>JARHVA010001901.1:2500-602500 GCA_037957365.1 Torreya grandis | reverse complement strand
TTAAAACCATAAAGGTGAGAGAAAGAAAGAAGAGGGCGAGGAAAAGGTCGCTAGGACTATTAAGTATTAACACTGGAGTTTTGTTGTGTTTCTGGAGTTGCTTATCTATCAGCAAAATTTAATTATCAGGACAAGGTATGTTTTATTTTATCCAAAACTAGGCTTAGATCCATTCATATTTATCATTTACGATATAGAGCCAAGCCAAATGCTCATGGGTGTTAAAAATAAGCTCAGTCCCATGATTGACAACAACATAAAGTTGACACATAGTGCATTCCATAAGAAAATGGAAACAAACTGTCATCACAAGCAACCTAGCACCATTTAAAAAATGAACTTGCTAGAGTGTGGAATCCATTCTGTCTGGAACTAAAATGGTATTGTCAAGATCAAGTGCAAAATAGGCAAACTAGGAACAACATTTTCTCGTTGATGACCACTTCTTAAAAAAGATAATGAGAGGGTTCGTACTGAAATTACAAAGAAGGAAGCTCAACAGTTCAGATGTGAGGGCTTGCTAAAGTCAGATGGAGCAGTACTTTTGTGTCCATAACATTTCCAGGAGACCAAAGTTAATATTGCATCTCTATCTATACATGCAGACGAGGGCTAATCTATTGTCCAATGGACAGTGAGGAAGCAAGGCGATTCATATTCAGATTATAACCTTACAGAAGACATTATCAAACAATATGATAATATTTGGGACAATGACTGCTTAGGCAGAGAATGCAATGATGGCATACACCTTACACACTAGAAGTTGGCTGTGATGATTAGAGGATCTAGTGGGAAGAGAAGATGCTAAGACTTAAATATGGGACATGTACAAGATGTAAATTTCCATTAGATCATGTTAGTACGACCCAAAAATATTCAAGAAGTAATCCTCAAGGACTGTTACGTAGGAATCAGGAGAAATGTAAAAATTGTTCTCATCTAAGGAAGTGGATTCCCACTAAGAAATTGGACGCAGAAATGTCTCAAGAGTTGTGCTGTAAATGCAACAAAAATCTCTCAAGGGATCAAAAGTGCCATGGGGAAGAGAGTGTTTATAATAGAAGAAACCTATGAAGGGAAATAGCAGCAGCCAATTGAGGAGCATGCAAAAGCACATTTTTTACAAAAGGAAAAAATAGAATAAGACAGCCCAACAGTATCACTGCACCCCTTAGCAGAATCTTGGATTTATAAATGTTTAAAATTTGAATTTTAAAGGGCAGATAAAAAGGAGAGTTGGTATCAGTTACTGCAATGACATTCATAACTCCATCCATAAAAACTTAACTTACATTTTCCCTACTCAGTGGAAATTTAACAACTTGTCATTGCCAATGACAGACCCATAACTTATGGAGGAAAGGGCTACAGTGAATCTCATGATGGGAGAATATAACATCTTCACCTCTGTGTATGTCATTCTGATGGGAGGAGTGAATGTAGTTTTGGGGGATGCAATCGCTTAAGACATTATGAACATTTGCTATTAATTTTGATAAACTCTTCATTAGGTTCATGTTTTAAAGTAAAAAACTAGCCTAGCGGATATATCTCTTTGCCTCAACATATATTCAGGTACTACTTACCAAACAATTGCTCCCAAAGGAGGAAATGGCATTATTGTTGGATTTTAAGCCATAAATATGATTGCAGCTATGAATCATTGAAATCATAAAAAATATTGAGATATTGAAGCAACACTTTTAAAATGTTCGGATCCAAAAGGCCCTCCATCTGAAAGGGAAATAGATCACACCTTAGGGCAGATGACAGAGTGAAACTAAGAGGTTGATTGATACATATAGGATCAGGAAAACAGAGAACACACAACAAACGACCATGAATTTCAAATTTTTTGAAGCAAAAGGAGGTATCTTTTGTACAATGACAGGACTGCTCTGACAGTCTTGCCTCTGCAAACCAGCAGTTGCATAAGTGTCATGGGTGGTTGTGGAAATGTCATTGGTGGTCCAGCAGCAAGCCACGGTTGTGTAAGTGTACTGGCAGACCTTCCTTGCAAAGCGGCCATCCTGCCCAAATATGACAATGCAAACAGTAACAGAAACAAAACAAGGTCTCTTCCAATACTTGACGGTTGGGGGACATTCAGTGCACAAAGTGACAACACTTGCATAAGGAGTGTAGGAATGAGTAAGTGAATTCATTTTTTGTAACCAAAGGAAGTGTAAGAGGTAGCAGAGACTTGAGCGAGAGTGTAGAACATCATTGTAGTTTCACCCTCCTTTTGTGCTCTTTGTAATTTGCCTAAGTTGAAGGAAAGAGAGGTGGCGATCAGTTGACGCTACCTAGCTGTTTTTTCTCACACTAGGTTTCTAGGATAAAATTTCCTTGTGTTATGGTGTTGTTTTATTTGAATTCTGCTGTTATTGTTTACATTTTATTTCTATAAATAAATATACACTAAATTACGTGTAAACTACATTTTATTCACTATTATTGAAATTTTATTTCAAGTAGCAGCGGCAAGTTACATTTACAATTCTGCATTTAAATTCCATCAAGAACATACTTAGGAAATTACAGACCATACTGGTATAAAAGAACTTTAATCTTTGGGCATTATGGAAATGGTTGAATTGATTGAATTGTTAGGTTGTGGAGCTAAAAGCTTCACTGATGCAAACAGAGGAGGAGGTTGTAGAAGGGTTGCGGAGTGTCACAGACGCCGGCGTCGGTCAGGCCAACCGACGTCGGCAAGATCAGACAAGAAGGCAACCGACGTCGGTCAGAAGTTGGCTGGCGTCGGCACCCCCCAGGTAGACAGGGACCGACGTCGGTCACCTGTGTGGTTCAGACTGCGTGTATTACGAGCAGTTAGCTAACGAACCAAGTGTTTGCATTTCAAGAGCCAAGTTTAGACTCAAAGCTGCGGATCTAATTATTGTAATTAGGTGTCTAATTATTGTTTGGATGAGATCTATATAATAGACTCATGGATTGTATTGTAAGTTGTTCTAGTTTGAGTTGAGCAAAGTTTGCTTCTTTTGTGTGTGAGGTGAGCAAGGGTGTTCCTCTTAGTTCCACAGCAGTACCAAGGTGGGTGCTGGATTGGAGAATCAGCAGGGTTCTTCATGTATGTATAATCTTGGTCATCAGGTGAGCATGGCTACTTTAGGAGATCTACATAGTAAGTAAGATCATTGATTTGCAGGGGTATGTGTGTGCAAGGTCAAGGTTCACAAATGTGCAGAATCAGATTGATTTGCAGGTGTGCAAGATCAGATAGGACAGCAACACAACAGGGAGCAGAATCAGGTGGGATCTACTTGGAGTACAGTGCGTACTCAGATAGAGCAAAGAGGAAGGCAAGGAAGATCCTTCCATAAGTAAGATCAGATTGAAGTGCAGGTTGTGCAGGTTCAGGGGAGATCTACTTGAAGTACGTTTGTGTACTTGTGGAGTGCGTGGAGCACTGACAGTAGTGGATACTGGCTGGTTGGAGGTGAACACCAACTCTGTGTTTGAGTTGGGTGTTGGGACCTAAGAGAGAAAGCTTTGAGGGAAGATTTACTGTTTATGCCCTAGAGGTGTGGGAGCCCTAGAGGTGTGTAAGTAAGAACTGTGGCAGCCTTCTTTGTTGTATTTCTTTCTGAAAGAGTTTTAATACAAGTTGTGTATTGTCTCTCATATCATGTGTTATTTCTTAATTCTAGTTACTTGTTGTTTCTGGTTATTTTCGCATATTAAGTTGCTTAGTAATCAATTGTGTGCTTCCGTTATTTATCCCAACATGAATGATGGCAACAATGTCCAAAAGAAGAATTTCAGCCTTATCAATTGGAGTTTCCCTCAAGAAAGTGGAATCAAGAGGTGAGGAAGATAGCTAAGGAAGAAGAGACTACATAATGAGGCCTTGGATGCAGTGGTTTGTGATGAAGCAACAAGAACTGATTTTCAATCAAAAAACATCCTTGGATGTAGTGGTTTGTGCTCTTGCCATGAAACTTGGAGTGGAAGAACAATATCCTCATGATGAAGAGATGGACAAATTTATGGACGAAGAAGACAGTCTAAGCAAGACAAAAACAAAGCTAAGGTAAAAGGATTTGCCCACTAGAAATTAAAGCTTTTTAAGGGCAAGTAGATGTTGTCATGGTAGATAAATGAAAGTATACTTTAGTGCCATGAAGGTAGTGAGGCAAAAAACATTTCTTTTGCATGTTTCAAAATGGAGGGTCATGCTCTAGTTTGGTGGGGAAGGTATGTAGGCTTCTTGGAAGCAAATGGGTGTTACACATGATGATTTGAAGGAAATTTAATTTAAAAAAAATCTAGTTAGGTATAAAACTGACCAAAAGAATAAGTGGAAATATCTTAGACAAGGTTATGGTCAATACGTGCATGATTATACCATAATTTTTTGAAGACATGTTAAGCTGATGGGCTTGGACTTGGAAGAAGAAGACATCTTGACCAAATACCATGGAGGTCTCCATCAAATCATAAGTGATGAAGGAGCATCTAGGTTCATGTGCAATCTTGCATCAATAAAAAATATGTTAGTTCTAAGTGTTGTTTTGCGCCACCTTTGAGTGTGCACATGTTTTGTGTAGTTTTGCATGGTCTGCGAGCACACATATGTTTATTGTTTGTAATGTTCCGCATGTTGTTACGTGTAGTTGTAATTGTTATTCGTCTGAAGAAGCTTGCAAAAATTTGCATAGGAAGTGGTGTTGGTCTTTTGCGCCAATGCAGCTTTGAAGAGATATGCGAAGTAATTTTAGAAGTTTGTGACATCTTCTAGAACATTAGATATTTTTTGTGTGTGATTGCTTAGATTGGTTCTTTTTTGCAGTTGGTGAGTGTTCTTGGAGGAGTTGGTTATTCACCATGCAAGTATTGTGATGATTTGCAAGTCATTTGGAGAGCTTGCGGTAATGTGTGGCAAGGTTCTTGACAGATATGAATATCATGGCACAAGGGTTTTCTGGTGCATTTGTTGGTTGCGACTTTCGTGTGACTTGTCTTGTGTGCAACTTGATTGGGCACATATATTTAGTGATGTGTTATTAGAAAGAGTTGTTGCATTTAATTCCTTGAATCATGGGAAGTTGTTAAGGAGTGATTAGTATGCTATGATGCATTAAGCTGTAACAGGCTATGGTACCTTAAATTGTATTAGACATCTAATATTTGTGGCGAACTAAGGTGTTTAATGACATTAGTGGGTTATTGATCATTAATATAATTTGGGTGGATCATGTGTCTATATAAACACACCCCTTACACTTGAGAAGACATTTGATTCTAGATTGAGGAAGTAGTGTAAAGTGTGGTTGCGAGGAGTAATGCAATTAGATCTGTGCATAGATTTGGGAAAGGCTATTGGGAATGAGTCATTTAGAGCCACATTGTTGTGTTGGTTTCTGTAATCCTGCGAGCATTTGTGAGGTGGTTGTGTTTGGGTTGCAAGACTATATCGTTGGTGATTGGTCTAAGTGATTGTAGATCTCTATTTGAAGCTATAAAATTAAGTTGTGTTGCATGATTTTCCACTATGTAGTTGTGGGCTGCACAGAAGAAGGCATCTCTTAACTAATAACCCTAACTATGGCTACATATGAGACCCCTAACTACGGCTGCATCAATAAGGTGATGAGTAATGCTTTGCAAGCCACTTGACTTTAATGGAACAAGTATCCGAGCACACTTTATTAATGAAGAGATGAAACAAAGTCAAGGAGAGTCCTCCATACAAAATCTGTCATCAAATCAGCCACACAAAGAGCAAAATCAGCCATCCAAATCCTACACAAAGGGTAAGTGGAAAGGTAAGAATAATGATATGGAAAAGTATGAATAATGCCACACCTTTACATGTTTGCAAAGATCCAAAGAATCATTATAGTCAGTGTTAGAGATGGACACACTGACATAAAATGTTGGAAGTTGCATCCCAAAAACCAAGGAGAATCCAAGAAGTCCATGACATCCTTGGTGGAAAGGAAAGAGGTGGGGATAGAGGACAACTCAGATGTAGATGAGAAGGTGAATTCACTACCAATTTGGTTACCAAGGAGCAAGAAAGGGAAGAATGAGCAAGCTTTTTCAAATCAAAATCAAAATCGATATAAAGAAGATAAAGGTAAATGCTCTTCTTGACTGTGATTCACAATCGAATTTGATTTTTAGATGAACTTATTGAAAGGCTTGGTTTAGAGACTTATGATTATCCACATGCATACCCATTGGGTTGGGTTAAAAAGGGGTATAAATCTAAGTAACCAAACAATGCAAAATCAAATTTGGTATTAAATTACTAATTCAGATTATGCTGATGAAATGGAAGCAGATGTGATTCCACTAGATGCATTTGATGGTGTGTTTTGAAGTACCTACTTCTATCTCAGAGATACTATCTTCATGAGGAGGGCAAATAGATATTGGTGGGTCAAGGATGTGATAATCTATATCATCAAGACACATCAAAGCAAACCCAAGCTTGACATGGGAAGTGCCAAGCAAGCCAAACAGCTCATTCAAGCACATAATTTTGTTTGTTTTCTTCTTTTAAAGGATAAACAAGAGGATGAGCTAGCATGAGTTTGGTTGTGCTGTTGCATTCTTTTTTAACAAAATGTTACAAAGTCCCAAAGGGTTTCCACCGAAAAGGGAGGTAGAGCATGTTCATTTGCTTCCCGAATCTCCTCTACCAAATATTGGTTTACATGGACAATCACCTTTGGAGATTAATGAAGTAAAGAGACAACTTCAAGATTTGTTGTAGTGGAGGATCATTTACCTTAGCACTTCACCACGTGAATCTGCCATAGTCATGATAGAGAAGAAGGACAACTCTTGGAGGTTGTGCATTGACGATAGAGCATTGAGTAATATCACCATCAAGAACAAGTATCCGCTTACAATCATAGAGGACTAGCTGGATCAGCTACAACATGCTAAGTATTTCACCAAATTGAATCTCAAATCTGGTTATCATACAATTTGTATGAAAGAGGAGAATATATAGAAGATTACATTCAAGAAAAAACAAGGTCTGTATAAGTGATTAGTTATTCCTTTTGGTGTGTGTAATGCATCAACTACTTTTATGAGACTGATGTATGATGTATTAAGGCCATTCTTAGATACACACGTGGCATTCTATGTAGATGATATATTGGATTTAATGCTATTTGGGAAGAACATCTAATCCATTTGAAACAAGTCTTGCAAGTATTGATGGAAAATCAGCTTTTTTTCAACATGAAATATGAGTTTGCAAAACAATCACTAGCCTACTTGGGGCATGTTGTTGGAGGAGGAGAATTGAAAGTGGATACAGCGAAACTGGAGGCCATCACAAATTGGCCCACACCAAAGAGTGCAACAAAAGCAAGGAGCTTTGCTGGGGCAGTCTAATATACGAGGAAAGTTATTCCTTCATTTTCCACAAAAGTGACACCTTTGCATGCCATAGCAAGTGTTTAGAGTCTCCATTAAGGTAAAGAGCATACAAGTGCTTTTGATACTTTGAAATATAAATTCAGCCATTCAGCAGTTCTTATCTGTTCCTAACATGCAGCAGTTGTTCGAAGTTGAAATGGATGCAAGTGATTATGCTACGGGGGCAGTTTTATTGCAAGGAGGTAAGCCAATTAGTTATCATTCCCAAATACTTTCTAAAGTTGTAAGAGATTATCTCGATATGACAAATAAATGTATGTACTTGTTCAAACAATTAAGAAATTGAAACATTATTTTATGGGCAAAGAAACAGTTGTTCGTACTGATCAAAAACCTCTTCAATATTTGTAAGGACGAAATAATTTGCTACATGCAAAGGCACTGCAAATGGATGGGTTTTATCCATCAATTTCGTTTGGTGATCAAATTCAAGAAAGGGAGCACAATGCTATCTAGGGCACCCATTACAAAGCAGGCTTTGGCCACAATTTATCTACTTGAGCCTTTCACACTAGAAGCTTACAAGGAAGTATATGCCTAAGATGCAGATTTTGGGAAGATATAAAAACAATTAAAGTTAATAAAGTTAGATTTAGAAGATAAGGCTGATTTCTACCTCAAGAATGGGCCACTCTACAAGTCGGACAGATTGAGCATACTAAAGGAAGAGAGGCTTCTGTTCATGAGGTGGGGCACATACTTTCAAAGTTCCAGGTCACTTTGAGATGTAAAAGCAGTGTGAAATTTGCAAATGTATGTGCATTGGCCTAAAATGCAAGAAGTTTTGAAATTCATTAGAGGATGCATGTTATGTCATACCAATAAGTCTAGAGCTAGGAAAGAATGATTTTACACGTCTATACCTATTGCTAATAGGCCATTGGAGAAATTTATATGGATTTTATGGGTGGTTTACAAATGTCTAAGCACTGGCATGATTATTTATGTGTGGTTGTGGATAGATTTAACAAAAACTATAATTTTATGCCAAAAGAGTATCAATGGGCATGAAGCAGGGGAATTACTGTTCACTAATGTTTGGGTACATTTTGGTTTGCCGAAGTCTATTGTTTTAAATAGGGATTCCAATTTTTTTGGGAAGTTTTGGACCACCTTGTGGAGCAAGATGGACACCAAGTTGAAGAGAAGCACAACCTTCCATCCTTAGAATTATGGGTAAACAAAAGTTGTCAATAGAACCTTGGTGCAACTCATAAAAGGGTACAACAGCAAGCATCCAAGAATATCGGATAAATCTTTAACATATATTTAACAGTCATACAATAGGGCAGTTGATACATCCACAAGAAAGTCACCTTTTGAAGCGTGTTTGAGTTATTTTCCTACTTATCCTCTTGATGTTGCATATCGACAGAAAAAAGAAGACAAAGAATGTTCAGAAGTTACAAGGGAACCCAAGTTCATTGAGAGGATTCAACAAATCAAAGTTCAAGAACATTTAGAGAAGTCTTAAGCCAAGTACAAAGCTAGGCATGACCAGCACCGTCACGAGCACACTTTCAATGTGGGTAACAAGATATGGCTTTACTTGAGCAAAGAAAGGCTTCAAGGACAAGCAAGAAAGCTTAAACCACTAAGACATGGGCCATTTACTATCTTAAGACTTAGAGATTGCTTTCAAGCTTGATTTATTGTCTTCCATGAGGATGTACTCAAGTGTGAAATTATGATAAATTGTTTCTTTAATAGCCTTCCATTAAGATGATAAGGAAGAAAAGCAATCGCTACCTTCCATTCAAGACTTCGCCCTAGATGCACAAGGGGAGTTAGAGGAGGATATTGTTTTGTAAACGAAGATTAGATAAACAAGAAGAGGGCCACAAAAGTCTTGGTAGGTTGGGCTCAAAGGCAAGACACTAAGACAAGCAAAGTGGTATTCCAAGGAGAAATTGGGAGAAATCTTCCTACATTTCATGAAGAACTAAGCTTTTGTGGGACCAAAATCCTCCTAAGAAAGGGAGGTTTGATCCATATAAGATCAGAAAACAAACACAATCAGTAGACAACCATGTCTTCCAGAAATTTCAAAGTGAAAGAAGGTACTATCTGTACGGTGACAGGACTGCCCCGACATTATTGCCTTTGCAAACTGGTGGTGACGTATGTGTCACGGGCAGTCCTACAACAAGCAGCGCTGGATTGCATGAGTGTACCGACGGTAGCGGAAGTGTCACCAGAGATCCTGCCCAAATCTGAAATCACAATCAATAACGGACACAAAATGGTGTTTTTTCCAGTGACCAACTGTTGGGAATCCTCTAGTTCACAAAAGGACACCTCCTACACTTGCATAAGTAAGAGACACAATATCCCCATTGTAAAGGTAGGAGTGTAGGAGTGAGCGAGTAGATGAATTCAATTGTTTGTAAGTAGATTAAGTGTAAGAGGTAGCAAAGGCTTGAGAGAGTGTATAACAGTATTGCTGCTGCACCCTCCATTTCTGTTCTTTGTAATTTGCCCAAATTGAAGGAAAAAGAAGTGGTGACCATTTGACACTACCAAGCTGGTTTTCCCGACATTAGGGTTTCAACGGTAAAATTCCTGTGTGTTATGGTGGTGTTCTCATTTGAATGCTGCTGTTATTGTGTACGTTTCATTTCCAGCGACAAATGCACACTAATTCAAGCACAATCTACATTCTGTTCACTGCCAGTTGGAGTTTATTTCAAGTAGCAAGAGCAAGTTACATTTAGAAATCTGCATTTAGTTTCTACAAGAACAAACTTAGAAAATTACAATCCATTTAAGTGGTATGAGGAACCAACTAGGGGCTTTGAACAACCGTATCTTGTGTTGACAACTATGCCTGTACTTGCAAGGCCTGACATTTGTAATAGAAAGCATTGCCTGGCTAGAAGGCATTCGAGCAGTACTCATGCCAGAAGGAAGACCCTTTTCCTTCTAGAGTTAGACATTGCATAAGACCAAGCAAGTTAAATCCACATATGAGACATAGATGATCGTCATCCTTGCAATTCATAAATGATGACAATAATTACTTCTGGATCATCTCAAGCTCAAGAGTGATCACCAGAGCCTTACTTCTTGGAATAAAGAGCCACATTGAAGTAACAACAAAAAAGGGGCCGTTTAACTCCAAGGCCCTGGTTTGGAAATTATCTATAAGAAAGGCAAGAAAAACATTTTAGCATTTGCAATACCAAAAACATTGTAGCATTTGCAATAAGAAAAACAAATGAAATGGCATCCTCCTATGTTATATCTGTCATGGTACCAGATGGGATGAAGAGTTGAACGATAACAACACCTGGTCAAAAAGATCCAGTTATAGAACAATACACACATACTTTGTGAGACAAACATTCAAAAACTTGACACTTTGCTTGGAGAGCTGACACACTCTAGTGTAAGGACTGCATTTACTTAACCAATAATTCCTAGTTTAAAAGAAAAATGCTTGAAGAAGCGTATTCAGTCCATATAGTAGGTCACCCTGGGGGCCTGAACCCAAGGCCTTTTAAAATCTACCACTGAGGGTAGTGGTCCTTCCATTGGGCGAGATTAAAGGAAAGTATTGAATAGTTTGTGGCGAAGTGTGAAGTTTGTCAAACTGGTATAATGGCCAAGACTTTCAGACTGTTAGAACTGCTGCTTATACCCAGTCAAAGGTGATTACCATCAATTTCATCTAAGAATTCAAAATTTGGACAAAAAAATAATGTCTTAGTGGTTGTCGATAGACTAATCAAGTACAACAGGTTATAGACATTCGTCAAGGAAGTACAAAAATTGCATGCTATTCCAGAGGTAACAGTCAGTGATTGTGACCATGAATTCACAAGTAATGTCTGATGGAGCTTCATGCAAAAATTGAAACCAGCTTGGCCATAGTTTGACATATCACTCATAAACAGATAGATAGATAGAGATTGCTAATAAGTACTTAGAAGACTGCTTTCCCATCTATGCCTCGGATAAGCAAGGGCAATGGCACAAATGACTTGCCTTGGCAGAATGTAGTTTAGTACCACCTACCACAAAGGTTATAGGTTGATTCCATTCTAAACTCTATATGGGTATGACCCACCCAATGCGAGAGACCATCCCCGTGACAGTATCAGAGATACAGTTGTAGATCTTTTTGAGCAGACACATGGGTTCCTTATGATCTGTAAGGACAACCTATATACCACTTAACATAGGATGAAGTAGCTAGCAGACAAGAGGAGTGAATGAGAGTTTCAGTTGGAGGCTTAGTTGTAGCCATGCTTCAACCATATGAGCAAACGTTGCTCAAAACCAAGGGAAAGGACAAGTTGACACTCAAATTCTCTCGACCGGAAGGCCTATGCACTTGAATTGCTCAACACCTCAAAAATCATAATTTCCTGTGTGGATCCTATTTGGAGAATATAGTTAGACTGAGTGTCCCCTTTCAAACAAAAATGCTAAAACTAAATGGAAAAAGTTGATTGCATTTGTGACTATAGGAATTCTTGAGGTATGCAATATAAAAATCCAATCCAGGTAGGTCACTGAAAATTTAGTCAAATGGAATTACTCTCCACTAAGATGATGCTATATTTGAATATGATAAGCTTTTGTAGATGTTTCCAAATATGCCCGTGCTTTTGACGGTAAAGCATGTTTCAAGGTGGGATGATGTTAATTTACATGTGTGCATTCAACTAGGGGTAATGTAAAAGTTTAATTCATACTTAGGAGTATTATCTAGTTGTTAAGCTAGTTTTTAGGGTTAGTTGAGTCAGCCCTATGAATCCTATAAATAAGGGGGCTGGAATCGCTCAAGGCTTTTGGTTAGGAGTTTTCATTTGGATTTTGATATTGTAGATTTATCATCGAAAAGAGTCTATTATCATGTTTCTCTGTTTTATTGATATGTATTGAGTATTTTTCCGTTGAGCTATATTGTTGTTGATCCTCGATGTTTTGGTTAGCTGCAATTGTTCATTGTGCTCATGAGGTTGGAGGTTGCAAACAGATTGCATGTAGCTTTGACGCTTATCTTTCTTATTTCTGCTGTTTACTTTGAAAGCTAAAATTTTAAAAAGATCTAGCTGCTGCCTTCTACATTGAATATATTAGTTAGTTAATTAGATAGATAGGATTGTCTTGGAACATTATCTGAATTTACATTATTTTGTGTTGTGCGGTTAATGTGTCCTGATGAATTCAAGGTTTGTTTTTAATTTTTATCATATGTTTTTTTGGTATGCAAAATGGATTGTATTGCTTGCTATATATTTTTTGTCATTTTTGTGAGGTGCTCCTAGACATTGGGATGCTTTTTCAGGTATATTCTGGGAGCTGTTGAGACCTTTCTGGATGCTGTACCAAGTGCTGTAATTTTTAAAGGTAATGTGCCAAAGCTTTACGTATTAAATTCTTCTATTACACCAGTTGGTAGAGCATTTATTAGATTCATCAAATGTGTTGAGACAATTATGGGCTAGAATGAAAAATGCATATAGAAGCCAACTTCTTCATATTGAATCAACGCTCCTAGTAGTAGGGATGCTTCCCATATTGTTTCATCAATTGTGTATGGCAACACAATTTCAGTTATGTACTTGATTAGTATTCATTCTATAATCTTTACATAAGAAATATTTCTGCTGCTATGATAAAATCTGATATGATTTGTTCCTTATTCATATTCTTGCAGAGAGTGCAACAAACGTGAATGCAACTGCCATATCAGGGGCACCTAGTGGAGCTCCTGTGGCAACTATTCTGAGCCCGAGCTTGCATGATTTACAACTTTATGGAGTAGTTGTAACTCTACTTTTGTGTTTTATTGTATTTGGTGGGGTGAAAATAATCAACAAGGTTGCACCAGCAATCCTTGTTCCTGTTCTGTTGTCACTATTTTGCATTTTTATTGGCGTATTTGCCTCTCCAGGGCATCATGATAAGTGTAAGTTTAATTTTCTGCCATGAGATAATTGTAGTCATGATGGGTTAACTTGTAGTTTTGACCTTGTTATTTTTTTTTTCTTGGGCATTGTATAAGACTATAATCTCTAACAGGTTAATTTGTATCTTATTAACAGCAAAAATTACGGGATTGAGATGGCATACATTCAAGAATAACTGGAGTGCAGAGTATCAGCGCACCAACAGAGCTGGTATTCCTGCTCCGGATGGAATAATCTATTGGAATTTTGAGTAAGTAAATTTCTTCATACCAAAACTTTCGGTGAACCTATGATTATAAAGAACGGCACAATTGTCTGAAGTATTATATACATTTCTTAAGTGCAAATTGATGGATTTGCCTACAGCTAATGACAACCCCTTAATGTTGAAAGAAAATTGCTTCTATTGTTGTTATCTATGGATGATAGCATGCATTCTGCAAGCATTAGTGTAATGATTTGCACCACACTATTCCTTTCTATTTAGTTGGCGAGGAATCAAATCTCTGATATTAAGTATTCCTTTTTTGTCCCCTTGCAAAAAATCACTTTAATATCTAATGCTCCAATTATCTAATACAGCATGAGACAATATCAAACAATAAACAACGGAAATTTCTATCCAGGGTTCCATATTCCAATAATTTGAAAAGATCAAGAAGATTTGTTGTGACAATCTCTAGAGGAACAAGATAGAAAATAATTGAAACAATCCACAATTTGGTACCTGCTTATCACAGGAATTCAACATGTATCTTCCAAATCAGTAGTTGAACATAAAACAAAAATTACATATGGGGATTCCTAGACCTTAGATCCATGAGACGAGATAAAATTCAGTGAAGGTGTTGAGAACCATTTGGTCTAAATTATGCATCATGGTTGACAACCAAATGTCTTTAACCTTTTTTTTCACTTAAGCTTCATGATGGTGTCTATTCTGGAGTGCTGTGAAGGTAAATATAGATATTTAGCCAGATTTTTGCAAGATGTGGTGGCAATAGGTAGATTGCTTCAAACAGCTTATAGTACCAGAGGAACTATATACTAACATTCCCATGTTATTCGTTCTCCTCCCTTTAAAGCTACATCATACTAAATGAGAAAATGGCATTCCCTGCCTCGCTGACCTCACTTCCTACGTGACATATTTATGCAAACTTAGTTTGGTTAGAAATGACTGGTGCAATATCCTTTTTCATTTTCTCCTTCAAACTACATTACTTCTTTTTTAATTATATATGTTTCGAGCTGGTTATTGTAAATATGATAATTAAATGACACTACAGAAAGAAGAATGATGTTCCAGATGTGTCATTTAGTTTGGTAGTTGCTTCTGTATGTTCTAGTTTAATTTTTCTTTTCCTTTGTACATAAGTTCAGGTATAGAAGTTTCCAGTCACAAACAATATATTCATTATCAGTTATGTTTTTATAATTATAATGTAAAATAATCCTTAAAGTTTTTCTTTGGGTCTTGTTTCTTTTCGTTTCTGTTTGCTAGTTTAGTAAATTTTGGTTGAGGATGTGGGCCACCATTAATGCGGATGGGACACATGAGATCATGCCTGAGTGTACTCCATCATCATTACACCACAGCCTTGTCACGTCTGCTGGAGTTATGGACCATGTTACTGTGGAGAGGAAGATTTGAACCTGGTTCATGCTCATTTAAGTGCCCTCTGCAGAACCCTTTGGATTGTGGAGATTATTTTTCCGTGCTTTGTTATGCCGATAGGTGTAATCTACAATGGCAGCTAGGGGTGGTGGTTATGGAGTGTAATAATGTGAGATATCAATAAAAATGGCCAACCTTAAATTTGATGTCCTTTTAACTGTCACGGGACAGTTTTTTATTCTTGCTTGGAGAAGGCGATTGAAAAATCATGATATCTTGGGCATACCATGGAGTTTGGAGCCCATTTGTTTTTCTCGAAAATAAATTTTTGAGACCAACGCAGTGGTGCAATGAGATTGAGGCCATCTATCGTTAGTCAGTGGGAAATTTTTAAAGAACGGGATAGAGTTGTTAATCATTCTGGAACCCTTCAATAGTTGAAACGATGTGACAAATCTATGATAGGTGCCTCCAGATTGATACATCTCAGCATTTTTCAGATAGATGCATTTAAGATATCTATACTAGTCATGTGAAAAAAATTGTTATGGTGTTGACTTGTTGAGGGTGTTGACACTAATGATTTAATGTTTGACTAGTATTTTAAATGTGTGCTTTCTCTAGTAAACATGAAAGTTTTTCTAACCTCTTTGTTCTTCTCAGGGCATTGCTAGGACTATTTTTTCCTGCTGTAACTGGAATTATGGCTGGGTCAAATCGGTCTGCATCTTTGAGAGATACTCAGCGCTCAATACCTGTTGGAACACTGTCGGCAATTGCTACTACTACTGCTTTGTATTTGATCTCTGTATTGTTGTTTGGAGCTGTAGCCACAAGAGAGGGGCTTTTAACAGACAGGTATTTTAGTCCTAAGCTATGCCTTGTTTTGATGGTCATAATTTTCTTTCTTGCTATAAGAACATGTTCACATTTTATAAACTTTATGGAATTGTAATGCTTGTCTAGATTTGCATGCCAGTTGCAATGCAAATTAAAAGTTGTCTATTTTGTTTATAAAGAGCTCCCAAGAATAACAAACGAGCGAATTAAGCTTATCCAAGACTTTGTAATTTGTGCATTTAATATGCTTCATCAGGCTTCTGACAGCAACACTGGCTTGGCCAGTACCAGCAATTATTTACATTGGTATTATCTTATCTACTCTTGGAGCAGCACTTCAGAGTCTTACAGGTGCTCCGCGCCTGCTTGCAGCAATCGCCAATGATGATATTCTGCCAGTTCTGAAGTATTTCAAGGCTGCTGACAGCATTGAGCCACATCTTTCAACACTTTTTACAGCATTTATCTGTATATTTTGTGTTGTGCTTGGGAATCTTGATCTGATAACACCAGTGATAACCATGTTTTATCTTCTATGCTATGCTGGTGTGAACTTGTCATGTTTCCTCTTGGACCTTCTCGATGCACCAAGTTGGCGTCCAAGATGGAAATTCCACCACTGGAGTCTTTCACTTATTGGTGCCATGCTTTGTATTGGTAAATATCTATAACTCAGAAATAACTGGAATTCAAAACTGAATTCTATAATTCCATTGAATTCTTTGAGTTGTATGCATTCTATCAGGGCATTATTCTGCATTATCTTTGTTTTGACGATGGCTTCTGTTCTGCAGTTATCATGTTCCTGATATCTTGGTCATTCACGATTGTTTCACTAGCGCTTGCGAGCCTATTATACTACTATGTGAGTATCAAGGGGAAGGCTGGCGATTGGGGAGATGGCTTCAAAAGTGCATATTTTCAATTGGCTTTACGAAGTCTTCGCTCCTTAGGAGGTGTTATTCCTTTATATCTATCTTCAAAATATATCTATTTGCATTTGCTTGTGCCCTGTCATTTGCAGCATATGTTCTCCACAAACCTATGCAAACGGTATACTAATTTAGGTTTGATCTCATGATCTTGAATTTTCACAATTAGTAAACTAATTTAGGTTTGATTCCAAAATATTATTGGATATTTTAGCTTGTGCATTGGATTCTGCGGTTTGTATTAGTTGTTGGAGATTATTGTGTAATGGAAAACTCTTTTTAAACTTATCTTGGTTTCATTTGGATTCATGCCTATTTTTTTAAGCTGTATGAAGCCATATCTTTCAAGTGTTCAGTCTCTGAGTTGAGACATAATTACTGTCACATGTCATTTTATATGCCTTGTGCAGCTGTCCTTGTTTTTTTATTTTTGTTCTATTTATATTTCCAAATCTTAATTTAAAGTGACATTGAAAACAATCCATTTAAAATCATTAAATTTAATTGCTGGAAGTTGAATCTGGTAAATCTAAGTGATGTGTACTATATTCCATTCACCAAATAGTTTAACTGGCTTCTTTGTAAGAACATAATCTGGGAATTTGTATTTCCTTACCAACCAAGCTCAAATTCTGATAAAAATCAAAACTTGCCAAGGAAGAATCACAGGAGAGTTGAAAAATGAAAAAATAAGTGGGGATAATTATTCATTTTTAAACTATTACAGACAGATTCTCTATTTACCGGGTAGTTACAGTGTTTCATTTCCCATGCATAGAACATCAAAATTTTCAAAGCTTAAAATAAATGCTATTTGGCATCCTCGTTTTTGGGTGGTTACCATTTTAACTTATTCGCATGATATTTTGTTTTGATAGTTGGATACTTGAACCTGTTAGTTTCTTTCATCAATAGACTGTCTTATATAACTCTTTTCTGAATGCAGCCAATCAAGTCCATCCAAAGAATTGGTACCCAATACCGCTGATCTTCTGCAGGCCATGGGGCAGGTTGCCTGAGAATGTACCGTGCCACCCAAAGCTTGCTGATTTTGCCAATTGCATGAAGAAAAAGGGTCGAGGAATGTCAATCTTTGTTTCAATTCTGGATGGTGACTATAATGAGAAGGCTGAAGAAGCGGTTATTGCAAGGCGACAACTGGACGCATACATTGATTACAAGAAGTGTGAGGGGGTTGCAGAAATCATTGTAGCTGAGAACATGCAAGAAGGATTTCGTGGTATCGTCCAAACAATGGGCCTTGGAAATCTTAAGCCCAACATTGTTGTAATGCGATACCCAGAAATATGGAGGCAAGAAAATTTGAAAGAAATTACAGGGACATTTGTCAGTATTATAAATGACTGTATTGTTGCAAATAAAGCGGTTGTCATAGTAAAAGGTTTGGATGAATGGCCTGGAGAATACCAGAAACAGTATGGAACAATTGACCTTTACTGGATAGTACGTGACGGTGGCCTCATGCTGCTTCTTTCTCAGCTTTTACTCACAAAGGAAAGCTTTGAGAGTTGTAAGATCCAGCTCTATTGCATTGCTGAAGAGGACACTGAGGCAGAAGAGTTGAAAGCAGATGTCAAAAAATTTATATATGAACTTCGCATGCAAGCTGAAGTTATTGTCATTACAATGAAGTCATGGGAAGCACACAGAGAAGATCAAGGGTTAGAAACTGAGCGTGAAGATGCCATGGAGTCATTCTCAAAAGCACGGAAACGGATAGCATTGCAGGCAGAGGACATGAAGAGAAAAATGAAAGATGGAGGAGTTTCAGAACCTGTAAATGAGCAACAAATTAATAAATTTCTCTATACTACTCTGAAGCTCAATGCCACAATCTTGCGATATTCAAGAATGGCAGCGGTTGTGCTAGTTAGTTTGCCACCCCCTCCGCCAAATCATCCCCCATACTTTTACATGGAGTACATGGATCTATTGGTGGAGGACATCCCCAGGCTCCTTATGGTCCGTGGATATCGGAAAGATGTTGTTACTCTTTTTACATAGAATTTTGCCACGCATCACTGGTCAATAATTCAAGTATTTTTGGTGTTATTCTTTTACTGGTATGTGTCAATTCTTTTGGCAAAGTAAACATTGGAAGAATGTTCAGAACAAAGAGGTGTAATCATGCAACGTTGCATAGTAAAATCAAGGATGTTGATTCTTGAGCCGTAATGTCTAGGATTTCAATTTTCTTTAATGACACTTCCTTTCTTTCTTCTAGCAATGGTCATTGGTATAGAGACCATTGACACAAATGTTTCTGATTGCATTAACTTTTCACTATTGTAAATCATATTTATATGTTTTCTTCATGGCTGCTCTTATGGTGTAAGGCTGAAAATTATCATCTTCTCCATCCTTCATTGTTGGAAAACCTTTTGTTTGTGGTTTAAGAGGTAGAGACCACACAAACTACACTAATGGCCAAAAGAAGCCATTTAAATTTTGAACATTTTAAAGCAATTTAGAATAAGTTTCTAATATTTTATAATTTCCTTGCAGACGCACTTATCTATTTTTTGTGTCACTGTTAGACAAGTTACTAAAATGACTAGGAATGCAGGTCCCTTGGGTAAATCTGTTGTCAAATACATAGATGATTGACATTTTGGTAGTGGCTGTAAGTATTGAATCCATTAAATTCACTCCCAAATGTAACCATATATTTATTGGATTACGAGTTTGCCGTGGGTGCCCAATTTAGGGTAGAGATAGGGCCTCAGCGCGAGGGGTCCTATATCTATCTAGCTGTCCTCGACCTCCGGAACATAGGCTAATGTGGTGCACAAGTGCCCCATATCTAAAGAAAAGAGCCCTCAGTTATTATCAGATTGGACCCAGTGCTGACCTTGGGTAATTCTAGAGCTTTATTAACACCAAACCCCAGACATGACCTTTCCTAATTATCCATATTCTATGGAGCTGGTTCTCTTGTGAAGTTTTCCAAATATTTGATTCACCTATTGTATGCATGCTTGCTAGGAACTGGAATTCTAAATGCAAATAAGATGTATAATTATTAGATATTTATTAAGCCTTTATGAAATATAAGCTGCACTATTCTACAAACCAATAAATTGAATTAAAACATAAAATTATTTGTGGAGGATCTAGTGCTCTATGTTTGTAACCTGCGATGGTGTTGATAGATGAGATACTATCTAGGCTTTCAGTTAATGTTCTTAAGACTAGATTTTGGTGAAAATTATCATACATCTTTAAGGTTGTGATTATAACTATTTTTCAGCAATTTGTCACTTCTATAGATTATTTTTCTTTTTTTGTAATATTCGATCAATACACATATCCTATGATAAACTAAATATATTATTGCTCTTTAGAAATTTGATTATAAAAATTACTGAGACACATGAGTTATATTCAGAATATTTATTTGAGTTTGATCTCAATATCTGCATTTGAAACATAATTAAAATAACTTTTACGCCAACTAGTTGCTATGTAAGAATTGTTATTAGGAATTTTTTAAGTGACAAATCACAATCAGTGCACTCGCACCTAACTTATTTGACATAAGGCAATGATTTTTTTTTCAAAAGACACACCCATCTCAAAATGTCTTCCATAGATTTAATTAGATTCTTTCCACATGTTGGTCATTGGTTTAACCTTTAGCCTTCTAATTCAAGGTCTTGAATTCTAATTCATCTTCAATAATTCTCTAAACAAGGGACTATTGAGATCCAATATGATCCATGGAATCTTCTATGCATGATACTATTGCCATAGCGTGTAATCTAAACAACTAGTTAATCTTGCTAGAATTAATCCCTTGCTAGTTATTTAGTACAATATTTAAGGGGGATGAAAACAAGATGGGATTCAATGCAAGTCCTAGGTGATTGTTTTATGAAGGGAATTTTATGTTTAATGGAATTTGATGCATTGCTAGGAACATTTCAATATTTTATCTTCACAAAAAATTTAGAAACACCTCTAAAAGAGGTTGATCTTCCACATATTTGTATGCATATATATCAAATGAGTTGTATAGTTTAAGACAAGGTGTTGCCTCATTCAAGATTAACTAGAAGATCAACTGAGCTAGCTCTATATTTTGGATTGGGAGTGTTTTCTTATTTAAGACTAATTAGAAGGTGATCCTCTACTGATTTGTATCTATGTATATCAAATGAACTTATTATTTTAAATGATAGTGTTGTCTAATTCAAGATTATTAATGGATTAAATCTAATTCAACATTAATAATAGATGAAATAAATATGTGATTTGTCTAGTAAAATATTTAAATAAATTGGGATTTTTGTTAAACAGTTTGAACACAATCAACAACCATATATCGCAAAATGTTAAAGCAAGCCCATAATATTATAAAAATTAATAAACCATAGCATATTTAATCTTCATAATATTAATAATTTATTTTTTGTGAGTTTTGTGAATTTAATTATATAAATAATATTTATTTGGTAGAATGGATGCCCCTCAATTCTTGATATTAAATTGAAAAGAGCCGACAAACACAAAAATTACTCTTAATAAATCTAAATATTCCCCTTTCAATCTAAATATATAAATTAAAATAAATTTTATTGATAGCCTATTTTAAATCAAATCTTCAATAACTTCTTTTATATAAATAAATGCTCAATTTTATTTTCATTGTAACAATTTAATTTATTTAGATAATATATAATTTCAAATTAATTATATAAAATTTGTACAATTTTTTAAGCTTTTCTTTAAACTTTAAAATGTTAATACCCATAATTGATATACGATTTTGAAATCAATTATATAACTTCTAAATGTTTTTTTGATTAGATTCAAGGAAATTTGTACATGTAGCTTTATTATGAAATTCCTTTCCCATTCATTACCTTACATATTATTTAAAGTTTGTATTTATGCGATTATTTTAAAAAATAAAATAAAAATTTATTGTTTTTTTTGAAGTGGTAGCTAAAGTTAGAATTATTTTATGGATCATTATATCAAAAGGCATTTTATAATGGTAATGGTGGAGGTGGTGCGTTGTAATGTTTGTGAGTGTTTCACTTTTAATTTTGACATTAAATTTGACGTCTATTTAACTATCATTTATAAGTTTTTTCTTTTCTCTTGGAGAAGTAAATTAAAAAATTGTAAAATCTTGATCATATAATAGAGTTCGGAGCCCCTTTTTTCACTAGAAATATTTTTAAAAACTTGACGTATTGATTTAGTTAGATTGACATGATTTATCACTAATTAATGGGAAATTTATAAAGAAGATAATGAAGTTATTAATAATTATTGTATGTGAAAAATCTAAGATAAGGGCTTTGAAATTGATCTTTCAGCATTTTTCAGATAGATATATTTAAGATATCTATACTAGTTTAGTTTCACAATTAAACCTACTTTTAATGAAATATTTATAATACATGTAAAATACATTGAATAATGTTTAATTAATTGCTTGATCAAACATGTAAAGAAATAGGAGAAATAAAAAAATTTAATTATGTTTATTTATTATCATAAATTTGTATCTACAATTTGGACATGGGAACGTCCAACCAACAACCTGATGATGATTTGCTTAAAGCCTTGAAATTAATTCAGACAAGATGCCATGGCTGCTTAAAAGTGTTTGATAATTTGAAAGCACTGTGCAAATGATCTTAGGTGCAAATCGCTCTATGATTTCTAGTATTTTGAGAATGTTTGCTAATTCTGCTCTTTCACCTCCTTGCCCTAATAATGGACATTGCGATCCTTGTCTCCTTGCATTGAGCTAAATGTATAAAAAAATAGAAATATATAAAAAATTATATAGCATAAATAACTTTAACTAATATGCATCAAAAGGGATCTATTATAAAATGATACTTGTAATGTGTGTCCTCCATCCTTGAAAATGAGCTATCTCACTTGTCTATAAATAAATGTTTGAATTCAAATTTTAAAAAAATTGTTTCATGTACCAATCTTCCAAAAATGGGTGAACAACCTTAATTAACTTGGGAAAGCGAATAAATGAGAAACCCATAATGTCTGCACTATCTTGAAAAGTGTTAAGACTTTATAAATAGCCTTGGCACAAAACCATGAATCATGAATGAAGGCATGGAAAGTATGGAGAAATGCAATAATTTTATTTTAAATTATCATAAATTTAAAAAAAATAATAACACCTAATTTAAATCAATCATCAATATAAATAAAATAAACATAAAACATATAAAATAAATACTATAGGACCATTTTTAGGTATCCACACTTAACTTATATAACATTATTTGAGTAAGACACACCTTTATGATTAAGTTTTTCTTTAAATTACTAGAATTTTAAAAACCTTTATCATTTTCCACTTGTATAAGTCCATAAATATATTTTGATTGGTATCCACTATTTATTTTATGATATATTAAATAAGTGTAAGAGGGCTTGATGAAGTCTTTGCATTAAAATGAATGCCATTCAATAATTGAATTTTTTGTAGTCCATAAAATATGGAGAAAGTTTTGGGAAAAATTTGTCGTTTTAGCTTTTTATTATTGATAGTTTTCTTTGACACTTATGAAAATAAATAGATTGATAAATTAATATAAGAGAAATAATACTAATAGAATTTATAAGTTAAAATAGAATACAAAAAATGACATACACACAGTTCACAAAATTTTAGTTAAGATATTTTTTATAAAAAAACCTCTGTAAAGTAATTTTTTTATCTATTGTATTAACTCAATCAATTTACAATACAATATTATACTTTAAAATTTTGCGTTATTCTAATACATGTGTATGTATTTATAGTCAGATTAATAAGAAACCATCAAAATGATATTTTAATACCATACATACCAAAACCATATACTGTATAAAACAAAGGTTAAAACCACCCAAAACACTCTTATAAAGTCCCCATTCCATGCATAATTTAAATAAGCATAAACTATATACAATTAGATCATAAAAACTATACAACACATTTCTAACACTTTGTTCTATAAAATGTCATTGTATATCTATATTTTAACATAATTTATACATCACAACTTAGTTTTTATTAAATTTATTTTTATATACTTTAAAAAACAAAAAAACAAATGACCATTAAATTCTAAGGCTTTTTGGGTAGCTCAACCATTATTTCATTTTAGTTTATAATTATGATTTGTTTTAGCTTGCAATAATAATAAAATTTTTCACTTTTAAAATGTAGATACTAAAATATGATTATATATGGTAAACTAGTCTTGTACACTCGACAAATATTACTCATGGCTCAACCTTTCAGTTTATGACCTTTTCGTTGCCAAAAAACTCATGATTCACCATCTCACTATAACTAAAATGTTATTCAATAACATGAACCTCATATTATAATTACCTAGATCACATGTAGCCTACAATCTACATAAAAATTGATTTATATCCTATTCTCATAGTTACAAATATTCAATAACTTTATATCCTCCCAGACATTACTATCTAGACTAGACACTAGCATCACTGCTTGTGTCCCAGATCTGACACTAATGTCTGAGCCTTACAAATGGTCAAATTTTTAAATATTATGACATGTATGGGTCGGCCTATGTTACTCTTTTAATCCTGATATGAGATCATTTCAAAAGGTGTGGTATAAATACCAAACAAATGGTCGTTCATTATCATCTAGCAATTTCTAAGCAAACACTTGTCAAGTTCACACTTAATCATTTGCACAATTGAGTTATACTAACCTATTCTTTCTTATTTCCAAATCAGTCATAGGAGCAATCTTATTATAGGTATAAAGAATTCAAAGAGCAACCCATGAGAAGTATTTGTCAAGTTACAATCTAGATCACTACATGCACTTGAATATAACATCTTGCATAAATGTTCACATATAAGCCCACATAAGGGGAGAACTACATTGGTCCAAGGGCCTCTTTATAATATATGGCTATGGAGGCATCACTCATTGACAAAGGGGTATGTGAGGTCAGCTCAAATTCACTTGAGCCTAGTAATCCCTATTTTACAAGGTGCAATACCCAAGTTGAAAGATCTAGGGTTTTGAGTAAAAGATTGATACCTATAAACTATACACACAATCCAAGTTGAAATTATGTAAGGCAATAGTGAACCCTAATAGGTGAAATTAGTCATTTCAAAAAATTACTTATATTTCATACTAGATAAAAACATTAGATTTCAGATAGAAGCATCGATGGTAGTGTCTATATCCCAACGATATTGTCCAAGCTGATAGAAAGTAAATATTCAAAATCTGGTGAATCATTATGGATCATCATCCTATCTTTTCCTATACATGTATCTACCAAATTCACATATGCATCAATAAATAAACTATTATTTTTTCTTTATGTTGCTACATTCAAATTACTATTTGGTATTGTACTTTCTAAATTTAGCATACTTTCATGATTTAACACTATATCAGAATATTGTGAATATGGATTATTTAATTAGCCTTATTTTAGAATATATTATTATAATTTGACGAGGCTATTACCCCTACCCAAAATAAAAAATCTTAAATATTTAGTGAACCTAACATTTGAGGCTTATTGCGTAACCCTAGCTTGCTCTAGGGTTTTTGACATTTTAGGGTTTCAATTTAATATTTATTTCCTTATCATGTTAGAGTATTTTTTAGCATTCATGTCTCTCTTTTCCTATTCTCATTTTAGTATTTGAAACATTTAAAATGGATAAAAAGGCACCTATTCCTCCTCCTAACCCTAAGGAGGGTGATAGCTACCATCTCAATCCCATTACCCATCCATGATTTATCTTGGATTCCACGGTCCATGTTATCACTACTTCAAGGGGTAAGGTATCCCACTCTATAGTAACAAATGAAGGTAACCAACATATCCTTACTCGACCCCCTCCACTTCCCACATTTCCTTTAGATAGTGTGTGTATTCATATTCAATTCAAAGTACATAGGGTTTGTGCTTGTGAACCATTGAAGGATCAAATCATCATTATAAACAAGTTAATGGAAGAGTTGAAAAATAAAAATTAATATTTCAATTCAAATGTCATGTCATTGAAAAATCAGGTCACACACATAAAGAATTCAGAATATGCTCGTGTTAATCATGTATTTGTATCTTCATCTAGCAATGATATGCCTAACAAGAAGTTACAACAAAGTACATTTATATAAAGCGATTCAAAAATTATAAAAAGGGTCAATAAAAATTCACGTGACATTCTAAGAGAAATTCTTAGACACAAATTTATCAAACTACATCCTCTACGTCCTTTAAAGATATAAAAATACTATTTTGCATATCATAGAATGCATGGGCACCATACAAATTAATTTTTAGCTTTAAAGAATAAAATACAAAAGATAATTGATAGTGATGATCCTATTATGATACATTAATCATGCCACCCACCAACATTATGAGTGCATCTCCTAAGTCACCAGTGCAAAAAGAGTAAATATGGCTACCAAAGGATAATTCAAAGCAAAAAAGTTACAAGTGCAAAAAATAGAGCAAGAAAGGATTCAAAAGGCAAAGCTAGAGCAATAAATGTTACAAAAAAGATCAAGATGAAAAATCAAAATTACAAAAGGTATAACATGAAAAGGAACAATTGAAAAAGTAATGTATTGCAAAAGTAATGTTATAAAAAGAATAATTGACAAATCAAACTCAACGTAAGCAAACAAACATGCTTAAAGCATGTTTTTTTAACAACAGAGGTCAAAAAGTAAGAGACACTTGAAAAGGATAAAGTTTCAAATGTGGATATAAAGGTGGAAATTACAAGTTTTTCCTCATTCATGACCCTTTCATTATCATTGCTTACATAGATGGCTAGCAATTTACATGCATCAAGGTTTCAGACTATCAAGGTACAAATTTTTATTCTCTGTCATTTGTTAGCTCTCTTGGAAATAAGTATCAACAACTAGATAAAACTAATTCAATCGTAACAAGTGTGGGATCAATTAAGTTAAGAGTTTCATTCGCTTTAAAATAATGTTTTCTTATTTTTTAGGTTATTTATAATCCAAGTGCATACAATGTTGTACTTGAAAAATAAAGGTTACACTCGATAGGATCAATGGTTGATAGAAACAAAGGTTGAATTACATTTGATCATGAATACAAGGTCATTCACATGAAAAAAGAGGAAAAATTTTCATAACAAAATCATACAAATGACAATATTTCTCAAGAAAAGATACCCCGTACTATCTTAGCAAAAAAACATGATACACTTTTTGATTCTACTATGCACACACGTGGCACATTTCATTCAAGAAATGTTACTCATTTATCACTCCTCACAAATTGTTGTCATTATATTGAGCTCATTGGATAGCTTGTGCATTTTCAAACACTCTAAAATATAATACAAAAACATTAAAATAATTAAAAAATATTTAACATTTTTCTTTTTAATATATTTTGCTTATGTTGTTTACTTTAAGTTAGAGGATAGCATATCATTTCATTTTTGTACACACATATGTTTCATGGGTACTTAAGTGTGACATAATCATATAATAGATCCATGATACATGAGCCTGTAGATGTTGGGCCTTTCCTCCACCCACACGACACACTACATTGGAGGCATCTGCTTCAATGATCATGATTGATACATGTTGCATTGTTTTATGATCACTTCACATCATAATGTTGAGCTTATATACTAACATTTACACATGTCTATATTTATGCTTACATATTACACATTGTGATAGATAAACTATGCTATAGAAAATTTTGCTAGTATATATATGCAGGAATTAGTATGACATGCTTATGTTGGTTGCTTATATTTTAATTAATCTTCTTATCACTTGGCTTACTGGAGTGTCCTTCTTGTTTGATTTTGGAACATTTAAACATGTTCCTTGTTTTTTGATTATAGTTCCTTGAGTGTTGTTTCTTTGGTGTGTAGACATTTGAACATGTCCTTGCCTTGAGTGTGCGACATTTGAACATGCCCCTTGTTTGTGGTCTTCTTATACCCCTTTCGTGTGACATTGAACTGTCTTGTGTGTGTACTTGATTGTTTGTTGAGCTTATGCTTGTTAATCCTAAGTATTTTTATGATCCATAACATGCATATTAGGTATTATTATGTTTATATACTACAAGCTTCATTGAAACATATACTTAGACATGATACCACTATATACTTCATTAATACATGATTGATACATATATGACATGAAATATTATTTTTGAGCTAAGGTTACTACCATGTTGCATTCTCATAACCTAAAAATGGTGGGCATATTAGTGGGGGTAATGTCATAGAGACATGAGTTCACATACACACAATTTAAATAATTTGGTACATTTTACATGATTCAAATATACACTTGGGTCAAAATCTTATGCATTTGACACCGATTTTATAGATTTGTTATAATTTTTTTCATATTTGTGACAACTATTTTACATAATTTACAGAGCATAGGTTACATTTTGATATACACTTAGATTGAGACACATTATAAGTGCATATGGCATACAAAATCATCATATCACATATACATATTCAGATTATATACATAATTATGCACTGACCTTAACAAGATGCACCGATTGAGCTTTTTCTATTTGTAGTAGTTGGCTCCCTTAAGTCATGAAACTAAGACTCAATGCCATCGATGACATTTATACTACTTCCATTTTTATATTGAGATGGTTACACCATTTGACTTGGGCGAGATTGGCTAGATTGGTTAGATTATGTATACATTTAAATTGTGCGATTGAAATTCAATCATCTCTATGGTGTTGGCATAACTCACCCTTTATTTGGATTTGGGGCATGATCACCCTCCAATTATCATCTTCACATATCCAAGTTTTAATTGTGAACCTATATATCCAATGATTCAACAAAGAAGCATCGTTACTAAAGCAAACTACCAAGGAGAAACATGGTTACTTCGACACATAGGTGTACACCTTCCTTGCTTTCTTTTATTTCAAATATTTAAATTATTTAATTCTTAGATTATGTGCACTAATTACATTATAACATGATCTTTGTTTCAGGTAACATACAAAAAATAAATTCAAACAAGGCTCAAGCAAAGGAAATGTATGTTTTAAAAACAAGGTACACATTTCTTTATTTTAAACTAGTAATTTCATTTTTATGCATTACTAGATTAAAACGGGGACAAATATAAATGCTAAAATATGATTATGTATGATAAACCAATATTTTAAGCTTTAAAAATATCATTCATGGCTCAACCCTTCAATTCATGACCTTCTTGCTAGTAAAAGGCTTGTGATTCCCCATATCATTGTACCTGAATGCTTATCCTATAGTTCGTCCATGATATTATGATTACCTAGATCACCTATAACCCATAGTCTACATAAAAACTATTTTCTATTATACTCTGGTAGTTAAATATTTTCAATAAAGTTATATTTTTCTAGACACTACTGTCCATACTAGGACACTAACATCGACACTAGTGTCCTAGATATGATGCTAGTGTCCGAGCCTTGCAAATGGTCAAATTTTCAAATATTTTGACATGAATGGGTCAACCTAAGGTACTCTTTTAATCTTCATGTGATATAATTTCAAAAGGTGTGGTATAAATAAAAAATAAAAGGTCATTCATTGTCATCTAGGAATTTCTAAGCAAACACTTGTCAAGCTCACATTTAATCATTTACACAATTGAGTTCTACTACACTATTCTTTCCTATTTATAAATCAATCATAGGAGTGGTATTATTATAGGTCTAAATAATTCAAATATAATCCCATGATTAATAACTTTAAAGCTACAAACTATATCATTACATGCACTCACATATAACATATTGCATAATTATTCACACATAAGCCCACATGAGGGGAAGAACTATATCGGTCTGAGGCCCTCTTCAGTGTACATGGTTATGTAGGAAACACTGATTGATAGAGGGGTATTTAAGGTTAAATCAAATTTGTTTGATCCCATAGCACCCGTTTTGTAAGGTAACATGCCCAAGTTGGAATATCTAGGGTTTTGAGCAAAAGATTAATATCTAAACCCTATGTGTACAATCCAAGTTGACAATCTGCAAGGTGACAATGAAACCTAACAAGCACAATTGGTCATTCCAAAAAAGGACATGTATTCCATACCAAAAATAAGTGTAATATTTAGGTCAAAATCATCAATGAGAGTGTCTAGATCTTGATGGTAGTTTCCAAGCTGACATAAGTTAAATATTCAAAATCTAATGAATCATTGCGAAGCATCATCTTGTCTTCTCCTTCTTGTGCATCAGTAAATAAACTAAGTATTTTTTATTCTTTGTGTTTCTACATTCAAATTACTATATGGCATTGTAATTCTACATTTAGCATACTTTCATAATTTAACATTGTATCAAAATATTATGAAATATTAATTATTTAATTGACCTATTTTTGGAATAACTTATTCTAATTTGACTAGGATATTTTCCTATTAAAAAAAGGGTTAAACACAAAACATATTAAAATTTAAAAATTGAATAAATGTTATTTTACTAATTTTTTTACTTTGTAATATTTTTAAAATTATATATATATATTAACCTAGAGGTATCCTCGATCCCAATTGGGACACTACGACTCTACCCAATGACTTTCATAGGGTGAGTGGAGGTGAGACTAATCCTTTGGGGACTATTGATGGGTCCCACATGCACCAGATAACATTTTTAACTCAGGCCATGAGAATCGACCTCGTGACTTATATGGGAAGAACCCAAAGCCCTTAGCTAACTACGTCATCCATGTAGGTGTAGTTATATTATCTTGCGAGGATGGATGACTTAAATTATTTTTCTAACATTTTTTTTTATATATGATTTGAGGTTTGGGGGTCCCTTGCCATTTAATTGATTGAAACAAACATGGTTCCAAAAAAGATAGGGAAAACTTGCTTTTCAAACTACCACCAATGAGAGAGAATCACTATTGAACAAAAAGATCCACACATGGAAACCAAATAGTCATAAGACAAAACACCTTGAAAGGTGACATCAAGAAACAAACAACCAAAAACAAACAAGGGAGGTTAAAGCCCAACGAATCACCAACCATGACCTTCGACATGCTGCTACCCCTAGTAGAGGTTGAGCCTCTAACAACTACCTAGGTAGACCATGTCTCATCCTTACCACATTCTCCCTTACTCAGCTCCATTCCATCCATGCCATCACTATACATTCTTGGCACCCTTTTCCCATGGAGTGGTCATTTTCCATCGACAAAGCCTTGGTATGCCAAAATTTTTATTTAAAATGGCCCCCAAGCTTGATGATGTTTTTAGCCCATCCAAATGATCCTTTGTATGCATTGTAACCACCTTGCAGGTTGCCTAGTGACCCACATCTGCACTTGTAAAAGGATTATGCTATAATGGGCTCCCAAAAATCCTCATAAATTATTTTACTGCAACTACCACCCTAGTAGAATTTCTCCTATTCAAGGCCACCACCACCAGAGCCATAAGAACACACAGTTCATCTAGGTCTAATTCTAGGATAAAACACCCCTTTAGGCCAGGATGCTTTAGATAGGTCTTCACATGCTCTAAATGCTCAACCAACCCGAAGAATTTTGCCTTTAACTCACGAAATGTCCACAGGGGTATCAACCCTAGCTCATTGTGAGCAAAGAAGGGGAGTGGGTATTGGCCACCACAATTGAAACCCTTTAAAGCCTCCTCCAAACCAATCCTAAACCTAAGGCACATAATTATGCTAACAAAATCCATAGTTTTTTGTTTATATTTCAAAAAAGGAGGAAATTTTTAATAAAAGTTGATGCCACTAATGAATTTACATTCACCCTACAACTAATATCAAGCACCACCTAACCTATTACCTTTTTGATAACCCGTGGAACACTACCAGACTAAATGACAAAAAATCACTTGAGCCATGAGTTCATAACTCACCCAATGAAATATATCTCCTTCTAAGCAACTTTGACATGCAATAGGGGTTCATTGAGTGTCACCTAGAGCATAATATCCATGAAAATAAAGATACAAATGCAAAGATAGCTTAACAAGATATAAAAGTTGATGTGTGAAAGAAAGGGAGTGTGTTGTGAATGCACCATTCAATTATGTCCCATCAAAATAAGAAGGTAATGTGAGGATGCTGCATGTGTGATGCAAGGTTTCCAAGGGTAGTGTGCAACCAATAATGGGAGATAGGCCCATCATGAAGGGGAACTTCTTCCAAAGTTATCCCATTAATGCATTGTTATTTCAAAAACATCAACTTCTCCAATCATCTTTGACTATTAAATACTCATGTTGATCCACTCATTTGTTATATAGTTTTTCTTCCATGGAGTTCCCTTCATGAAGGCATGGGACACTTCCCATAAATTGAAGTTATCCAGTAGACTCCAACCATAGTTTACGATGTTGTTAATCTTCCAAGAACCAACCTTTCAATTTTTTAATGCTTGGATGATCACCTTAGAGTCACCTTCAATAATGACTTGCTCGATCCCACAATGAATTAGTAAATCCAAACCCAAAATAAGGGCTTGTTCCTCTACCTCATTATAGGTTCCATCTACTAGATTCTTTGAGGCAACTCAGATGAGTGAGCTTGTACAATCCCAGATCACATAACCAACACCAAATGCCCATGGGTTTCCCTTAGCCACTCTGTTAAAATTCAGTTTGAAGAAACCAGGGGGGAGGCACCCAATCCATTTTGCTTTCACGTTTCGAATATTTCAAACACTACCATTGACCCACTAATGGGGGCACCTTCAACCAATGCCAAAATGTAACAATCTATGAATCCCATATGGAAAGGGCACCATAGTATTGCTTAACATGGATAGAGCCAACTTCAAAAATTGCACATTCAATGTGGTCCAAAACCAACTCAATAGGGCTACCTTTATCTTCAAAGAATCTCTAGTTTCCTTTCTTCCAGATATTCCTAATCATGATAGCTTGGATAACCTACCATAAGCATACAAAGGTGTCTTTGAATGACCATGTGGGCCAAGAAATAAAATCTTGAAGTAAAGATTCATGTCTAGCCCAATTCCATCCCAATTTGCCACACAACTAGTTCCATACTTTTTCTGCAAAGGTGCAAGTGAAGAACAAGTGGTGGGAATATTTTCATTAGCATAACATGGGACACATCTTAAGGGGCTTGCCACTCCAATCATGTGAAGATGGTCCTATGTTAATATTTTATTTTGTGTATCTATCTAAGTAAAATCTCCAATCTTTGGCAAGTTAGCATTGTTCTAACATAATCATTTTGCCCAGGTATAAGATGGTTCCACCTATTCCACCATTTTATAACCAAGATTGACTGAATACAACCCATTCTTTATGCCCATCCATTGAATAGAGTCCTTACAATTGCTAATAAAGATTTTACTTTTGGCAAGGATTTTTGAAAGCATCAATTTTTGGTTGGCTGAAAGTGGTAGTCCATCAAAGTCTTTACATTTCCATTGTTCTAGCCCAGCTCCAACAACAAGCTCTAATAAATCTCTGACCTTATCACCCACAACTTTTTCAAGAGATTCCTAGCTATGACCAGTTCTAGAATCTCCATTAGGGGTTTTTGACCATTCTAAGAATCGCTCCAAAAGTCCACTGAGTGTCCATCATTTACCACCCAAGACACATGGTATTTAATTATGAAGCAAGATTTTAAAATGAAGTTACACAAGTGAGACCCTTTTGGGGGGTTCCCAACTTATATAATATTCATGGAGGAGCAATCCCCAAAATATTTTAATTGAAGAATTTTACTCCACAAGGCCTTGGATTTGGTAGCCATTCCCCAGACAAGTTTAGCTCCTAGTGCTAAGTTTTGGAATGTCAACGTCCTGATTCTAGCTCCTCCCCTTGATTGGGGAAGAGACACCTTGTCCCATTTAGTTAAGGGAATATTTTTGGAATCTTAAGTACATTACCATAAGAAATTCATCATAATGCAGTTAATTTATTTTAAAACCTTGGAAGGGGGATGTAGGACAGAGAATGTGTAGATGCGGAGTGCATTGAGAACATATTTGATAAGAGTGATTCTCCCAACCAAGGAGAGCCATTTTCCTTTCCGATCCACAAGGTGACCTTTAAAGGATTTGATGAGCCCATCCCAAAGGGAGGCTCTACCTACACCCATAAAGAGGGGGATCCCTAGATATTTCATTGGAAGGTTCCCAATTTTGAAGTCCAGAATGAAGGAAATGGCAAGTTGTAGTGGTCTTGGAGTGTTGAATAATTAGAGTTATGACTTGACAAAATTGACTCTTTGACCCGACACTCTCTCATAGTCAATAAAGATAAGTTTGTAGGCTTTGGATTCCTCTTTCGATGGCCTTCCAAAGAGGACTGTATCATTAGAAAATTATTGGTGAGTTAACCGATTGATTCCTTCCACCACCTTAATACCTTGAATTAATCTAGTATACAAAGCTCCTGAAATTGACCTTCCCAAGGCCACAGCCATTAGAATGAAAAAAAGGGGGAAATAGGGTCACCTTAACGTAGGACTTATGAGGATTCAAAGAAACATGTCGGTTCACCATTGACAAGATCGAGAATTAAGGAGTGAAGATACAACTAAAGATCCATGAACACCAAACTTTGGAAAACCCAAATTTATCCAAACTTTTCAAAAGGAGTCTCTAATTTACCTGGTCATAAGCCTTGCTGATGTCGAGTTTAAGAATCATACCTTTTTTATGGCCAACAACTAGTGAATGAATGGTTTCATGGGTGACCACAACTCCATCATGAATGTTCCTCCCTAGAATGAATCCTTCTTGATCACAACATATTAACTTCCCAAGGAGATCTTTCAACTTGAAAGAGATGGACTTTGAGATTATCTTATACACTGTGTTGCACAATGAGATGGGTCTGAAATCAGCAAAGGAGTTTTGATTTGTGCCTTTAGGATTCATATAAACAAAAGTGAATTAATGTCTACCCTAATCCTTTGAAACATCTAATATTCCTTAACCATTTCCATGATGTCATTCCTCACAATATCCCAAAAAGATTGGAAAAAACCTATTGAAAATCCATCTAGTCCAGGGGATTTATCTTTGCCCATAGAGAAGACCACCTTGTAAATATCCTTAGTGGAGAAGGTGGCCATGAGCATGCTATTATGATTGTTAGTGAAAAGTCTAGGAACAAGTTCTAAGATCTTATGTTGGGCCTCTATATTTAATGCTTTAATATTCACAAGCGACTCTTGAAAAAAGGAGACCATTTCCACTTTAATCCCAAGCATGGTTTCAAGCTTACTTCCATCTATGGCTCTAATAGAGGAGATGGAGTTCAAATTTATTCTTACTCTTGTGGACTGGTGAAATAACCTAGTGTTCCCATCCCCTTCCTTGATCCATTGTTCTTTGAATTTTTGCTTCTAAAAGACTTATTCCTTAAGAAGTAGTTCTTCCAACTCTGCCATAAGCTCCTTTTCCTTGATGTAGGATGCAACATCCATTCCCACATTCAAGACAACCTAGTTTAGCATTTACAATTCTGTTTCAACCCTATTAATATTTTTGAAGCAAGATTTGTTCCATAATTTGAGGCATAATTTAACATGTCACAAATTTTTGCTTACCACAAACATCTTCATGCCCTCCTCAACTGGGGCACAGTTCCACCGTGTCTTGACAAGTCCAAATAGGGTGGGGTCCTTGAACCATAAAAGTTGGAATTTAAAGGGGCATTTGGGAGGAGCCCCATCTTAATAGGTTTTGAGCTCAATGGGGACATGATCAGAACCTAAGATAGGCAAGATGTAGTTGTTTAAGATCTATTCTAAAGCAAAATAGTTGGGAGTGACTAAAAAATGGTCCAATCTTCTGCAATGTTGCTAAATCCATGGCATCTGTTGATCTAGGAGAAAATACCATGCTTTGGGATAATGTCAATCAAGCCCACATGTTCCACAAAATGAAGAAAATATTTATAAGATTGGGTCTCTTTAGCATACCCACCTCTCTTTTCCTTAATAGAGAGGATGGAATTAAAGTCACCTCCCAAAACACATTGCTGCCTAGGTAGTAGATCAATCTGGTGCTTTAACTCTTCCCAAATTTTTGCTTTACCAACTATTGAGTTTGGGCTATAAACATTGAAAAGAAAAAGGACATTTTAGAAGCGTAGAGAGTGATCTTATTAGCTTGCCAATTTGACCTTACATCATGAGCTTCAACTTTCACACACGAGGGGTCCCAAAAGATCACTAAACCACTAGAAGCTCCCTCAAAATCTTGGAACCAACGACACCACCTCCTCCAACTTTTATTCAATAAGCCCTCAGCTTTGAACTTAGAGAGCTTGGTTTCCTACAAAATAAAAACATCAAAAAATTGAAAATGTATTTGCCGCCTAACCAGACAACGTTTGCTTGGGGAATTTAGGCCCCTAACATTCTAGGAAAGGATCTTCATTATGGGCCTGATGGAATTTATACCCCTCATTTCACCTTAACCATGAATTGCTTCATCGATTTTTAATTTCTTGCTGAGACTTATTCCTCAATGTAGTTAGTTGTTGATTTCCTACCTCTCTTATTGGGTCATACTAGATTAGGTTGAGAGAGTTTGCAATCTTTTTGAGAAAGAGAGAATATTTCAGGAGTAGAGTTCTTCTTCTTCCTCTTCCTCCTCTACAAAGTCTTTTTGTAGGGGGGAGAGTTGTAGGTTACCTGTTGAATCTTTTGCCACTGTGTCAACACTAAGGGCTAATGAGGGATCCACCCCCACCTTCTCACCAACAATTAAGGAAGAAAGTTTTTGAGATTTCTTTGAAATGAAGTTACACTCTTTGAATAAAGTATCAAGAGATAGATGATTATCCTTTTCCAATCTTTCTTTGAGGGCCATTGTTATCATAATGTCTATGGGGCTACCCAGTTGTGCCTCCATTTTGTCAACAGGGGGTGAATCCAGGTCTACCAAGTGGGAGGGATTGATATTAGTAAGCCTCCATTAGTAGTCTAAGTTGAGGCTTGATGCTTAGTACCTGCCATCCTAGGACACTCCCTTTTGAAAGGGTTTCTTTCCACATCGATTTTTTTCTCCCATAAGCTTTCACAAGTTTTGATGTATATTATTTCTAGAATAGCTTCATTTAGATTTAAAAAAACATAGATGTGTGTGTAAGAGGCCAAAACTCCTTCTAGAGTTTTACGATCTATTTTGATGAAATCACCCAATGATGATCCAATTGGTTTAAGGCACTGCTCACTCTAATACTCTATGGAAAGCTTGTAAAGATGCACCCAGATTGGGAAAATCCTTTTTTTGCATTGAGAGGGTTAAATTTGGGGTACTAGTTTTGTAGCCACAGAACCACACTATCCATAAACTAGGGGCCTCCACTAAGGATTTCAAGTTTCTTTTCTTCAGAGGGGTAGATCACCATGAAAAACCATTTTGGTAAGAAGTGAGTGTTGCAACTAGGGACCCAATTGCTCTTAACCCAACTTTCCACCACTCCTATTATCGACCATTTTCCAACAAATTTTCCAATCAGGACTCTGTATTTCAAAATTGTTATGCTATCTTGGAAGTTGCCATTTTAAAAAATGTTTGTTTGTGCCAAGTGCAACTTACTCTTATCCATCCTGGATGGTTAGACTGGAGGGAGCCCCCCTAAAGCACGCTTCTCTATGGATCTAGCAAGTGAAATTGGAGTTAGGTTGCTGCCATTTCTACCCTTATTGTTCACAACCTGTGGTTAAGTGAGGGGAGGTTCAGAAAGGGTATCATCGCTCTCCTCCCAAGCTGAGTCCTCAAGGCAAACACGAACCCCTTGAATCTCCTAACACAGTTTCCATTGCTGAACCTTGGAACCCGATCATCCTGCACCCTTCCCTTAAAGGTTTTGAAAATCTCTCTACAAGCCCTACTCCTAAACCATGAAGAAAAAACCCACAAAACATTTTTCTAACTTTAATAAGCTTAACTCAAATAATTTTGGAAATGAAAAATTCTTGTTCTTTTTTGGGTCTTCATGAGTAGTATAGATGTAATGCCCAACATTTTAAAGCTTTTATCCTCTTCAATAATTTTGGATTATGGACACCTAACAATAACTTAAGTGGTATATTAATATTGGAAAGTTTCCATTAGTATATTAAATTTATTTACCATTATTTTTTTCAGTAATTGGGTTAATTGTAATTAAGAGAAATATGTTTCTGTTAATTTAGCTTTGTTTAAAATAAATTGTATCACTCTGAGTGATGTTAATTATCACATTTTTATTGTTAATTTTTACTAAATTTTTTGGTAGAAACATTGTTTGATATATATATATATATTTTGTATTTAGTAAAAAAGAAAACACAATGTCATGTTTTTTTGTTTTTTTTTTTTTGCAATTTTTTTTTGGTATGTAATATTTTAACACTTTCAATATTAAAAATGTTGTGTTAGTATTTATAAATTTTTAATATCAATATCATTTATAGTGATGAATTTTATTTTAGAATTAAAAAAAAAAAAAAAATCAACTAAAACTTAATAATTTGAACTAAAAATAATATAAAATAAATTTAAATTATATACAACATATAATTTATTATTGTGTTTATATGTAGAATAAATAATGATTATCAATAATATACAAAATATACTTAGATTTAATCATGTTTTTTTAAATACTTAAGAATTAAATTTAAATATATAAAGTTTTTTTTATCATAAGAAATAGACGTCGCCAAATAACATATCATAAGACATTTGGAAAAAATAAAAAATAAAATTATATATATATATATATATATATATATAATTAAAAAAAATTTCATACACACATTTATATAAAGTGTATATTATATAAATTATCCACAATTATTTAAAAAAAACATATTTAAAAATCTTAAACAATATTATATAAAATATTTTGAGGGCATAAATCCTAACACACAAAATAATATGTTGATGTAATATTCCTCCTCCTCCTCCTCATCATCATCATTAGTAAGACCTACATTACCACCATAACCACAACCACCGTCATCATAATCGACATCCTCATCGTTGTTTTTATGATCATTCTCATTTGAATGTCTCGTTGCCTACAAAACAAATGCATTATTATAACTTAAGTTTAAAATAGAAAAGACCATAATTTAAATATAGTAATAGTTATAAATAACATACCTACTACAAGAAACTCACGATGTTTCCTTCATAACAAAAAATATAAATAATTAAGTTACAACTTTAAAAAATAAAATTTAATGTCAAAATTATAAACCATAGTTATTTCTAAAATTTAATCTTGATTTGGAAGGAAGCTTTTTCACTCTATTAGGGTTTTCTCCATGCATGCCATTGAGTCGGCCCTTGGTTCCTTGCTTGTCCAACTTTGGTTCATATCATAGCCTTAAGCACCTATGGGACTTAGCATTAATTGTCATTTAGAGTTTCTCACCTTCAAGCGAGGCCAATATTTATAATGTCCTCCTTCCATTCTATGTTGACTATTTTAGCTACGAAGAAGAACAGAGGAGCACCAAGAAATGGTCTCCTGTAAGCATCTGAAGAAGTCTATCTCAAAAGCTTACCACAAGGTAATGTTTTGGAACTTGATGTTATACTGCTTATGCTCGAATTTAATTATGCATGTCAATGGTTAGAGCATTTTTGTTTAATAGGTTATTTTGTTGGCATAATCCCCTCTCAAAGTATGCTACGATCATGGGTCCAAACTCACTGGACATCTCACGGCATCAAGTTGGAGAGCGTCCATAACATGACTAAGAGTTTTTTCCTCTTTCGCTTCTCTGACCCATCCCATGCTAGAGGAATCCTCCGTAAGTTTGCCACTTGGTATGTTAGGAACTTGCTTATAGTCCTCTCCCCCTGGACATGAGACTTTGTGGTCTTGGAGCACACTACTCTTAAAGTCTCAATTTGGGTTGAATTCTTAGGCCTCCCACTCCCATGCTGGCACTTTATTCACCAGATAACGTCCTCCATAGGCCATGTGGTTTGTCATGAAAAAAATTGGTTCTACTCTGCTAGACCACAAAAAAGGGTCTATGTAGAAGTAGACATATATAGGGACCTCAAGGAGTGTGTGGAAATCCAAATTAGGGATGTGAGGCACTCTTAGTGAGTCCTTTATATCAACTTGCCTAATACTTGTTTTTGTTGCCAAGCCACAAACCATAAGATACAAGATTGTCCCCTTCAATTAGCTCATAATAATACATCCAATCGCTCATCCTTGCCACCCAAGTCCTCTCCTGAGGCTAGAAAAAAGTCAACTAAAAATGGATGAACACTGATAGGGAAAACGAATTTGAATCCTAAAGAAACTAACATGGTTTTTGCCTTTAAAGGTGACAAGTCATCCTTGAGCATTGGCCTTCAGAAGAAGGCTCCTATTGAAAAAGAGCCTGCACCGGTGGAAGCCTTGAAATTGGTTGAAAAGCCCTGAGTGTTTAACACCCCTATGGCTGCTAACATCTTGTCTCAAGGTCTCTAGGCTTTTGTGCCCAAATCTCTCAAATTTTCACACTCGTAGGTCACCACTCTTCCACTCCCTTCTCGACAAGATCTGCCACAACACTCTCATATCCCTCCTCTGAGCAATGATGAGGTAGAGGAAGGAGAGTTTCTGGTGGACCTTGATTTGAGGAAGCAATATGAATTCTTGAGTACCAATAGTGGGCACTTTTTGCAGAACCAGTATGATGCCCTGGAAGGGATGGACTTGGAAGACATGTCCCTTGACTCCTGTCATCTATGAATTATTTTTCACTAAATGTTTGAGGTCTCATAGCCCCAAAATGCAAGTTTGTCATGTGTGATTTCAGAACAAAGTTTCTCAAGATGGGCATTCTATGCTTGTAGGAAGTCAAGGTGGTGGATTTTTTACTGACAACTGTCAATAATTCCATCTAGCACGATAATATCATTTTTCATAGTCACCATGCCACGAGATGTGGAGGGGTGATTACTTTCATTTCTCCAAGGTGGCAACCACACTTAGTGCAATCTAGCATGGATGCCACCAATTGGTTATTATGGACACTTTTTAACATTAAAAGCCATTCTTTAAACTTTATTAATATTTATGCCTCGAATGATGCTTTAAAATGTACCCATTTATGGCAGTGGATAGCGGATGATCTCCTTGATGTCCATTGGGTATTATGTGGTAACTTTAATATGGTGGTAGCTACCAAGGACAAAATGGGACACTTGCCCATGAGGTGGGTAGTTGGTGAAAGGTAGGTGTGGTTTTACATGTGCACTAAATGGGGTCTTTATGACCCTAATACTTCGTGTTGGCCTAAAAATAGAGTTTGGTACACCTGGAGTAATTTCAGAGAAGGCTCTGCTTGAATTTTGAAGCATCTTGACAAGGCAATGATGTCCACCCAACTGTACTTCTTTTTTGACAACAACTTCTTCCCTTCGGTGTAGACACTATCAAATTTTGGGCTTTTCGACCACTCCCCCATTCAATTTCCTGTGACCTGGAAGTTCATGAAGCCCAAGGTCCATAAAACACAATTTTTTATTAACACCTCTCTGCTCAAACATGAACCCATGGTGGTGCACATTAGGAGAGTCTAGATTTTAGACCCACATCCTTCCCAAGATTTTGGTTGGATTATTTGGTGGGATGATGTAATCTAAAGGAACACCTACTTTATGTGGTTTTATGGCTGCCAGCTTGCCAAAATTTGAAGACACTCCTACTCTACTCTTCCTCAGAGCTGAGCCACATGGTCTTAGCTCTAGAAAAATATCCCTTTATTGAGATCTTGCAGGTGAGAGTTTCTTATTTGAGGTATCACATCCAAATTGTAGACAATTACAATGCTTGAGGAGCCCATGTCAAATCTAGACTTCATTGGCTGAAGATTGGGGATAAAGCTTCTAAAGAATTCTTTCAAATGATGTGAGCCAAAAACTCAAGGCAACAAATCCAAGTTATTGTTGAGGTTGGTAACAGTCTCTCAAAAAATCCATAGATACTGCAAGCATTTGTTTGCCACTATCAACAAATGTTCAAAGATCAAGCCTCCTCAGCTGAACGTGAAACTGCCCTTCAATAATATCTTTCAATTATGCCTTGTAAACTCACTCTTGGTCAATGGGTGATTTGTGACAGACCACTCATTTTAGATGATTTACATGAAGCAGTAACACAAATGGCTAATCATAAATCCCCTAGCATTGATGGCTATCCTTGTGAATTCTATAAAACCCTTTGGGATCTTGTGGGCAATGATTTGCTTAAAGTCTACCAAGAAGCATTTCGCACACACTCATTGGGTAAAAATATAAATAAAGGAAATATCAAATTCATACCTAAGCAAGGAGACCCAGGGTTGATCTACAATGGGCGACCTATCACCCTCCTCAATGTCTCTTATAAAATCATAGCCAAGGCACTCGTGATCTGGCTATGCAATATGCTTCCTCTCATTGTGTATCTTGAACAAACATGGTTTATCAAAAGTTGCTACATCTTGGAAAACATCATAACCATATGGGAAGGTATGGACTGGGCCAGATGGTCCAGGTAGCAAGCCGTGTTCATCAAAATTGACTTTAAAAAAGCTTATGACCACATTGAATAGCCTTTTATCCTAGTCATGCTTTGTGCTTTGGGTTTCAAACTCATCTTCATTCAAACTATTCAAATGCTTTTTGTAGATGCCTCGACTATTCTCTCCATTAATGGAGTCACCTCTGAGCAATTTGGCGTATACCACTCCATTCGCCAAGGGTGCCCCTTAGCTCCAACTCTTTATGTTCCTGCAACTGAGGGTTTTGGATACCTTCTTAGCAAAGCCCAATCTAGCGACCTTGTTAAGGGAATTTATCTCCCGTTTGATGGAACCAACCCCCATGAGGACATGTAATTTCTTAATGGCCACTTTGCCGATGACTCCTTTCTTACCCTCATTGAAGATGAAGCCAACGTGGACAATGCCCTTCAGTGTCTTGGCACTTTCTTCCTGGCCTCTGGCTCTAGCATCCAATTGTAGAAAAATTAGTGCTACAGACAATCATACCTCCCTCTGCCTGCATGGATAGCTAAATTTGATTGGAAGTGGATCCAACATGATGAATTTTTTAAATTTCTTGGCATTCCCTTTGCTTTTGATGCTTCACCACCTTTGTTGTGGTAGTATGTTGTTGACAGAGTTACTAAGAAGCTAGATTATTAGATGACCAAGTCTCTTTCGTTAGTAAGAAAATTCCAAAACTACTCAAAGATCCTTGCATCCACCCATGTGTATTACTCATCATGCTGGGTTCCTTTGAAAAAATCCTACCAGAAGTTGGAGAAATTACTAAATGATTTCCTTTGGGCCAATTCTCCCCAAGATAAAGGTTTCCATAGGGTGGACTGGGAATATTGTTGCCTCCCACATGAAGCTAGAGGGATAGGACTTATCGACAGAGCTAAGCAAGGATCTGCCTTCTGTGCCAAATGGGTTTGAGGGCTATTGAGGGCCCAAAACCATGGAAAGTATTATTCAAACACTGTATCTCCTCAGGCTTGCCTAAGGGCAAGAAAGCTTGGAAAGGGCTTGACTTCCCCAATTTTCTCTTCATCTAGTCTCCTGTCTAGATCAATGGGTCCTTTGTGGCCAAAAGCATCTAAAAAGATTAGGAAAAGATCAAGCCATGGCTTCTCTGGAATGGCTCTAGTTTTTGTAATGAGATCTTTGCTAATTCCCACTCTCTTTGGTGGTCCCTTATCTTTTCTCAAAATGGGGTTCCTTTGGCAGAGGTTCCTTGGATCAATGCCCTCAAGCTTTACCGTAGAGGAATCCACTCTATCTAGGATATATTTTGCAAGTGCTCTTTCACTTAGTTATCCTGGGAGGTTGTGAAAGCTAAAAACCAACTAGCCAATGTAGACCAGGAATCTTATTAGGAAATCCTCAATGCCATCCCCATCTCCATGCTCCATAAAACTTGATCAATTTTTCTAGACCGTGGTGGAAGGACTGGAAATGGTATGTTGAACCTTTCGCAATTACACTCCTCGGCTTGGCTATAATTGGCTTAGCCCACATTTGCCCATGGTTGACAAGCTTAACAATTGCTGGGGGTTGCACTCGTCTATAAAAATGTGGAGCTTTCGCTTCAACACTGCTTGGGGGGCTTGTGTGGAGTCCAATCTTGCCCATTTTGCTTGGTGTAAATTGCACCAAAGCTTACTTATTGGTAGAAGGCTCGTTTAACTTGGAATCCAATTGCCTACTTATCCCTTTTGTGGGCATCTTAAGATTCTTCCTCATCTCTTCTGGTACTGTCCCAAAGCTTACGAGTCTGGTCCTGGATCCATAATCTTTTCAGGCCCTTCCAGCCTAACTTATTCATTTGGTAACACATCCCCCTAGGTGACAAGCTCGCAATGCCCATCAAATTAGTAAAAATATGGCATACTTTTAGAGTGGAGATTCTCTTCTGGATTTGGAAAGAAAGAAATAATTATGTGTTCAATCATGTTTCTTTTGATTGTAATATTTATATTTTGCATAAATCTTCTATCATATCCAATGTTCTGTTGTAGATACAAGTTCAAGACAACAAAGTGGCCATGGAGCTTGGGTATCTCCAAGACCTCCTATCTCACTAGGGAGATGCTCCTTATGCTATGGCTTGGGTTCTGCCTTCTCTGCCTAGGGATCCCATGATGGATGACAGAGTGCCTCGACCACCTCATGGTGGACATCATTGCAGCCACGCCAGGTGTCGCTCTCACAGTGGCAACCAACACGTTTCCCCTCTTGGGCAGAAGTGAGGGTGGCAGTCACTGCCTCCTTCCCCCATTAGGCAGGATGACTAGGGCGCTCCTCCTCCTCCTCCATGCCCATATGCTTGTAGGGTGCCACTTGGAGGTCATGCAGACATGCTGGACAAGTTTCCTAGGCTCTCACTGGCTATCTCACCCACTCGAACTCAAGCAGATGATGAAATAGACATGGCTCAGGCTACTAGTTGGGAGCCTATTCCAGATGGCAATGACTTGCCAAGTTTGGGCTGGGGTTTGAATGATATGGATCCTCTGCCTTCGGGCCTTGCTCTTACTGCTTGATAGTTTTTGCTAATGACTTTTTTTTGTGACTAGCTTCTAGGCGCTGCCTAGATATAATACTTTGCTCCTAAGCTCTACCTAGTATCGTGGTGTGCTCTCATACTGCCTTATTTTTTTTGTGAATTATTTGTATATTTTTGTTTAGTTAATATATGGATATATTTCATTAAAAAAAAAAAAAAAATCTTGACATTTTAAATATAAAACTCAATTGATTGAAAAAATGATACTTATTTGGATGCCTTCCATGACATCAATATGTTTCATGAGTGTTTTCCAACCTTTTTACAATTTCACCTAGATATGATCATGTCAATATTTAGAAGTTAACTTTAAAAAAAAAGAGATATAATAATACAATTAAAATTATTTAAAAATAAATAAAAAAATGATTAATTACAAAAAAAAAAAAAATGAAAATAATCAACTTATATATATTATAATAATATATTTTTAAAATTTATTCATTTTTAAATATTAAACTTCTTTTTTAATTGTTTATGTTCAAATATTTTATATTAGAAAATATAAAAAAATATGCTATCTATATTCAAAAATAATCACAACATAAACTCAAATTAAATTATTGAAAAGAAATAAGAACAATCAAAATTTAACTAACACTCATTTATGACCTTTTTAGATGTGCAATGAGTAACAAAGTCGTTTGAACCCTCTTTTTAGTTTCCTTTAAGCATTGAGTTATTTTTTATTTTTATGCAACCCCTTTTTTATTACCCTCATATTTTACAATCATATTTTTATACCTCTATTGTATTAAGTGGTGTGCATATTTTTTTCTTTAGTGTTTGAATTTTACTTTTATTTTCTTTGACCTTTTTAATTTCCTCTGAAATGTCCTAAGCAAAATGGAGGACCCTATGTTTATCTCTATTTTCCATTGTTTAAAAATATATTTTGAATTATAATTATGAAAAATGATACTTAATTTATTATTATTGAATAGAGTTAAAAGTAATATCAAATATATGAAAAAAAAAAAATTATTATTATTTAAAACACAAAAGAGAATATTAAATTAAAAGTAATTATAATTATTTTTAAAATGAAGGTGATTGAAAGTGTAATTTTATAAAGGATAATAGGAGTAGTAATTAATCATTCAACTTTTTTTTTTTTTTTGGGTCAGTTACAATCTTTCATTATCTCCACCTAGGTTTTGATTTCTACTCCAATGAGACATATCTATCTTTATGTTTCTTTTTACTTGGCTCCTTTTTACTTGGCTCTCGCTATGTCTAAGTTTCTGATTCAAGTCACAGCGATTATAACACTTGCTTTGTCTTGGTAAACACGACCTGAAGTGAAGGAGACCCCTGATAGCACTGCCGTCTTCAAACTAACACACACTTAACATAATCGAGTCAGTCTACTCCTATCACCCCAACATAACTTGACTCTATGGTTTTAAACTTAAGTCTATTCAACTTGATTATTTTACTTTATCAATTCAGAAAGGAATCTTAGATTCTTTCTTCTCCTGCAAAAAGATGAAAACCCAATTTGCAACCACCTCGAAGATTGGCTTATTGAGGTATCTCTGCTCTAGAGTTACATCTGCAATTCACAGTTTGATCATATTCAACAACATTGTTATCAAGAGGTTTTGAGAACCAAATTTGAGTGTTGTAGCACTTTAAGCCTGTCATACAGCAGGAAAGGCCATTTGCCCAAGCTAAAACAGATTATCGATTTATTGTAAGATCGTGGAGCCTGAAAGATAACCCCTACGACCACCAAACTGAGTGCAGTAATTTCTAGCAGTCGTGGGAGAGGTTTACATAGTAAAACAACCCCACTACTGTAGTAGGCCATACAACTACTGTAACAGGCCATATGAATAGTGAACAGGGTTTAACAAATTGGCAGAAGCATGTAGGAAATTCTGAGCAGAAGAATAATAGGAAGGCCAATCGTTGAGTTTGGAGAGATCATCTAAAGACCGCTGCTGCATTTTTCAGACCTCTATTTTACCTCTTAATAGGCCATACAACTCTATGTAGGTCGTACCAGCAGATATAGTCATTAATGATCGACGATTCACTTGCGTATACCCTTAGAACAGTCTTGGGGTATGAACTAAGGGGATCATGGTAATTGGGGAGCCCTTTTCAACAACTGGAATACACCCCATCACTGTACCACTCCAGTTGTACCACTCCAGTTGTCTCATGTCTACTTTTGAAATAAAAATTAAATTAAAATTCCATAATTAAATTATTACTAGAAACTGATTAATGACGATCATATATCTTCATTATCATTATTGTTGTGTACATACCTAATTTTGATTTAGGAGTCATTTTAGATGTTAGTTTGTATTGATTTAAGGTACTCGTGTGTTTGTCAATTATCAATTCATATTACATTCTTAAATTGGTGTGTGGTTTCTTTTTTATTGGATCTTATTTTCTTCCCCTTCCTCTTTTCTCTCTCTCCTCCCTAGGTTTTTATGCATGTATTTTGCTTTTTATTGTTTGATAGACTTTGACTAAGAGCATAATAATATGCTTCTGGTTAACCTTGAGCATACCACTTTATTGCTAGGCCATATTTGTTTGGATTTCATTTGGACTTTATCTTTTTGTTACTTGGGGTTTGTGCTTCTTTTTAAAACTTTCTTTGCCCTTTTTATACTAGCTTGCACACCAATAGGCTCTTAATTTGAATTTGAGAAGTCTATATTTACACAATGAAAACATAATAATACAAGTGAATGAGTGATACGATGTAAATAAGAGTTATAATAAAATTTCAAGAGTGATAAACGAAAGTGTAAGACTAGAATTGAAGTGCTCAAGGCAATATTTTATTTGGAATTTTCATATTGCATCATTGTCATTTGATCATGTTGATGAAAATTCATATAAAGATTAGGGATTGCATCACCATGATTTATTGTTAAACTAAATTGAGTGTTGGATTTTAACTCTCTTTAGAATAGGGGTTTGATTGAAATAGATCCCTCAATGACTATGTAATTTTTAAAGTTTTTGTGAGGTATTTTGAGGCAATTAGGGTTTTAGAAAAGGAGATCAATTTTACAAAATAGAACACAAATTTTGAAGTCCAAGATTTAAGGATCAGAGTCATCAAATTTATTTTGAGAAAGGACATGATTACCAAGAGCACAATAGTATGATCCCGATTTGACGAATATTCTAACAATCCAATCCTGATCAAATTTTGACAATTATTATTTAACTTTGTAAATTTTGGGTTATGTTCACCTTGGTTCTTAGATTTGTTTTCAACTAGTTTCAACATTTAACAGTCTACATATTCACAAAAAATTAGTATTCTTTCAGAACCTCAGCTTCTCACATTTAAATTATTTTATAAATATTCCCTTATTACAATTAGCTATGTTTCTACTGCTATAAAATCACAACTTCATATTAATTAAAATTTGAAATTATACTCTGTAGATGCAATAAAATTCTAAAGGAAAAAAAAGGACAGGAGGGAAAAAAATGTAAATCCCCATACCATAAATGGAAGAAACAACGAAAATGGTGAAGTGTCCAATCCAAAGGATCTAGAGTGGCACTAAGCACTACCAATGGGCCAAAAGGAAAATGACATAGTGAAAATAAACCAAAGAAAAACCCAAGATAATCCATAGAGCGACCAATGAATCCCACCTAATTAATGTATGCAATGTCAAAGTCTGGATATGAGGCCAAGAGCATAGGTTGATGACAAAGGGAAGGTTGATAGAGACACCAAAATAATGGGGAGGTAGAGCAAAGAACCAATATAAGATAAGAAGCCACCCAACCAATAGAATGCAAAGAGAACACCGAGTACAAGACACCAAAATCAATCTGAATATGGTCTACAAGAGCCATATATTTAGAATATCAAGGCAAGACACCAATAATCAAGTTGATGCAACAAGTCCAACTAGAGCGCAAGACCATCCAACATTTAGTAGACATAGAGAACAACCAGCCATAGAAAAGAGTGAATCGATGAAAATTTAGGCCTCCAAAACTAATTTTTGATGAAGTTATGGACATGAATTTTCATGATAATCATTTATAATGCAAATTTTAGGGTCCAAGCACAACCCCTACTTAAAAAGAATCAACTTTAGAATTAAGCTCTCTGTAGACATGCCAAAAGGAGATGGCATCGAAGGAAAGGACATGTTGTAGGTAATAATGAAAATGGGGAGAAGACACATATTATCAACTTTAGATACCCATTTTATCCATTTGAGGATAACCATTGAATCCACAAAGATTTATAATACTCCCGCTCTACTCACAATCACAAGCTTGAGAAGGAGCTTCAAAACCATCAACTCAACAAAGTTGTTTATTCCATGTCCTAGGCTTGCCTTGAAATGGTAGAAGTGTGTGGAATTTAAGAATAGGATACCATCAACACCAAGAACAATATAGGTGCCTTGACAAGCACTATCAAAGTAACCCCAAGCACTTGAATAATCAATGGGAGGATGTAAAAGTATGCGTTGTCTATCAAAATTTAGAGTGATTTTGAAGTGCCCAAAAATGAGCCAAATTTGGGACATACATTTAAATGTAATAATGTATTTATCTTGTAATATGGAAGCATTCATTGCAAGCCATATACCCCAAGACTCAATCAGAGGTAAGGCCTTGTAGGATTTGAGCTCAGGTCTCTCAAACCAATTCTTCAGACAATTAACAATAGTAAGGCCTTACCAATAGCCTCTCTCCCCTATAGATGCCTCCAACTTAGCTCAAACATTAACAACATATAGATAGGTGATAAGGAGATGGTACATAGTCTCCAAGGATTGAAAGCAAAAATTGCAATGCCCCAAGTTGTGCCAATTTATTTTTTTATAGAATCTCCCAAGTAAGAGCTTTACTATTTAAGGCAAGCCACATAAATATTTTAGTTTTGTGAGGAGCTTTAATCTACTAGATTTTTTTCACCACCACTCTCTCACATCAGGGGCATCATTGTAGAATTTGGATTGGTAGCTAAGCATATAAAATATTCACCAAGTTTAGGATTAAAGGACCAAGCTAGCTCACCATCCTTAGTAGTGAGTCTTCTATGGATCCATTTCAATATTTGAACATATGCATCCTATCTTAAGCCAGTCTCCCCAACCAAACCCAGTGGTAGTGCACTTTTCCATCCCTATCACCAAGGATTAGCGAGGTTTTGATTTGCCTCCTGAAATAAAAAAGAAATTCCCAACACCTCTAAGAAGTTTATCAAATCCTTGGGGAGTTTATAATCAACACCACATCCTACCGAAGGATATATCTCCACTTTGATTTTAGAGCTAGACCGCACCTTCCAAATAAGCCAATTACTAATGATAGGGAAGGGTTGAATAACAACTTTCCACATAATAGAAGCATTGTGATAAATTTTGTTAGAACTACGGATCCACTCTTCCACGCTACGTGGTTTGATGTATTTTTTGACAATGATTTGAGTCCAAAATCCATCCTTAGTGATATTCCTTTAGAGATTTTTTTGTAGTAAGAGCCTTGCCAAAAATATGGATATATTTTAATCCCCATCTCCCAATGGACTCAAGAGTAGCAAGGGTCCGCCAATTGACAAGAGCTATACCTTCCTTCACTTTTCTTCCTGTCTAAAGAAATTTGAAGCTTTTTATACAAATATTTTCAAGGCCTACTTTAGGGATATGGGCTAAAGTGACCCAATAGACTGGAATATATTGCAACACTAATTTAATAAGAGTGATTATACTACTAATAGAGAGCCAACAATTACACCAAAAAAAATTATGTTTTCCACCTTATCAATTAACCAATTCCAATCATTATTTCTATAGTCATTTGGTTTCAATAGAAAACCTAGGTACTTGAGACCTCTAAAAAGGTCACTGTTTAAAAGGGAAATATCTTAAGAATCCATCTAATATGTTGAGTCTCCAAACCATTGAAGGAGATGTTAAATTTTTATCATTTAATTCCATGCTTGTGGCCACACAAAAGAGATCAAGTGATTCTTTAATCAAATAAATGTCCTTCTAGGAGCCATAAAAAAATAACACATCATACACAAACATCAAGTACATAAGGAAGATGTTCCTGCTAACATTAACCCCCCTGAGATACACTGATATTTTGACTTCAATAATGAGTTGACTTATCCCTTTTGTAATTATAAGAAAAAGCAAGGGAAGATTGGATAACCCTTCCTTAATCCACATGAGGATCTAAAAAATGTACAGGTTGATCCATTTATGAGTAAGGTAAAAGAAATAAAAGATAGGTATCCAATTATCTAGTAGACCATTTGGAGGTGAAAACCAACATGAATCAAAATTAATCTCAGGTAGAGATAGTTTGATTTATTGAATGCCTTGAATAGGTCCAAATTTAAAACCACTGTCAACACCTTCTTCATTTTGATGGAATGAAGACCCTCTTGGGCATCCCATGTAAAAATCTAAATTGATCCTTTGAAATAGAGTTGGGAAGAAGACCTTTGATCTAGATGGATATGATTTTAACAATGATTTTATAGATACATTTGCATAATGATATAGGCCAAAAATCATCAAATGAGGCCGAGGTGTCCTTCTTATGTATGAGAGAAATGAAGGTAGAATTAAATGCCCAAGAATCTTCCTCGTCTGCCTAGACTCCTCAATAACTCTGAATAGGTCCTCCCTAACTAAATAAAAAAACTATAGTAGAATTTAAATGACCAACCATCTGGTCTTGAACTCTTGTCATTTTAAAATGTATCCAAATCAAATAACAATTCTTCCTTGGTGACTTTTGCCTCTAGCCTCTCATGATTAACTTCCATGACAAAGCTAGGGAAGAAGGAACATATTTTAACAATCTCCATTATGTTCACTTATTCAGGTTCCTTATAAATTTGTTCAAAATGTGAGACACCCAAATCAAATATTTCATGGAAGGTCTACATCGATGATCTATCAATATTTTGAATTTACCAAATGATGTTATTTTTTTGTGATGTTTAGAATTTTTAAAAAAAAACTTGGTATTTTCATCACCATTTTCCATCCATAATTCTCTAATTTTAAGCCACCACTAGGATTCAATATCTGTTGGCTATTCATGCAACTTAAATTCTAATGCTTTGAGCTTGGTTTTGGAATCCTCATCAAAATCTTGATCAATGACATGACCATAAATTGTAGCAATCTAATTTTATAGATATAAAATATCCCTTTTAGCTTCTCAACATTTGATGGCAACCCATGTGGCAGTTTCCTTTTTCACTCTATTAAGATTAGTATCAAATTGTAGGCTAGTTGATTCTAAGGAAAAAGCATAAAAAATAACCCACTCCTCCTGGACCAAATTAATGAAATATGAATCCTTCATCCAAGTTAGATTGAATTTAAATGGACTTGGAAACTTTTTGTCCCATCTTTTAATCTACAATAGAATGGGAAGATGATTAGAATCACCACCCATAGACATCAATGATTTGATTTGTTCTTAGCCAATCAAAAATGAATGAGAGATTAGAAATCTATCCAGCCTCTCGGCCACACTATTTAGCCCAGTTCTCATGTTCCATAAAGTGGGAGCTAACTTCATAGGTTCCATGTCCACTAAATGAGTATCCTAAAATTCTTGTAAGAAGTAATCAACCAATGGATCCATTCCCACTAAGACCCCCCATACCTCTGTTCTCTTGCTAGTGAAATTGAGATCTCCCCCAGTGATAGAGTTTTTAGCTCTAAAAAAAAATTGAGTGAATAAATCATCCCAATATGCCAATCTATCCTCATTAGGACCATAAATGTTCAATTTTTTTTTACCAAGCTCCATAGAGTATAGTTCCACTCCAATACTAAAGTGGAAAAAAAGGAATTGACCATCCTCAAAGAGGTGGTTCTCCATCCCAAAACCAAACCATTGGAGCTGCCATTGGAGTTAGGTGCCAAAAAGGCCCACTACTTTAAAAAATTAGACAAAACTTCAATGACCTTCCTTCCTTCCTTCTCCCTTGGTCTCCCATATCATAATCATATCCAATTTATGTAGATTAATTAGTCATTTCAAAGAATTTTTTTGGAGGGATTTCCCAACCCTCTTATATTTAGGGATAAAATGAGCATGATCAATAATTTTTTGGGGTTGTCCCCACTCCAAGGGCCCCTAAAATAGTTTTTTTTATTACCCTAAAATATTTCCAAAACAATTGTGTTTTTTACCTGATCTATCTAGGAAGGTCCACTTTTCCATGAACATGAAGAAGTAGGACTCAAGATAATCCCCAAAGCTCTATCAATACTTTCATCTTTTTAGTCTTGTGCCTCTAGATGGGATATTAATGTATATCACATTTGGATGGAAGTGGATAAAGAATCAACAAATATCATTTCAAAAAAGCTCCACTTCTTTTAAACTATCTTGGCTAAGCCTTCCTCAGGATTGGACTCACTTTGAAATTGATTGTCCTCTAGTGAGTTTTGTGAACTTCCTAACTCTCCCAAAAAGAGTTCAAATGTTGTTTTCTTAATTTTATATTCTCTATCTATTCTTTCCTTCTAGTTTTTTAGAATAGGAATCTCCTCAAGAGATATAGGAGAGGTAACAACCTTGTCCATAATAGGCATACTCAATGGGATAGTATGATTGTCCTAAAAGGAAGGGTGCTAAATAGTAATGGGATCAAGTAGCATCACATCACTATGATTTTTAGTTGTGTGTTCAAATAAATATGCTATTAGAGGTTGGAGACCATGCTCAATCATTGAAGTTTTGTCTCCCGTTTTAGATAATGGAAAGTTTATATCTATCAGCTAATAAGGACATAAAATGTTATCAACCACTAACTTGGCTGGGTAGTATCCCCTAATCTCAACTTTATGAAAAGGATAAGTTGTCTTAACTATATTGTCTTTGATCTCCCTATTAGTCTAAAGAAAGGAGGTAGGCTACCTCTTCTAGTCTGTGGGTGAGAGGTGAATAGAGAAGTCATTAGCTAATTGTCCATAGGCATGAAATCAAGCACACTTCAATGGAACAACCACATAATATAAGGTTTATGTGTGAATCCAAGGCCCAAATTCCAAAAAAATTCCTCTTCTAGTCCCTTTTATAGGTTAATATTGACTAATATTTTGGCCACCATCCTAGAGGATTCATTTAATAACTATCATCCACATCAAGGGAAGTCCAAATGTTATCCTCAATAGCCTTAAAAATATCCATGAACCAAAATTTCAATGATAGACTTGGAAGTTTAACCCAAATAGGTTGAGTCAAGGATTTCTCAACTTGTGGATCAAAACCCAACGACTACATCTTAAGAGTAAGTGGTGACATTCCCCAAAACCATATTTGAGCCAAAATTAAATTGACATATTTTGAGGACTTGAAAAAAAGGAAATGCAACCCATTACTAAGATGTGAGAGATAAGAGAGTATCCAAGGAGTGGTCACCTAAATTGAGTCATCCACTTATCTAAATTTTGGACACATATTCTTCTCCTAAAAAAATAATTTGTTAGTGCAGTGTTTTATAGATCTATGACATGATCTATCTTGACATCCTCTCCAATTACAAAGTGAATTCCCCCCCTTCCCCAACTTAACACACCTTATACCTTTCTTCCTTGAAGTCATCATAGGGATTTATAAATTCTTATCCACGACAGGGAATTATGGAGATAACCCAATAAAAGTCATGTCTTGTGTCTACTGTAGTATATCATCTACCATTCTTCTAGGGAAACCAATGATTTATGTGGAGTTCCTTAGTTCCTCAATATCTTGAGTAGGAAAATCTCCTTTGACCAAGGATAATATCTTAGGGATACTAAAGGTGGTGGATCCCCCTAAAAGTCCTTGGGTTCAAGGAGCCACATGTTTGCTGAGTTAAAAAGGAGTGGGATTCAGTTGGGGTGGCTTGTTATTGATCCTTATAACAATGTTATCTAAGTATAATTTATATTTGATTTCCATTTTTTAGCCAAAATGCTATTCTCTCCAATCCCACCACTAAAAATAGAACCGATCGAAAGCGAGGAGGAATCCTGAATAGAAATGTGGTTTTTACCCATCAATAAATTGGGAAATTCTGAATTAGCCTTGTGTGGAAAAGAGTGTCCCCATATATATTATGAGAAAATATACCTCTAATCAAGGGGATAATCTAAATAATCCACATGTTCTTTATCTTTGTCTAGGAGTTTAGGGTCTAAAAAACAATGTCTCTAAGTCATTAATTCATCCATCAGAAACCTACCTCAATGTTATTTAGTTAGTTGACCAGACCCCAAGCAACATGAGTCACCAATGGACTATTTAGGGTTCCCACTATGAAGATTTGTTGAAGAGTCCCTATGCTACTAAACATAGTGACAATAACAAACTAGAAACTCAAGAGAAGCTGAGAGGAAAAATAGGAATGGAATCATATTAATCTTTCAAACAAATATCAAACAATCACCTACCAAGGACCATTCATTAAATAGGAAATTGATAAGCAATAAATGATGTGATCCTCACTCAATTTAATGCTGCCATTCCCTTTGATTATCTTGACACTATTGGTGGATATCTCTCTAATTCATTATTGATCCATAGTAAAAAATATATTCTTGGTCAAGTTTATTTCAACAAGTGTTGTCAAGCATTTCTGCCCTCTATCACTTTTCTACCTATTACCACCTCATTTTTAGATCTAATCTTCCCCAAATAGTATTATATATTCTTCTTATCACAAATGTTTATTTTATTGGGATTATTCTATCTTCTTTGAATTCATCAGTCTTAACCCTTATGTGTTGTTTACAAGCCCTATTTTGTTGTGATTTATTTATAACTAAACCCATAGGGTAGATTAGATCCTAGTCCCATGCTAGGGTCAACTAACCATTTTTTAGTAGGTGTTACTGAAGAATTATAGGGCTTAAATTTATTTTAGGTCCTATGCAAAAAAAAGTTCCTGCTACAATAACAACTGTATGTAAGAGAATTCTTCTGTAGAATAAAGAGAAAAGTTTGAGGGAAAATGTTGGAGGGAAGTGCATGTAAGGAAGACAAATCCTAGAATAAAAAGAAAAGTTTTAAGAGTAGGTAAAATAATTCTTCTGCTCGTCACTGCTTTTTGGGCCTAAAAAAATTCTCCTAAAGCCGTCGTTGTTGAGAGATTTTCAGACATTTTTAGTTTAAGCGATAATCATTGAAAAAACATGTATGGGAATCTATTTCCCATTTTAATATGAGAAAAGTCCCCTCGTATGGGACCCCACTATCACCATGGTATATATATATTTCCATCTTATACTATTAAATGTAAGAATGTATTTGTCTTGTAAAATGGAAGCATTCATTGAAATCCATATACCCCAAGACTCAATCAGAGGTGAGATCTTGTAGGATTTGAGCTCAGGTCTCTCAAACCAATTCTTCAGACAATCAAAAATAGTAAGGCCTAGCCAATAGCCTCTCTCCCATATAGATGCCTCCAAATTAGCTCAAATATTAACAACACATAGATAGGTGACAAGGAGATGATACATAGTCTCCAACGATTGAAAGCAAAGATTGCAATGCCCCAATTTGTGCCAATTTATTTTTTATAGAATCTCCCAAGTAAGAGATTTACTATTTAAGTCAAGCCACATAAAGATTTTAGTTTTGTGAGGAGCTTTAATCTGCTAGAGTTTTTTCACCACCACTCTCTCACATCAGGGGCATCATTGTATAATTTGGATTGGTACCTAAGCATATAAAATATTCCCCAAGTTTAGGATTAAAGGACCAAGCTAGCTCACCATCCTTAGTATTGAGTCTTATATGGATCCATTTCAATATTTGTCCATATGCATCCTATCTTAAACCAATCTCCCCAACCAAGCCCAGTGGTAGTGCAATTTTCCCTCCTTATCACCAAGGATTAGTGAGGTTTTAATTTGCCTCCTGAAATAAAAAATAAATTCCCAACACCTCTAAGATGTCTATCAAATCCTTAGGGAGTTTATAATCAACACCACATCCCACCCAAGGATCTCCACTTTGATTTTAGAGCTAGACCACACCTTCCAAATAAGCCAATTACAAATGATAGGGAAGGGTTGAATAACAACTTTCCACGTAATAGAAACATTGTGATAAATTTTGTTAGGACTACAGATCCACTCTTCCACGCTAAGTGGTTCTATGCATTTTTTTATAGTGATTTGATTCCAAAATCCATCCTTAGTGATATTCCTCTAGAGACTTTCTGTAGCAAGATCCTTGCCAAAAATATGGATATATTTTAATCCCCATCTCCTAATGGACTCAGGAGTAGCAAGGGTATGTCAATTGACAAGAGCTATACCTTCTTTCACTTTTCTCCCTATCCAAAGAAATTTGAAGCTTGTTATACAAATATTTTCAAGGACTCCTTTAGGGATATGGGCTAAAGTGACCCAATAGACTGGAATAGCTTCCAACACTAATTTAATAAGAGTGATTATACTACCAATAAAGATCCAACAAATACACCAAAAACAAATTATGTTTTCCACCTTATTGACTAGTCAATTCCAATAATTCTTTTTATAGTCATTTAGTTTCAGTAGAAAACCTGTCAGGATCTTGCTCCACCAATAAGAGCACATATGATTACCTCTTGTATTAGCAACTAAACATGGAATTTAACCAGAAGTAACAAGTAACTAGAAATATGAAACAACACAAGAATATGAGAGACAATACACAATTGTATTAATAATCAATCAGAAGAATATACAATAAAGAAGATGCCACTTATTCTTCCACCTCAAAGGCTCGCCACACCTCAAGACCTTCTTCCCTCTCTCTCTCGGTCCCAACAATCAACTCCAATATAGAATTGATGTTCACCTCCACCAGTCAGAAACAACGCTGCCAGTACACCAAGTACACAACCATACTCCAAGTAGATCTCCTGCTCTCTGCTGCTACCTGCAAATCACTAGACCTTACTCACCATTGTAGATCTCCAAAAGAAGCCATGCTCACCTGCTGAACAAGATCATACAAATATGAAAAACCCTTCTGATTCTCCAAACTAGCACCCACCTTGGTACTATGGCACTAGGAGGAACACACCATTGCTCTCCTCTCTCAGAAGGAGCTTATTTGCTCTCTTACTCTCTAGCTCTCTAATTTACAATACAGCCCATGAGTCCATATATAGATCTCATGCTTACAATAATTAGACTATCTTAATTACAATAATTAGACGCGCAACTCAAGACTATGACTAGCCTTTAACATACAAACTAATAGTCCAAAAATAGACTCTCTGGAATCAACATGCAAACTGCATGTTCACGTACAGGCTGCCGATGTTGGCTCCTCCATGACCGATGTCAGCTGATTGGTAACCAACATCGGTTGCTTCTTCACTACCATCTGACTAACATCAGTTGATCAGACTGACGTCGGTTGCCCTGTAACTCATTCTGCAACTCTCTGCAACCTATGTAACCTTCGTAGCTCCTGTTTGCATCCTGGTGAAGCATTTAGCTCCACAACCTAACAATCTCCCACTTGGAGATAAACAGCTGCACCTGTACCTGTACCTATACACCATCTAAATTATTCCCTGGCTTGTATCCCTCTTCAAGATCAATCCTGAAGACCAACCACCACACAACCTATGATGCTACACTTGTCATCCAAGTAACCTGCCACATCCGAACCTAAAACTCCATGTAGTGAAGACCTTGACCCTGCATAACAAGAATCCTTGCTACTAGTCCCTCTTAGATACCTGAGAATCCACTAAACTTCCCTCCAGTACTCGTTCCCCGAATTGGCTCCATACTTTTTGAAAACTCCCACTGATTGGGAAAACTCAGGTCTACACTAGACCTCATGTGATTTTGAACACTTGTTCTAAGCTCTACTTGAACTGTCCAGCCCTTGGTGTGCTTTCTGATTCTGCATCCTGCATCTTGAACCCCACCAACACCTCTTCACATTAGCTCCCACTAGAGACAAAAACTCCATGTCTCTTATGCCAAGGAATTTCACTGCTCCAAATTCTTCCTGACATACCTCTGAACTAACCTTACCCTTAGCTTAGCAAATCCCTATATGTACAAACCTACTATCAAATCACCCACATACAGTAACTGGATAATCTCGCGACTCATTATCCACTTGGTAAGATAAAACCACAATAGTTACACTGACATTGACTGAAGCCATGCTTAGTCATCCACCTGTCAAACCCTGTACCATTGTCCTGCAGCTTCCTCAAGACCACATACCTTGGCCTTCCGTCTCACGTATCCATCCACTCTCTTCTTTAACTTGGGAATCTGTCCCTCATCCAGTGCTTTCTTCCAGCTGACAACTCCACCAACAAATACCTATTTGGTTCTTCTCCAAGGACTCACACTCCTCATCCATGCCAAGCTCCCACTGTATCTGGATTCTACTTGCATTGCCTCTTCACGTCTTCCTAGTTCTTGACCATCAATAAGCAATATAAAGAAGGTGAATAATGAATATGAGGTTCACTTACCCTTTTTGACCTCCGTATGAGCGTTTGAGACTTATTGATAGCTTGTTGTTCGCCCACCATCCGTTCCAGTGACCAATCTCGGCCATCTCCCAGTCTAAAACCGATCGATGTTGGTTCCTTGCACTGACCCTGACTGTCGACGTCATTTCCCTGGCTGACGCCAGTATCCCTCCTGCCGATGTCAATTCCTTTATGATTGACGTCGGTCTTCTTGTTGCCAACGTCGATTACTGTCTGACTGACGCCAATACCTGTGTTCACCTGTGAGTGATAACTTTTTACCTATGAGCTCTCCATGGATCAAAACCCTATTCAAATCAACACAGCCCTGCTCAGAATAATTTAGTTCCCTCACCTGATCTCTGTCCGTCATCTCCTCCATGAACACCAAGGCTTTCCAATTTTTTAGCTTGTCAAAAACATCTGTCTTCTGCTTAAGAACCTGCATTCCCCTCTTACATATGTGACCAAGCCTACAAAGCCACATCTCTGCAACAAAAGGTGAATCAGTAATATAAGTAGATAGATAAAGGATACCTACTTTCTTACCACCATCTAATTCAAGTGCATCCACTGTGAGAGTTACAGTGCATCTCCCATCACCCAAATTTCTTGAAGAAATTAGACTCATCTCCAAGACTGGAACCTGCATGACCTCCTTCAACACCTGTGTGTCATTCATCTACAATTTCAGCTTCACTTCCCCTTTGCCAATCATCTGACAAGGCTCTCCAACCCCTAAATAAATCTCTCCAAAGTCTCCAAAGACATACCCATGAAAAGATGCTCTATTTCGGGCTGCATGGAAAGAGGCAAAAGAATCTGTAAACAAAGATTCTACTTTATCCAGAGCAACCTGTGCAACATCACCTACAACATCTGCTTCTACATGCTGATCTTCTACCGACCAACAATCTCCTTTTCCCTGCTCTTTCTTTCCATCAATCAGACCATTCGTGCTATTCAGTTTCTCCATTTGTAGCTTACTTTATTCTACCATTGCTATACTCCCACTCAATCTGAAACCCCTGAGAGTGACCTGTAATAAAAAAAAAAACACTACCAGATCTGAAACCACCTGTTAGTCAACCCAACCAAAAGCTCTGATACCACTTGATGGTATCAGCTCTTGAACCTACAACCAGGCTCTGATACCACTTGTCAGGATCTTGCTCCACCAATAAGAGCACATATGATTACCTCTTGTATTAGCAACTAAACACAAAATTTAACCAAAAGTAACAAGTAACTAGAAATATGAAACAACACAAGAATATGATAGACAATACACAATTGTATTAATAATCACTCAGAAGAATATACAATAAAGAAGATGCCACTTCTTCTTCCACCTCAAAGGCTTGCCACACCTCAAGACCTTCTTCCCTCTCTCTCTCGGTCCCAACAATCAACTCCAATATAGAATTGATGTTCACCTCCACCAGTCAGAAACAACGTTGTTAGTACACCAAGTACACAACCGTACTCTAAGTAGATCTCCTACTCTCTGTTGCTACCTGCAAATCACTAGACCTTACTCACCATTATAGATCTCCCAAAGAAGCCATGCTCACCTGCTGACCAAGATCATACAAATACGAAGAACCCTTTTGATTCTCCAAACCAACACCCACCTTGGTACTGTGGTACTAGGAGGAACACACCATTGCTCTCCTCTCTTAGAAGGAGCTTATTTGCTCTCTTACTCTCTAGCTCTCTAATTTACAATACAGCCCATGAGTCCATATATAGATCTCATGCTTACAATAATTAGACTATCTTAATTACAATAATTAGATGCGCAACTCAAGACTACGACTAGCCTTTAACATGCAAACTAACAGTCCAAAAATAGACTCTCTGGAATAAACATGCAAACTGCATGTTCACGTACAGGCTACCAACGTCGGCTCCTCCATGACCGATGTCGGCCGACTGGTAACTGACGTCGGTTGCTTCTTCACTGCCATCTGATTGACATTGGTTGATCAGATCGACGTCGGTTGCCCTGCAACTCTCCGCAACCTCCGTAACCTCTATAGCTCCTCCTGTTTATATCTTGGTGAAGCTTTTAGCTCCACAACCTAAAAAAACCTAGACACTTGAGACCTCCAAAAAGGTCACCATTTGAAAGGGAAATATCTTAAGAATCCATCTAATATGTTAAGCCTCCAAACCATTGAAGGAGATGCTAATTTTTTATCATTTAATTCCATACTTGTGCCCAAACAAAAGAGATCAAGTGATTCCTTAATCAAAGAAATGTCCTTTTGGGAGCCATAAAAAAACAACAACATATCATACACAAACATCAGGTGCATAAGGAAGATGTTCCTGCTAACATTAACCCCCCTGAGATACACTGATATTTTGACTTCAATAATGAGTTGAATTAGCCCTTTTGTAATTATAAGAAAAAGCAAGAGGAGAGTGGACAACCCTTCCTTAATCCACGTGAGGATCTAAAAAATGTAGAGTTTGATCCATTTATGAGTAAGGTAAAAGAAATAAAAGATAGGTATCCAATTATCCAGTAGACCATTTGGAGGTGAAAACCAACATGAATTAGAATTAATCTCAGGTAGAGATAATATAATTTATTAAACGCCTTGAATAGGTCCTAATTTAAAACCACTGTAAACACCTTCTTCATTTTGATGAAATGAAGACCCTCTTAGGCATCCCATGTAAAAATCCAAATTGATCCTTTAAAATAGAGTTGGGAGAATACCTTTGATCTAGATGGATATGATTTTAAAAATGATTTTATAGATACATTTGCATAATGATATAGGCCAAAAATCATCAAATGAGGTCGAGGTGTCCTTATGTATGAGAGAAATGAAGGTAGAATTAAATGCCCAAGAATCTTCCTCATCTACCTACACTCAATAACTCTGAGTAGGTCCTCCCTAAGTAAATAAAAAAACCATATTAGAATTTAAATGACCAGCCATCTGGTCCTAAACTCTTGTCCTTTTAAAATGTATCCAAATCAAATAACAATTCTTCCTTGGTGACTTTTGCCTCCAGCCTCTCATGATCAGCTTCCATGACAAAGCTAGGGAAGAAGGAATATATTTTAGCAGTCTCTGTTATGTTCACTTAGTCAGGTTCCTTATAAATTTGTTGAAAATGTGAGATACCCAAATCAAATATTTCATGGAAGGTCTACACTGAGGAGCTTTCAATATTTTGAATTTATAAAATGGTGTTCTTTTTGTGTGATGTTTGGATTTTTTTTTTAAAACTTGGTATTTTCATCACCATTTTCCATCCATAATTCTCTACTTTTAAGCCACCACTAGGATTCAATATCTGCTAGTTATTTATGCAACTTAAATTCTGATGCTTTGAGCTTGGTTTTGGAATCCTCGTCAAAATCCTGATCAATGACATGACCATAAATTATAGCAATCTAATTTTATAGATATAAAATATCCCTTTTAGCTTATCAACATTTGATGGCATCCCATGTGGTAGTTTCCTTGTTCACTCTCTTGATATTAGTATCAAATTGTAGGCCAGTTGATTCTAAGGAGAAAGCATAAAAAATAACCCACTCCTCTTGGACCAAATTAATAAAATCTGAATCCTTCATCTAAGTTGGATTAAATTTAAATGAACTTGGAAACTTTTTGTCCCCTCTTTTAATCTACAATAGAATGGGAAGATGACTAGAATCACCACCCATAGACATCCATGATCTGATTTGTTCCGAGCCAATAAAAAATGAATGAGAGATTAGAAATCTATCCAACTTCTTGGCCACACTATTTAGCCCAGTTCTCATGTTCCATACAGTGGGAGTTAACTTCATAGGTTTCATGTCCACCAAATGAGTATCCTCAAATTCTTGTAAGAAGTAATCAGCAAATGGATCCATTCTCCTTGAGACCCCCCATACCTTTGCTCTCTTGGTAGTGAAATTTAGATCTCCCCCAGTGATATAGTTTTTAGATCTAAAAAAGATTTGAGTGAATAAATCATCCCAATATGCCAATCTCTCCTCATTAGGACCATAAATGTTCAATTTTTTTTTACCAAGCTCCATAGAGTATAGTTCCACCCCAATACTAGAGTGGAAAAAAGGAATTGACCATCCTCAAAGAGGTGGTTCTCCATCCCAAAACCAAATCATTGGAGTTGCCATTGGAGTTAGGTGTCAAAAAGGCCCATTCCTTTTAAAATTTAGAAAAAAATCAAATGACCTTACTCCCTTCTCGCTTGGTCTCCCATATCATAATCATATCCAATTTATGTAGATTAATCAGTCATTTCAAAGAATTTTTTTGGAGGGATTTCCCAACCCTCTTATATTCAGGGATAAAATGAGCATGACCGATAATTTTCTAGGGTTTTCCCCACTCCAAGGGCCCCTAAAATAGTTTTTTGCTTACCCTAAAATATTTCTAAAACAACTATGTTTTTTACCTGAGCTATCTAGGAAGGTTCACCTTTGCATGAACATGAAGAAGTAGGACTCAAGATAATCCCCAGACCTCTATCAATACTTTCATCTTTGTAGTCTTGTGCCTCTATATGGGATCTTAATGTATATCACATTTGGATGGAAGTGGATAAAGAATCAACAAATATCATTTAAAAAAATCTCCACTTGTTTTGAACTATCTTGGCTAAGCCTTCTTCAGGATTGGACTCACTTTGAAATTGATTGTCCTTTAGCGAGTTTACTAAACTCCCTAACTCTCCCAAAAGGAGTTCAAATGTTGTCTTCTTAATTTTAGATTCTCTATCTATTCTTTCCTTCTAGTTTTATAGCATAGGAATCTCCTCAAGAGATTTAGGAGAGGTAGAAACCTTGTCCATAATAGGCGTACTCAATGGGATAGTATGATTGTCCTAAAAGGAAGGGTGCTAAATAGTAATGGGATCGAGTAGCATCGCATTGCTATGATTTATAGTTGTGTGTTCAAATAAATAAGCTATCAGAGGTTGGAGACCATGCCCAATCATTAAAGTTTTGTCTCCCATTTTAGATAATGGAAAGCCTCTATCTATCAGCTACTGAGGACATCATAAGTTATCAACCACCAACTTGGTTGGGTAATATCCCCTAATCTCAACTTTATGAAAAGGATAAGTTATCTTGACTTTGTTGTCTTTGATCTCCCTATCATTCTAAAGAAAGGAGGTAGGCTACCTCCTCTAGTCTTTGGGTGAGAGGTGAATAGAGAAGTCATTAGCTAAATGTCTATAGGCATGAAATAAAATACACTTTAATGGAAAAACCACATAATATAAGGTTTGTTTGTGAATCTAAGGCCCAAATTCCAAAAAAAATCCTCTTTTAGTCCCTCCTATAGGTTAATATCAACTAAGATTTTGGCCATCATCCTAGAGGATTCATTTAAATAATTATCATCCCCATTAAGGGAAATCCAAATGTTATCCTCAATAGCCTTAAAAATATCCATGAACCAAAATTCCAATGATAGACCTAGAAGTTTAACCCAAATAGGTCGATTCAAGGATTTATCAACCTATGGATCAAAACCCAACGACTACATCTTAAGAGTAAGTGGTGACATTCCCCAAAACCATATTTGAGCCAAAATTAAATTGACATATTTTGAGGACTTGGAAAAAAGGCACTCCAACACCTTACTAAGATGTGAGAGATAAGAGAGTATTTAAGGAGTGTCACCTAAATTGAGTCATCCACTTATCTAAATTTTGGACATAGATTCTTCTCCTAAAAAAAACAATCTGTTAGTGTAGTGTTTTCCAGATCTATGACATGATCCTTCTTGACATCCTCTCCAAGTACAAGGTGAATTCCCCCACTTTCCCAGCTTAACACACCTTCTACCTTTCTTCTTTGAAGTCATCTTATGGATTTATAAATGCTTATCCAGGACAGGGAATTATGGAGATAACCCAATAAAAGTCATGTCTTGTGTCTATTGTAGTATATCATCCACCAGTCTTCTAGGGAAACCAATGATTTATGTGGAATTCCTTAGATCCTCAATATCTTGAGTAGGCAAATCTCATTTGACCAAGGATAATATCTTAGGGATACTAAAGTTGGTAGATCCCCCTAAAAGTCCTTGGGTTCAAGGAGCCAAATGTTTGTTGAGTTAAAAAGGAGTGGGATTTAGTTGGGGTGGCTTATTATTGCCCCTTCAAAAAATGGTATCTAAGTAGAATTTATATTTGATTTCCATTTTTTAGCCAAAATACTAGTCTCTCCAATCCCGCCACCAATAATAGAACTAATCAAAAGTGAGGAGGAATCCTGAATAGAAATGTGGTTTTTCCCCATCATTAAATTGGGAAAGTCTGAAGTAGCCTTGTGTGGAAAAGAGTGTCCCCATATATATTATGATAAAATAAACCTCCAATAAAGGGGATCATCTAAATAATCCACATGTTCTTCATATTTATCTAGGAGTTTAGGATCTAAAAAATAATGTCTATAGGTCATTGATTCATCCATTAAAAACCTACCTCAATGCAATCTAGTTAGTTGACCAGACCCCAAGAAACATGAGTCACCAATGGAGTATTTAGGGTTCCCACTATGAAGATCTATCAAAAAGTCCGTAGGCTACTAAACATAGTGACAATAACAAACTAGAAACTCATGAGAATTAAAGAGGAAAAATAGGAATGGAATCATAGAAATCCTTCAAACAGATATCAAACAATCACCTACCAAGGACCATTCATCTAATAGGAAATTCATAATCAATAAATGATGTGCTCCTCACTCAATCTAATGCTGCCATGCCATTTGATTATCTTGACACTATTGGTGTATATCTCCATGATTTGGTATTGATCCACAATCAAAAATATATTCTTGATCAAGTTTATTTCAACAAGTGATGTCAAGCATTTCTGCCCACTCCATCACTTTTTCACCTATTACCACCTCATTTTTAGATCTACTCTTCCCCAAATAGTATTATATATTCTTATTATGATAAATGTTTATTTTATTGGGATTATTCTATCTTCTTTGAATTCATCAGTCCTAGCCCTTATGTGTTGTTTACAAGCCCTATTTTGTTGTGATTTATTCATAACTAAAAACCTAGGGTAGCTTAAATCCTAGTCCTATTCTAGGGTCAACTAACCATTTTTTAGTAGGTACTACTGAAGAATTATAGGGCTTAAATTTATTTTAGGTCCTATGCAAAAAAAATCCTACTACAATAACAACTATATGTAAAATAATTCTTCTGTAGAATAAAGAGCAAAGTTTGAGGGAAAATGTTGGAGGGACATGCATGTAAGGAAGATAAATCATAGAAGAAAGAGAATTTTTTAAGAGTAGGTAAAATAATTCTTCTGCCCCTCACAACTTTCTATCCCTAAACAAATTCTCCTAAAGCAGTTGGTGCTGAGAGATTTTTAGACATTTTTAGTTTAAGTGATAAACATTGAAAAAAATGCATGAGATTCTATTTCCCATTTTAGTAGGAGAAAAATCCCCCCGTATGGGACCCCATTTTTAGCATGGCATATATATTTCCATCTTATACTATTTAAGGATATTTTATCTAAGGCCTTCACTAGCTGAAGTGATAGATTGAACTAAAAACATATTGATTTTGTTGAATTCCTTTGGTTAACATTCATGTTTATTTCAAAAATATAATGTGTTTCTCAATGATATTAATGATCCTTCTACTTCTACATGATCTAATAAAATTATGCATGATAATGTTGTGAATGCAAATTATGTGAAGAAAAATGATATGAATGATAATGTTATGACTAGATCTAAAATTATTGATGTTTCTAATGGTGATAATGATAGAGCTGAAGGAAATTCTCTAGTTATTAAACACATCCTAGACCATCCTAAAAAAGAATATGAAATTTTGTATGTGTTGAAATATATCCATAGAAAATCCATAACTCGAGATTATTACATAGAAGATATACCTAATGGGGTGAATAATGTATATTTGAGTGCCACTAATGTGAATCAACCTTTTAGAGAGACCTTGACCATACCCAAAATGTTATTATTTCCTAATTTTTTTCTAATGTTATTCCTCCTCCAATTTATTCCAATCATATTGTTGGTGTTCTTTTTCCTTCTCAAACTTGTTTTAATGTTTTAAATGTTGCTCAACCATATCAACATGTTTTTCAACTATCATATCTTCTTCCTATCTTTTTTAAAGAACCTAATTCTTTTATTCCTACTTATACCACCACTACTTCTCTTACAATTCCCAAACTGATTACCCTTTTGAAAATTGTGTGTGATATACAAAAAAGTTCAATTTTTCTCTCAAGGATCTTAAAATATGAGTTCTAGGGTCACTTCACATGATATATTACTCAACACTTTAGCTTATAATGTCCTTGATTACTCTTTGCCTATAGGTTTTGTGGCTCTAAATATTTAATGGAAAATATCATCCTTATCATCACATCAAATATATCTATGCTTTATGTCTAGACTTTGTGCATAATGATAAATTGTTGATGAAGTTATTTCCTAAAAGTATTAAGGACTATGCTCTTGATTTGTTTTATGAATTTTTATATAGATACATACACCATTTTAATCCTTTTGATGATGGTTTCTTAGCCCTTTTTTATATCAACATCAACATTAAGGTCACATTTTCACAAATTTATCAATTCAAATAAGGACATAATGAAAATATTAGTGAATTTGTGCTTAGATTAAAGACAATGGTTACAATGATGACTCACTAATTACTTGATATTCAATTATAAAGTATATTTTCTCAAAGTTTGTATTTATATATTAAATAAAAATTTGTCTTAGATATTTATTAATATTTCAATGATATTTATCATGTGATTATAAACTATGGGATCAAAATTTTAGAGTCCAACATGATTGAATATAAGACCAATGTGCCCACCTCTAATGGAGATAAATTCTAGGGCAATAACCTTCAAGGCTAATATTAATGATAATAATTTCCAACCTAAGAATGAGGCCAATAATGTAGTGAATATGGTGGACTACCCATCGAAGATACTAGTCTTATCACAATAAAGAAAACAAAAACAATTTATAAGTTCTGTGAAAGTCCTCAAAATATGCTTTAATGATTAATTGATTATAATATGATTATTTTGCCTAATATTAGAGAGATTTACCAATAACTGTGATGCTAATGCATATTGTGATTATCATAGAGTCTCTAGACATTCTCCAACAAAAAAACATTACTTTGAAATGTAAGATCCAATACCTCATTAAAAGTAATAAAAATGGTCTCAACAGCACTCTGAATGAATAAATGTTATATCTAAATCAAAATTTAAAAATATTTTTCAACCCTATTCCAAATCATATCACTTAATCTAAGTACCAAATAAATGTTTATATTATAGCTCAAAAACAACCATATCAAGATTTTAATGTTCATCCATTGAATGAATATTTTAATGCTCATCCATAGATTTTAATGCTCATACAACACATAAATAACCTCATCTATTTATATTATATGACAATGGAATTCTAAAGGATGACTCTAATAACATACCACTCTTCATTCAAGCTTTCATTGATACACATCCAATGATAAGAAATAGAATTATGATTGATAATAGCTCAAATATAAATGTGTACATGATAAAATTTATTACTATTATTGGATATACTCAAAGAGATCTATCCAATACTTCTATGATTATTGAAGGATATATTGGGATTAATAGAAAACCACTTGTAAGAATTACCTTACCTATCATGGTAGGTCCTAAGACCATCTTAGTTTGGTTTCATGAACTACCAGATAATAGGACATATGCCATGTTGCTTGGATGACCATGGTTTAATAAAATCAAAGAAATTCCATCAAAATTACACATGTGCATAAAATATGTTCATGGTAATAAAGTGATTACTAGCTAAGACACTACATACGAGCCTCCACCACAAGTCTAACATGAGGTGTTACCTAAAGAACAACCAAAGAAGCAATTAATCATAAAACCACAATTAAATACACCTAAAATTCTAATACCTACTCATCTACATACTGAAGATATATTATAAAAAAATGTCACATCTATACAAGAGAAAGTACCTACATCAAATCCACTCTAACAACAAAAAATTTAGATAAGGGAAAGTGTTACTTTACAATAAAGTACAAAAGCTTACACAATTGCTTGCAATGATGATGATCAAAATGATGATGATTATAACAATTATTATTACATTGAAAAATCCTATAGTGATGGTGGCTAAATTGTTGATGATAACATATTATATTTACTAGACTCATGGTTACCTAAACAATATCATATTTAATATACGCATGGGTACCTAAACATCTTGATATCTCATTTGAGGATAGAGATGATTCTATTTATAAACCATATAATGACGATTCACCCAATAGTATTGGTTATCCTTGTTTGCTAACTCTATATACTTACACCTTAACAATCTCTATTTTAATGTACATAATTTTTTTTGCTTGTATATTTTCTTTCCTTCTTTCTATTTGCTTGCTTGACTTGACTTTCCATCTTCTTTATTTTGTATATTTATTTTTTGAACACTTGTTTCTTCTATAACCTTCTCCCAAATTTTTACTCATTTGGATCCTTCGTTGTTTCCAAAATCTCCTATTTTTATTATGTTTTCTACATGATATTTTTTTACTTTTAATGTTACCTTCTTACTCCATCCTCATATCTTGGTCTTCCTTTATTTTTGGATTCCTTCTCTTATCCCTCTCATGGTTTATACGTTTCTAGTTTTCTCTTTCCTATTTGGTTCTGCATGTTCCCTTCTTGTACATATATATAACATTATTCTAGCTTCTCCATTTGTTTGATTCTTTGCTTGTGAACCTAGCCATTTATTGTTGTATCCCATCCCAAAAGGCTACACAAACTTATAAATGATGAAAACACATTATATATTGAGGCCACATGCCCCATTACTCATAAAGTTATGATGAAAGTTGTAGGTTAGTAGGAATCCTTCCCTCCTTTCTTCATATTTCCTTTTCCTCATATTTCATTTTTCTCATTTTCCTAAATTCCTTGATTGTTTCATGTCCTATAAAATTTGTTTGAATTTATATTTGAGTGTTACATGGGTACACAACTTGATACTTTAGGATTATCTACCTATTTATAGAGGTTGTATATTTTTTATGCACATGATACTAATGGTATTATTGTGTTAGATGTAGGATATAGAAGTTTATACATGTGACTATGAATTAATAGTTAAATAGAGGGCATCATTCATGTTCACTCTAGGGTGATGTTATATTTCTTATAATTTACTTTATTGCATTGAGCCTTCACATGATTATACATTTCCTACTATATCATGTCTAGCATGCCTCTCTTGTTTCTCTATGAGTGATGTTTTTATTGTATACTATGTGTCACAATATTGGGATTGTTTTCTTTGTGTATCATTGATCATTTTGTTTAGTCTATGTTGCTATAGGATTGGTGCCATGATCTATATCATGCAAAGTGTTGTTTTTCCATGATACATATCATGCATTTTTTCTTGTTTGATTTACTACATTGCCATGATTCTTATCATAAATATATTATGGTAAGACCTCATATGTACATTTTCAATTTCTATATTTATTACCATCCTTACATTGATTATAACCAACCCATTTAGGAGCATATATTATACAAGTACTTGGATTTATTATGTATTCCTCATGAATGGGAATGATAATCCTACACTTACATTGACTATATATTTACCACATTGGGGTAACCACTTATTACTGTACTCACATTTATTATACCTTTTACACATAGGTGTAACCTGTTACCACTTTTCCTACATTTCTTTGACTCATACATAAATGAGTCAAGTTTTTGATTGCATACATGATTTCATGATGAAATTTTACTATGCTTATATATCAATGATTTATTTTTTTATATCATATATGGTATGCACAATCCATTTATTTATAAATATATGATTCATAGGTGCATATCACACCTCAAAAGGGAGGCATATGGTCTGCCTATTTTACCTTTCCAAGATTTTAGTTATATCATAGTACTAAAATAATCTCATTTCTCCTACATATGGAAGAAATCACATGGTAGTTCATATCATAATTAATTTTATATCCTCAATGAGATGCACACATACTCAGAGATGATGCAAATTCATATATATGGATGACACAAAGATAGCTTCATAGTTTCCACAAAAATAGGTGTATTATCCATTGTATTCTCTTCTTTTGATTCCACCAGTTCCTTGATTCTACATTTATATAATAATTAGCTCTTTTGAAAATGTTTTAATTATGTTTATAGGTACACAAGTTTTCACATTTCAATCCAAGGAGCATAAATGTTTGTTCCACGATATTCATGACTTTTCATGGTGGAAATCAGGCCGCTCACACCAGACTCTGAGGAGCACAATCTTTCTTTTATTTTTTCAAGTTGCACAATATGAAATCTAAAAGAAAGTAATCTCTCTTTACCTTTGAATTTCTTTGAATTTGATAAATTTTACATGTTTTGAATTAAAAAATTTCTCTAAGCCCTTGCATGTATACTTTATTTTTAATTTTTTTAATTTGATATTTATACATATACACACATCAATGTGGGGCATTATATAGACACCTAATTTTGGTTTAGGGGAATTTTTAGATTTCAATTTGAATTGATGTAGGCTAATTATAACTTTATCAATTATTAGTTTATATTAGGCTCTTCTTGACATGTGTTTTCTCTATTTTAAGTCCCATTTTCTTCCTCTTCCTCTTTTCTCTATCCTCTTTGTTTTTTTAATATTTTCTTTAATTTTTTTAATTTTCAGGCCTTTTACCAAGAGCATATAAGTGTGCTCCTTACTGATCACAATCATAGTGGAACAATCCTAAATTACTAGGTGCATATCACTTCACCCATAGTCCCTCTTTTGCATGGATCCATTTGTCCCTTATCCTTTTATTTCTAGGAGTTTGTGTTTATTTTTGTTGGATTTTTGCATGTGTTGGCTTTACTACCAATAGGGTCCTAATTTGAATTTGAAAAGTCTATAAATAAATTGGTATATTTTTTCATATAGACAATGAAAAAAAGGGATATAAGTGAATGAGTGATAAAATTTCCAAGAAAATATTAGGATTGATAAACATATATTTAAGAGAAGAATTGAAGTGCATATGTCTTTTTTTCCATTTAGAGTATTCATATTTCATCATTTTCATTTAATCATTTAAGTAAAAAGTCATATAAGGATTAGAGATTCCATCACCATGACTATTTTTTAAACTACATTGAGTGTTGGTTACTAAATTGTATGAGAATAGGGGGTCTAATTAAGACATTTCCCTTAATGACTACACCATTTTTAAGGTTTTACAAGTTATTTTGAGTTGATTAGGGTTTAAATAAAGAATATAATTTTATCAACGACCCACAAGAATTATAGAAAATCAATCGATATTTTTGGAGCCCAGAAGGAAATGATCATATTTTTAAAATTTATTTTGAGAAAGGTCACAATGGCCAATAGTGTAACAATACGATCTTTGTCTAACTAGAAGCATAATAGTCCACTTCTAATCAAAATTTAATAGTTATCAATTTGTTCCTTAATTATTTTGGTATGTTCACATTGGTTCCTAAACTTATTTCCAATAGATTTCAGCCTTTGATAGTATACATATTTATGAAAATTAAGTATGTTTATTAGAACCATAGATTTTCACATTTCAATTATTCTATATATATTCCCTTATTACAATTTATTTGATAAAATTTGGATTAGGAGAGAATTAAATACTAATTATACAAACTACTATGTAAATCATAATGTAGGAAATATGCAATAAATCACACAAGACTAATTTGAAACTTGATAAGTATAGAAATATGCTAAAAAGGGAAAGTGACAAAAAATAAAAAGTTAGATAGAAATAAAACATGTAGGACTATGATTGTAATTGTGAAATTGAATTTATGGCTATAAAAGGTCATTATAAATTAGGAACAAGGCTTCACATCCACCTAGGACAAGGCCATGTTATCTGTACGAGGCCGACCTACATTAGAGTTTATAGGATGCACAAGTATTTGATAGGGTTTTATCTCTTTACGTAAATTTGGATAAGTGTACATTCAACTATAGATCCTATGTGAATGATTAGATATGTGTGATTAATTACATAATCCACTTTTTGCTTTCTTCTTCACTTAGAACCCTAGTTCAATAGGTCATGTATAATAAATGGAATAAATGGAAAAAGGGGTTAGTGTCTAAAGTTATGCTTGACCTGAACACCCCCTATGTTGAGTGTTGCCTACATACCAATACTTTTAAGAGGGATCAAAATCCATGTAGTTACCCCATGCTATAGTGGTGTGTGTGAAATACTATTATAATGATATATGTTGGTGCAATCCTAATGTGATTATGTGCTTTAACAATGACTTGTGACCTTGAATTTGTATTCAGACTTAGTTTAGGGCTATTAGAGCTATGTACACTTAGAATTTGAAAAATAATATATGCTTTCCTCTCAATGTGTAATTAGATTTTTAGTGATTTTATTAATGTGAGCCTCAAGTGAGTAAATGGATGGAAAATATGGTTTATAGTGATCATTTTAGAATTCCTTCAAATGGACTTGAGAAACATGTAGGATGGCTTGTTGGGTGAATTTTAATTTAAGAAACTAAATTTTATTTATTAGGAGTATGTGGTTATCATATTCATACACTACCAATGAGCGGGATTATCCTTAAGGAGTGGCCTTATCTAAGGAGCAAAGATAGCTAAGCTAGAAGTGTGGATCAATCTTGGGATGAGCTTAGGCTATTTGGAATAAGGAATAAGATCATTTAATAATTATTAGCTGTTTGAAGGTAAAAAACATTTTCATAAAAGTGAAGTAATAGTGATCAAAGACCATGGAATTGACATGAGCTAAATGTGTATAATAGGATGGTCACAAGTGCATTATTTTAGTGATAAATATTACTTTACGTGTCTACACAATTCTATATTAATATAATAAATTCTAGATATAAATTGAAACGTTGTTTTATTGGAAGGTGTAGTGCATGTTGATATAAAACCACATTCCATTTATTTACAATGTAACGTATGTTCTTGGATAAAGTATCATCTTCACAAGACTAGTGTTCCTAAGACTCTTCTTCGTCCTCTCTTGGGGACTTATATGATAAGTTACAGGAGTTAGGTGACAAAGGGAAGTATTCATACCTTATCTCTTATTCTTCACTATCATCCTTATCCCCATCATCCTCCACTGCATATTTCTCCTTGTCCTCCTTTTTTTCATCCATATCTTATACTTTGTCCTCAAACTCTTGATCCTCCTTAACATGTCATCCTCGTTCACTAGGCTTGTCACACAACTCAATTTTTCAATCTCTTATTATATTGGATCTAGTTATTTCTTGGATTATTATTATTATTATTATTATTTATTTTATTATTATTTTTTTCTCCTCTCTTTTTAATTTTATTCATTTTCTAGGGGCCATAATTCTATAAATAAATAAGATGTACAAAATAACCAACAATTCAACAAGACAAGGGAAGTGATTAAGTTTATAAATTTGTAAAAGTTTAAATATAGAAGGTTTACATTGAGAATTATAAAATTGTTATTTAGTGCACATAAAAAGTACACAAGTTCCTATATTGGTCTATGCATCCATCATTAAAGATATTACAATGACCTTGCTAAGAGACATGTACTAAAGGAAGTGACTAGACATATAGTACACATGAATTCGTTCATCATTATATTATTTTTGAATATATAGAGATTATTTCCTATTATGACCAAGATCAGTTAGTTTTGATCCACTTGAGAAGTGCACCTAAAAAGTATGATATTTTCCATGTTGAGTTATGCAACCATAATTTATATTCTTGAAGTGACATTGCTAACAAACCCAATACACTAATGGAGGTGACTATAAATTTGGTATGTATAAATTAATTCATCATTCTATGACTCATGCATATATAGAGGATATAAAATTTGATGGATAATATCAATTATTACCGACCCACTTGAGAAGTTCACCTACAAAGTACAAGACTTTTTCATTGCAAGCTATGCAAGTGTAATTGATATTATTTTAGCAGTGACATTATCAATGGAAGTGAATAAATATATGATAGATATAAATCAATTTATCAATATCCGAATCCTACACAAATAGAGACTATAAATTATGAAGTGCATATTCAAAGTACAAGATTTTCCATATCGGGTTGCACAATTGTAATTAGGTTTGTTTTATCGCCTTTGTTGAGAAACCCATATTAATGGAGACATATGGTATGTATAAATTAGTTCATCATTCTCTTACTCTCCATAGAGACTAATCATGAATAATATCTATTAGTGTATTGGTATTTACAAGGGACACATTAATCTATTATGATATAGAGATTTATGAGGGATGCATTAATATATTCGTTTAAATAGCCAAAGCTAAATCTCTTCTATTTATATGAGTAAATGAGAAACACTAAATTTTGAGTTGAGAGAGCATTATTATAATTATTAAGCTCTAAATTAGTTAATTTTCATTTAACTACTTGTGGTTTTAGTTCTTACTTTTGTGATTCATATGGTAAAAAAAATGGAGAGGAAGGTTTTAAGAATGGAACGAGTGTGAATCCACTTTTTTCCTTGGCCCAAAGATAGAATCATGCTCATTAATTTCCATCACACACATATTGGGAATCAATGGTATACAAAAAAATGCTCCACCAATCCCCAAAATAATTACTACATTTTGTGTGTATAACACCTCAAATTGGGTTGGGTTAGTGCTGAATTTTCATTTATTTTTTTCAATATTTTTACTCATTTGTGAATCAAATTAGTGCAATATAATGACACAACTTGCCCTGGATTTATGTTGAAAAAGACCCAAATTAAAAAATATGTGAGGTATGTTATGGATTTAATTAATTTTTTTTATATGTAGTTTCATTTCTCATTTGTATTTACATTATGTATGAGGATGAGAGGAGATGAAAGGAGTGACCATTAATTATACGGGTCAGAGATAGAGATAGAGACATAGATAGGTAAATAAATACTATTCCATAATTTGTATTTACATTAGGGATTTATTTGCATTTTTAGTGGTGATTCATTCAATATGCAATCTTTTAAACAGTATTTTAGTTTTTACATTAATAATTTACAAAGAATATATATTTATAAAATTGTTATGATTCAAGTATCTCAAATTTTTCACTATGGTTTAAGAATTTTTCTTTTTATTTGAAATTTATAGGGCTTAGCTTATTTTATTTTGAATTAATTATGACTAAGGAGTTTTTTCAGATCATACATATTGATTTAAAATTTTAAGGTTATGGAATTTATGTCGTAGGTTGTTAAAGGGGTTGAGTATAGTAAATTAGGGTAGAAATATGCAATAAATACAACTATTGATTTGTAACAAAATTGAATTAGTTTGAAATTTCTAAAAATAGTAATAAATGATGTAAACAAGTACTTAGCTATAAATTGATTGAAATGAGAGATTTGGAGGATATAAACTAGGACATAGGATGATCTGAGTATCATGGATAGGATTCAGGTGTCAAAACCCTTCCTAGATAGTAAATCCATTGGCAATGGTGTCCCTATTTTGCACTAGTGTTCTCTAATTAGAAATGTTCTGAGATTTTAGGTAGACCAATGTCTAGGTCTGCCAAGCTTGTTCTTGTGTGAATGAGTTATGGTTCCCTATAGGTGATATGTTTTGACTAATTTTATATGCAAACCCTAAATCTCCATATTTTTAGGGAATCTAATTGGTAAAAGTAGTAAAGTGTGTTCTTAGTGGGGTAGGATGGACATAATCAACACCCCACTATGATGAGAGTTAACTACATACTAATACTCTGAAGAGGGATCAAGTTTGATGTAATTCTCCCCACCTAAGTGCTAATACAAGTACAAGTGAAGCTAGTATAAATAACAATTTGAGTTATTTAAATGTTCTTGAGAATAGAAATTTTAGTAATCTAATCTTAGGAATGTTATATATGGTTTTATGTGGAAGCATGGAAAATTAGGAATTGATAACCTTGATTGTGTACAACTTATTCTAAATTTGTTTGTGTGATTTGCATTTGATTTCCATCTAGTCGATAAAAGGGCTAAAAGTGACAACTATATATTGTTATGGTGTTTATAGAGGTCTTAAAATAGGTCTAAGTTGACCCTAAGTGGTTTCTCATTTTAAAAGATATCTATTGGTAACAAAAAGTAGGGAAAAGGGTAATAACACCCAAACTAAGACACCAACGCCATTGGGTGCTAATGTCGAAATTATGGTGCTAGTGTTAAGTCGTAGAACCTGAGGCACTAGGGGATAAGATGTAAAAGTGAGGGTTTGGGACTATTTTATGGATGTTTAAGGATGTGTGTGGCCCACACAAAGGCTAGATAAGTGTTTAAATAGACCCTAAGATAGGTCTAGGGCTAAGCTAGGAATGGGTGGTCTCAAGTAACACTCTTAGCACTCAAGTGTCATTTTTAAATGATTACATTTGCCCCCCTTTTATTCTAAAAATGTATCAAAGCAAAATGATTAGGATGAATGAAAAATAAGCGTACCTAGACTTACCTAAGAGGTGAATCTTGTGAATCTAGATATGAGTTTATGAAGTGTGATCCATTCAATGTCCTTCAAATGAAACATGCATAGATCAATACTTAAGAAATATCAAAAATAAAGACAAAAATAATTAAAGAGATAAGAGAGAATAAATGAATAAATACACCTCATTGGGTATGTGAACCGATGCATAAACTCGGTGATAACCTATGTGTGTGTGAAGATAGTGATCAATCAATGAATAATAGGGATTTTTAGATTTTCTTGCTCTAAGACTTGAAAATCCTGAGTCTAGTGAGAAACGACAACCAAATTGTTGCAAATAAACTAAGGGCCATGGTTAAAAATTCCTTTGCAGTGCTTTGGGTTTGAAAAGTGAAACAAAAAAAACCCTTAGTAAGGTTTTGGACTCTTTCTAGTTTCACACTAAGGGCTTGCTAATGGTAAATATGAGGTTTTGGATTATCCTTACTCCAAATGCTCCTTATCTAAGAGAGATAAACCTACATACAATGTATCTATTATAATGGAGCCAAGGCCCTCCCATAGTTGCTACTATTGTAATGTCCCCCTTTTTGGCATAACTTGCTTATGGACCCTTAGCTTGGTTTTGTTCCCACAAGGCTAAGGGAAAGAAAGAGAAGAGAACTATGAGGGGGGTATTGAAAGAGTAAAAGGGTGAAAAATACTTAAGTATTCTAATTTTCAGTTGAGTTATGCAAAAAGTGCTTTTGGATTAGTGCACAAAATTGGGGAATAAAAAAGGGCCTACCCATGGACATGGTTTTTATGAAATTTTAGAAATTTAAACTTCTATGGATAATTTGAGATGGCTACACTCAAAATTTAAAGATGGTATAAAAACATGAATTGTAGCATTTCGAGTCTAGTTTCCAAAAAACTATTTATTTTGAAAAATGGTTAAGTATAAATAGGTCAAACATCTAAAATTTGAATAGGACCTCCTATGTTTTTAAGAAAACATAGTAGATAGATGGCCATGTGGCCCACCATTTTTTAAGCATCATTAAATATTGTTTGAAAACCTTTGGTGAATATTTAGATAAGATCTTCTAGTGTGTTTCAATTTTTTTTTAATATTTTTTTGACAAATATTTTTTAATTAATTTTGCAATTAAGTAGATCCTAAAAACTAATTAAAAAATGAATAACCAATTGTGTAGGCTCCCCTAGCTACCTTAAAAAAAAATGAAATTTGATTTTTTTTAATGTGTGTAAAATTAGACCTAGTTTGTTACCATATAGTTTTATTTGCACTTGGATCAACAAAAAATAAATCACGTAAACATGAATAGGCATGTATATGTGCAACATGTAGTGGCCTAAAAAAGGTGTAGTTAGAAATAAATATAGTTTGAACCCTTAAAATAGCCCAAAAATAATAAAAATCATATATTTGGAAAGAGGACAACGTGCTCATTATGACATTAATAATTTTTGAATTTTGATGTTGAAATCCATGGTGTATTTGGAAATTGAAGTTGAAATTTGTTGGTTTTTATCAAAACTCTTGGTCTCAGTTGTAGATACACAATCACAAGCCTTTGGATCATAAATCCAAGCCATTTGTGAGCCTAAAAGCTCGGTTTTGAATTTAAATTCAAATAGTGTATACATTATATATAGTGTGTACATGTTATATAGCACATACACATTATATAATGCATATGTGTTATTTTTTAATAAGACCAAAAAGCCAAATTTGGTCTTAGGGTACGCCTTTTTCTTATATTTTAATATTTTGGTCTTTGGGTATGCATTTTGTTTAGTATAAGATGTGGTTTTGAGCTCAATAAACTAGAAATGGTCACATGTATCCTTGATGTTGTGCCTGTAGTGATGAATGTATAGCTTAGAAAATATATAAATACATTAGGGACCATACTCAAAACCATTAAGGGATGGCTATGCTTTAGAAATATAGGGTGGGATAGAGCTGGCATTGACCAAGTATGACATATATATATGCTACCCTAACTCAAACTCTATTGAGATTAATCAAGATAAATTAAAGGTGACAATGTCCCCTAAATCTGAGACTTGCTTCCCCTCAAGGATGATGTTGAGTAGATGGACCTAGTAATAGTTCATGTGGATGATGTTGCTCATTTCATATAGATGGTTTATCAGAATTGAATACCAGTGTGTACCCCCTCACCGAAGGTTTCAAGATTATATATTGTATATATCTTCAATTGTCTTGTTCATATTTCATTGCAATAAGCTTAAACCTTATGATGTGGACTATAAAAAAGTAGTATCTTAGAATTCTTTCTCTGGATTGGGATTTGAGGTTGAGGAATCCATTGTTGAATTGTGTTCTCTTCTACTTGTATGACTTAATGTGAATGTACTTTGGGATCTAGAGGTAATTCAAGGTAGAGGGGATATAAATAATTTGAATACATACATAGAAAACTCATAACGATCGATGCTCATTCAATTTAGATGGGACATTAAAGGGCTTTACATGACATTTTTTGTATAGTAATGGAAAATTAGAGGCTCATATCATGTGAATTATTTACTAGACTTGATTTGATGAGATTGATGTCAATATTTAAACATTTTTTGCTTATATGTGTGTATGATATTTGTGAATAATCCTTAATTGGATTGGTTGGAGGAGGTAATGGGATCTATCTAAGTATCAAAGATCATGATTTACACTCATGTGAACTAATAAATGTAGAGAGTACAGTGTGTACATGCTTAGATTTGGCCCTCATGGAATCTAAGATGTGTTCATAATTTTTCAAGTGTTTCTTATTACTAATGGGATCATTGAGTACTTTTGATGATTTAATATAGTGGGGCCAGGCCCAGCCTATCAATATTATCTATTCAAATTGGCCACTTGGTGTACAAAAGTACATGTGGCCATCTCTAACTGGATCAAGACTCCCAGGGTGCTAACATTTCTGATCCTTTTGGGATTTAGAATGTATTTATATTTGATAACTCTAACACTTATTTAGGTATACTAGACCTACATGTGGAAATCTTTGATTGGATTGGGTATCTTGAGGCTCTAACAAATTTGATGTTGCTAGGACTTGATAGTTAGATCTCTAATACTTATATGTGTGTACAAGACACACATGGTGACATCTAATTAGATTGGGCCTCACAAGGCTTTGATAGCTCTTTAACTCTTTTAGGACCTGACACCTCTAATAGTGTTGACACTTTTGAGCACATATGAGGTACACGTGGTGATATGTAAATAGATTTGGCTTCTTGAGGCATTGTCAACTCTGAAACTTCTAGGACCTGATGTATCTCTTATAGCTTTAACACTTTTGGGTGTATGAGGTACACACATGAAACAATAAGGTTCAATTATAGGGGAAATTAGGGTCAAAATAAGCCATGTATGAACCTATTTTAAATTTTATACATGATGTGATTTGGAGTGAAATTAACCCTATAATGTCATCATGTATATATACAATGAACTAAAGAGTTGATTCATTCAATTGAGGAGGCATGGGAGGCCAATTTGAACCCTTCTTGATGTAACTATAAGAGAATGATATATGATTTGGGATAAAATTAAGTATGATTCTATCATGAATTGAACTAGTTAGTCAATTGGTACAATTAGGGATGTGATTTGGGAAAAATTAAGCCCTTAAACCAAATTTATGACCTAATTGATTGTATAATCTATGCAACATGTATAACTTAACCGATGATAATTTAATCAAAAATACAAATGCAAATGCAAATTTGGCCAATTTGAACCTAAATTAGAGTGTATGATGTGATTAAAGGGGCTAAATTAGCTCACATTTCATGACATGTTGACCGTAAAGCCTAATTTTATCACTTAAACATGTACAGTTCCCCTAAACCCTAATTTCATGACATATACACATGTACAAACCCATTTCACTAAACCCCTAACCCTAAATCCTAATTTTATAACAAATATAACCCCCAAGTTCCCTAATTTCATCACAAATGCATAAATTCTTGACTGTGATTAGATTCAATTTGTGAACTCGTTGGTGATCGAGTTTTGCAAGGACTTATGATGGGATTTAGGGAAAAATTAGCTCATTTAGCCTTACATATTGAGCCTTATTGCATCATATGATAGTCTTATTGCATCATAGTCTTATCAAGAGTCTTATTACATCATATTAGAGATTTATGCATCATATCAGGGATTTATGCATCATATTGAGCCTTATTGCATCATATGATAACCTTATTGCATCATATGATAGTCTTATTTCATCATATTAGGGATTTATTGCATCGTATGATTGTCTTATTACATCATATGATAGTATTAATGCATCATATGATAGTCTTATTGCATCATATGATAGTCTTACTACATCATATTGAGCCTTATTATATCATATTGAGCCTTATTGCATCATATGATAGCCTTATTGCATCATATGATAGTCTTATTACATCATATTAGGGATTTATGCATCATATTATAGTCTTATTACATCATATTAAGGATTTATGCATTGAATATGAGTGTTATTACTTGTTTTTATAGGTTATGCCTATACTTCAAGGAATGTGTACGTGTTATAGTAATAAGTACACATTCCTTGAAGTATAGACAAAACTTACTTTTTAACATCTATTTTTGTCCGCAATCAAGATTCTTGTCCCCACAAACATTCCCTGCACGTACTCTGCATACATTTTGAAGTACCTTTTTGGGACCCACATTTTGAATTAATTTCTTGGGTGCTTTTGTCAAAATGGGCTTTGATTCATGTTCAAGGAAGATGAATAAGTTGAATCATAAAACACTAGAGCAGTTAGAAGAGTTGAGATAAAAAACAAGGTATGAATGTAAGCAATTCATTCCAAACAATGTACAAACACTAACCTTGATGAGCCAAATGCCTTAAATAATGAGGTAATTGACAATAATAAATTGAATAATGATGGAATTGACAATAATAAACTGAATTATGATGAAATTGTTAATAATGAAATGAATTATGATCAAATTGACAATAATGAATTAAATAAGGTTGTAAGTTCACATTCAAAGTTTAAAGTTTTTCATTTTGTTGATGAAGAGCCTATGCATGATATTTTACCCACCAATAATGAAGAAAATTTAATGGAAATGGAAAGAAAAAATTGACTTCCCCTATTGTAGATGGAGAAAACATTGACTATCCCACTAGGTCTATGGTAGTCACTAGAACTTGGCTTTGATGATATCCTATAAAAAATTTAAATGTATTTTTATTTGAATATTTTGAAACGCACAAGAAGATACTGTACTATTCAAATTTGGCTCTTGTAAAAAATATTCAATTGCAAAAATATTGTGGGAGGCCAAAAAATAAGAATCTATGAAAAGTTCATGAGTCAAACCATGAAGCTATTTTTGATACTATCGATATTAGAGCAGATCCTAGTGATTCATTGGATTAAAATACATAGGTATGTTGACTTGTAAAATGTAGATGTAATCAATTTTACCAAATATTTTTTATTTTTTAGGTAGTATGTGCATAAATTTCATCTTTAATTACTTATTAACATTTTTTTTAGGTTATTGGTGCCAAATAAGATTCCACCTTCATGTGGTTGGCACCATTAGTAAAGAATTTCATATTCATGAAGCTAAGAGAAGCTTACTAAAAGTACTTGGTGTTTCCATGCTCCTAAACAATTTATCATGACAAGTCTCTTTCTTCTTTTAGCCTTCCAAACACATAAACATAATTGTTTAGAATGATCTACATGGCTTATAGCAAAATCAAATGCATTAAAATTGCCTTAAATGGCATTACATACCAATGTTACATATATAAAAAAAAACACTTTTCAATGATTTACATATTTTCATTGGTATGGAAATCCTAAACAATAGTGAAAATGCACTTGCAGGTGGAATTGGGCATCACAGTCATTGGAATACATTTAATTTGCCTATATAGATGTGCTCAAAGTGATGGATTTGCACTTGCAGGTCCCAAAGGAAAAAATGCTAGTTGGAAGTCAACAAGTTATCTCTTTACTGCCAAAAAGTTACATTTTAGGACCCGTTACTGTAACTTCTACCATGGATTTCTCTTAAAGGTGATATAGACTAGATTTGAGGTATAATTAAAGGGATTTCATAGGTATAGGAGGGATCTTATGGTTCATCCATATGACTTACAATTTTTGTTTTATGCATGCCTGAAGTTAGGCTAAAAATCAACATATTTCTTGTGTTGGGAAAGGCGTTCTTGATCCCAAAATGGGTGGTGGGTTTGTTGACTAGGCTAGGTGGGAGGCCAAGAACCTAGTCCTAGATGTTATCCACCCCTATGAATGTGTTGGTAGTGCCATTTTTTAGCCAGCAAGAATCATAAATGGAGTTCTCGTACTATAACTTCAACTTTGTCAACATTTGTTGTCAGTATTTATGTGCTCCTGAATAATAGTGAAAATGCATTTGTGGGTGGAATTGGATGTCACAGTCATTGAAGCACATTTAGTTTGCCTATATATACATGATCAAAGAAATGGATTTGCATTTGTGGGTCCTGGAGGCAAAAATGTTAGTTAGAGGTCAACAAGTTATCTCTTCACTGCCAAAAAGTTGCATTTTAGGACTCATTATTGCAACTTTTGACATAGATTGCTCTCAAAGGTGATACATACTAGATATAAGGTAAAATTAGAGGTATTTTTCATGCACAGGAGGGATCTTACAGTTCATCCATATGACTTACAATTTTTGTTTTATGTATGCCTAAAGTTAGGCTAATAATCAACATCTTTCTTGTATTGAGAAGGGCGTTCTTGAGCCCATAATAGGTGGTGGGTTTGTCAACCAAGATAGATGGGAGGCCAAGAACCTAGTCCTAGATGTTATTTGATCCTTTAGACATGTTGGTAGTGCCAGTTTTTAGCCAACAAGCACCAAAAATAAAGTTTTTAGATTGTAGCTTCAACTTTGACAACATTTGTTGTTAGTGTTTTTGTGCTCCTGAATAGTAGTGAAAATGCACTTGCGGGTGGAATTGGATGTCTAATTATTTTATCAGGCATAATTCTATGTAGGTATAAAGGATTTACCTTTATGCCTTCAATTTTGATTATTTTATACTCAGATACAACTAATAATTGCTCATCTTTGAAATGGTTTTATTTATAGGGTCAGAGATCTTCATCATGTTCTTCCCATAAATTGATTGATACACCATGGGATATCAAGTATTAAAGCCTTTTCATGTTCTTGCTTAATCTATACACATGAAGAACATTAAATTCATCACATATACTATTTTTGGGGTAGTCAAGGGATGGTTATTAGGGCTACTCATAGGATGAATGCATAATTATAGTCACTATTTCTACCACATAGGACATCATGTAGAAATTATCATCAAAGGAACTTCCAAGATTTTTGAGTTTCAAAATCAAATTTGAGTTGATAATCTCCCCTAAGGCAATGATTTTTTTAGAAGTCAAAATCATGTCCAATAAAGAGACCCATACCTTATTGACATAAGTGATGGTTGAAAAACTATATATTCTATTTAGCAAGGCCATATAAATTCTTACCACTGGTCCAAAGACTAAAATGAGGATAGTGAAGGTAGGGCCTTAAATAACAAATTTGCTTGAGTTTCCATCCCACTCTTGCAGCTTGTTGCTAAAATTATTGTTAAGAAGTGATGAGTTTACCATGTCCTATTTGTATGATATGTGTGGGAAGGGAAGCCCATAATACATTTCAAAGGCATTTTCAATGATATATGAAATTGGTGTTTTTCCAAGCCTAAAGTGTAATATCTTCCCAATAACCATAACATTCATGAATAAATCAAATACTAGGTCAATACAAGGAATTACCTCTAGTTTGGTTGGTGCGTTATGAATACCAACTACTTTGATGGCTAGGCAGGCATCATTATTTCTGTGTGTAAATGAAGAGTTGATCCTCATCCTTGTATGGCTCAATTGTATCGATCATATCCCAAATGGTAGAGTAATGTTTGAACTCATGGTTCAAAGACACTGAATCAAATGATTTATATGTGTATTTGGTTGGTCTTGTAATTGATTATATAGAGAGGATTGGGATGTAAGATGAGGAATCTATTGATGCTATCTAAAAATGCTTTACTCTGTGGAAAACTTGTAAATCCCTAGTCATAATAAAGTTCTTGATTCATAGTTTGTACTTGAGCTTAGAATTCATAATACTCTTGATAACTAGGAGGCAGTGTAATTAGACTATAAATGGAAATTCAAATATGTGGTTTTTATTATGTTGTCCTTGTGAATTGAATGCATTAATTTTTTGATTCATGTGAATTAAGTGTATCAATGAGATTCACCCTTTTCCCTATTTATTTTTTACATTTGAATTTCATAATACCATCTTTCATGGATTTTACTACCATGTGGCCTCTTCTTCATTCTTCTAGATGTTTAATTATCTTAGTATGACACATGTCTCTTTTATGATTTCTCGATCTTAGTTTTGATGTCTTTTTGGTTTGATTACATGGATTTAGAGGACACATGTCTACATGTCACTATTCCACTCCCAGCTAAGCTTTAGCTTGGAATGATTGGTCTCTTTAGTTGTGGGCTAGTAGGATGAAGACATGTGGATGGTTCTCATTGATCTGCTTACTTGGGACAATCTGTATGAATGTCCATGTTGACACCACCTATACACTATCAAGTGATGACACTTGGTAAGATCCTGATGATCCACTTTTAGAGTAAATATGTACAAAAGACTGCACTATCATCACCACCAAGTGACTTACTTTATTTAATTAGGCTCTAAGTTAGTGAATTGATGTCACATTGTAATTATAAATGAGTTATGGGAGGGCTTAAGAGACATCTAAGCATAAAATAACCTACTTACGACATAACATATGAAAAGACCTAACTAAAAGCAAGACATGTCACCCATGTTAGCCATTAAATCATAAATCAAACTTGTACATCAACATTGAGTTAAAGGAAGTTAAAGGAAAAAAGTAAAACATGTAATATGGATTAAACATAGCTTTGATTTACTTATAACTTTGAAACATTCTACAAGCATTTTAGTAAATCATGTTGATTGAATCAAACAAACAATAGAGATCAAGAGAGGAAAACAAATTTATTTTAGCATTAGGTAAATTCTTTAAGTTTTCAATTTTCAAACTCCATGTCATAGACATCTATTTAAAAATACCATGATTAATAATATCTAATTAAAAATGGGTCACTATTTGATTTTTGAAAATGGGGAATGTGTGTTAGGTGATAACACTACTTACCTCCATCAATCCTATTTTACTCAGACATGTCAGTTTTCATATATCTTATGACATTGACCAAGCATATGACATTTTATTTTCACTACTTCGCTTCTTGTATTGTATCAACCAACTCAATGTAATTATAAGCCTATTTTTTGGCATTCATACTAAAATGGCCTGGCTAATGCCATTTAGCGTCAGCCAACATTTTTGTACTATATTATCATGGATGATGCCATTGGCGAGGCCTTTAGGGTTGGTTTTGGATATTCAATAGTTATATAAATGGATCATATTTCATTTAAAACATATCAGATACACTATATTCACTCTGGTTTCACTTGCACTTTTATCCTAAGTCACTTTTGGAGTTAGGTCTAAAAAAATATCTTGAAGAAGCTTATCTTTTTAAGTCTTGGAGATTCAATCTGATGAGTTATTGGGAGTATCTTAGGTATTATAATAACCATTTTAGGTCTTCATAACTATAAAAATATCTTGAAAATCACTATTGGCTAAAGGGGAGATTGATCCTCAGAATTTTCAGCCCAAGATAAGTACTCTAACCTTATACTCTTTCACTTATTTATTTAGTAGATTAGATGTTGCTCGTTTCTTAGTGAATGAATATGTATGTTTCCTTGTCTATATTATCTACATTGAATAATTTGGTGTAGCTATAAGATTTCTTAGACTTTCCATATTCCATATTAGGTTGCGTGGATCCCCATTTGTCAACCATGGCACCTTATCCTTTATGATCATCTAACCCTTCCCCCTTAATTTAATTTATTTTCACAACTTCTTAGATTGCTTGTTTAAAATCATATATTTTTATAGAGGTCTAGTTAGTGTTATTTAGTTGTGCCATAGGCTTAGGATTTGGAACCCTTTCCTTTTGGTATTTATGACATAGGAAATCCTCTTCTAGATGTACAAATCCATTGGTTACTACCCAAACATTAGTTATCATAAAATTATTTGATTAAACTTATTTGAGTCTAGATCTATTGATATATGATAGTTGTATACTAATCATAGCTTGTGCATATAGATTATAATGGTAATGTCTAAGAAATTTTATGTAGTATGCCATTATCAAGATCTATTTGTCATTTGATGCTAAGTCTTATCTAATATTGTAGTTGTTTCCCATATCCATAGAGAGTTCATGTTAGCTAAGTATTTTATTCATTTATATTATCTTACTTGTTAAAAATTCAGTATTTTGTATATTAATTATTTAGTTTTAAACTAAATTATTGTACTCATTTCCATATTTATTTAATCTGAATTAGGTCAATTATTTTTTCCATTTTACACCATTGTGCATAAAATAGCCACAAATAGTTATTAGATTACATCATTTGCATACCTTTAATATTATTTCTTGTCATTTTAGTTTTCACATAGTTTGTTGTTCAGTTGTGATTTATCTTTTTTATCTATGGTTAACAAGGCTCAAAAGGTATCTCTCATAGCCTTATCTTAGTCTTGTTTCAAACCCCTACTTTCTCATTCTCTGTCTTTCCTTCAAGCATTGTTTTAAGTTCTATTTATTTACATCTAGTGTGACCCACTATTAGTATTTGTGTTGATCTAAGTGGTTGAAATAGGTTCAGGTTGTTCTTGTTGATCGGATCAACCTCATCCACTATGAATACCTAATATTCTTTGTCCTTTGTTGTTGTTCCAATTTTTTTGAATCTTATTAATTTGTTCATTTGTGTGAGCCTTGTGTGATCAATTTGTATCCAACTTTTTGTGTGTTTTTCCTTGTTATGTTAGTTTTTGTTTCATTTCTTACAAAACCTATTTCTAGGAAACATTCTTAATTTTTAAATTTTGTTAATCATGCAATCCACCTCTAGCTTAATTTTTTTTTAATTTGCAGTGTTATCCAATGAAAGTGTTGTTTCTTGTTCACCACCCTTCATGTTTTACAATCATTTCCAACAACCTATTTTTTTGTCTTTGAAAAAATTTAAAGCATTTAAATAGTCATCATTTTGGTTTACTTTTAATATATTAAAAATTATATAAAACATAGATTAATTTTCATATTTGTTCATTTCATCTCATTAAATCAAAGTGGTCACTTGAATTTGGTAAAGTGTGTATACAAATAATGATTTCATTATCTTTTGTCATTTGATTACAAGTAGAATAGTTTCATCCGAGTTATTTAATTTTCTCATTAGTTTATGATTTTTTAATTATGTTCAAGTTACTCTTAGATTTGTTTATCTTTCATCCTTGTAAGTATTTAATTGTGCTTTTAGGATGAGTACAACTCGACACCCTGATGAGTTTTTTAGAGTAGTCACTACTTATCCTTCCATTTATATTTTTGAGTAGCATTGACTAAAATATAGCTAGTTATCCTTCCATTTATCTGGGCATGCCTCTATTTAGCAACAACCTTCCTATTACACCTTCAAATCCTTTAGTGGAAAGAATCCAAAGAAAGTTGGATGGATGGAAAGGGAAGCTTTTATCTCAGGTGGGAAAATTATTGCTTATCAAAAGTGTTTTTTAGAGTCTTCTAGTCTATCTTATTTTTCTTTTTAGTCTACCTAAGAGCATATAAGACAAGCTTAATAAAATCCAAAGGAATTTATTATGGACACGTACAGAAGAGAGAAATAGAATCTATTTGGTGGCTTGCAAAAAAGTGTGTATGACCAAAATAAATGGAGGTTTAACATTTAAATATTAAATTGGATGAACAAAGCTCTTATCTCCAAATTTAATTGGAGATTTATCAAAAGAAGCAGTACTTAGGCTACTATTTTAAGATTCAAATACCTGGATGGTAGAAATTGTATGTGTATTTTTTAAGATGAACAATTTATCCAAGGGTCTCACTTCTAGAATTTTCTAAATTTGAACAAAGATGTTATCTCCTCAAGTTCTAAATGGAAACTAGGTAATGGTATTCATGTTAATTTCTATAAATATGCTTGTATTTTAGACCAACCTCTAAATTCCTTAAAACCATGACAACACATTCAAAATCATATTTAAAATAAATATGGCAATAAGGTTCAAGATTATTGGTAGATTATAGAAGGTAATAAAAGCTAAAAAAGGTTTAATATTGATAATTTAGTTTAAGAAGATAATATTATTTTGTCTAACCTCAATAATTTGTTGAGAACCCATAATCAGCCAGAAACCATCAATGAAGATCAGTTAGTTTGGAAAGAATCTATTGATGGACAATATCAAGTTAAATTTGGGTATAGTTTGGTGGATAATCTTCTGAGAAATCATGTGAACTAGGATATATTATGAAACAAGTACCTTAGCCCCAAAGTTAACTTCTTTATATGGGTGGTTGTTTAGAATAAAGTCTTGTCTATGGATAATTTAAGGAAAAGAGGTTTCATATTGATCAACAAGTGCCCTCTATGTCAAAATCATAATGAAATAGTTTTTCATATGTAAGTTGACTATCCATTTGATAATGAGGTTTGGATATTTTTATTTAACAAATTTAATGTCCTTTGGGTATTTTTTGGTTCTGTGTTTGATTTCTAGTAGTCTTGGAAGTGTCCTTTTCAAATTGATCTTCTAAATAAAATATGAAAGCTCACATTTGCTCATGTCATTTGGGATGAAATAAATAACAACATTTTTAGGAATAAAAAATTTCATAAGTTTAACATTAGCTAATAATATTTTTTAAGCTATCGTGGAAAATTTTAATGTTATGTCTAGTGGAAAAGGCAAAAGTTTGAAAAATAACCAGCTTTAAATTGGTAAATTGATTCTTTATGCATTGGTAAGATTGATCCCAAATATTAAATAAGAAAGAGAACTAAATGGAAACTTCCACCTATTGTATGGCTAAAGCTCAATTTTGATGGGGCCTCCAATGGGAATCTAGGACCCTCAAGAGGAGGAGGGATTATAAGAGATCGTTAAGGTAGATTTATTGTTGCTTATGCTAGTGATGTGGGGATCAAAATGAACCATTGGTAAAAAGCTCTTGCTACCTTTCAAGGGTTAACATTGGCTAAGCAATTGGGTGTTCAACATCTCATCATTGAGGAAGACTCAATTAATATTATAAATTGTCTTTCCAAGAAAAAAATAGTGAGTTGGAACATTAAATAGGTGGTGGATGAATCTATTTCTATTTTATATTCTAGGTGAGAAGTGGTCATTCAACATGTCTATCATATAGGCAACAAGGTTTCTGACTGGTTCGCCAACAAGGGAATTAGCTCTTTTAGTGTTATTAGTTGGACTGTGAGAGAATAATTACTTTAGGATATTTGCCAAAGGATTGATAAGGATGTTCTTATTTAATGTTCAAAATGGTTGATAATGTGGGGGTCTTATCCACTTATAAAAATAAATTTCATTGGAACTTTATGGTATCTTTGTTTTGTTATGTTCCTTATTAATGTTAGTTCACTTGTCCTCTTTAAAGTAGCTAGAGAGAAGTTTCTAGATTTATTAGGAATAAGACAATGTCATGTTAAGACTTTTCAAAATTAGAAACACATCAATAATGTCTTTGAGTGGGCTAACATGAGACACTCAAGATGAATTATCAATTTGAATTTAGGGAGCCTAAAAACCCCTATTTTAGGCTGAAGAGCTACAGTCAAGTCATATTATTCTTCATGGGGATTCCTAATAAAACCAAACCCAATATGTTAGAGGAGGTGAAAAATAATGAAGTTTGGAATATCCTCCAAATAGGTATAATGACAAACTTTATGCAGAGAATATAAGGTCTTGACAAATATGTATCGACCTTATGTGTTGACTCCTAGGACAACAAAACTTTGAACATTAATGGATTATTGATTGATATCTACGAATAATTGATCACTCACATCACTGATCCAGATGTAGAGGTGATAAAAGTGTATAAAATAGGTAGAGATTATAAGAAGGATAAAAATAGCTTTCTTCTAGAAGGAAAAACTTTTGAGGTGTTGCATAGTGGTTTTGATTGTGAATCATTTCCAAGACCATATGGAGATGTGAATTTCCATATCATGCATTACATCACTATGGAAGGTAATTTTAATGCCATTCATTGGCATCTGATCATCTTTCTCAATTACTTTAGGCATGCTATACCCTTGAGCTTACCTTTTTATAATTTGATTTCTATGGAAACCTCCATTGAAAAGGTGAAAAAGGGTAAATACATGGTTCCTAGGTAGGAAGGAGTAATTTTACTCATTCATAAATATTTCAAAGGGATGAATCAAATTACCCTTGAATTTCCAAAACTCCACAAAAATAAAGAGGAAGCTAGCAAAGTGTAAAATATTTAGATTAAGTATCCAGGAAGTAATACTTTTAAGGATAAATAATAGAGTATAGATAAGAACCCACCAAAATCTTAAGGACTAGGCATTAAGATCCATCTAAGAATTATTACTAAAGATCCTCCTACTACTAGATAGAAGGTTGTAAACACTGGAAAAATAGGGATTTCAACTAGGCAATTCATCATGGTTGAGGATGTGGCTAAGGGTAAAGAAAAGACCAATACATAGAAGGGGTTTGAAAGGGGAAAAAACAATTCTAAAACTAAGAAAACTGACAACGGTAAGAGGAAAGAGGGATGGATCTAAACAGAAAGAGGTGAAAGAACTAAGTACCCAATCCCATGATTCAAATGAAAATTTCATTGTCATGGTCAACTCTCTCAAAGTTAATCAAAATACTAATAAAATTGAGCAATAATTAGACTTTCAAAAGTTGATAATGAGGTGGTTTATGAGGGAAATGTCTCAACTCAAAGGAAAAATGAAAACGCTTCAACATGATAATGATAGATTGATACAAAAATATTTTGGTAATGATCATAGCATGTAAATTCAAAGTCTCAAAAATAGGGTTAGTGTTCTAGAATGTGAAAATGATAAAATTAACAACAACATTAATTATTTGGTTAATTACAATAAGGTGGCCATGTATGAAGAAATTCAAAATGTGGAAAATCTAAGAGCACACATGGGGGAATTATTTCATACGAGGACCTCTTCTAAGGGAAAGGGAAAACACATTCAATTCAGTGAATGCTCTAAAGACATAGATAAATAAAATTTGCTTCTTTAGATTGACTCAAATCTTAAACACATGAAAAGATGCCAGGAGGATGTTGCAGGAAACTTGGACATGTAGAAGGTTTTTTGTTCTTTTATAGTTGTTTTTTTATTTCCAGTGTTTATTTTTCTATTTTGAGGTTGTATTTTGGTAGTCTTTTAGTTATTTTTGTGTCTCTTCTTCTTTGTGTCTCTTGGAGACTTGGTTAGTCCTTATTTTCTCTTTTTAGTTATACTCTTTCTAGGGTTTGGGGTCCCTATTTAAAAAATTCCCTACCTTTAATCTTAATAAAAAAATATTGACTAAAATATCCATTGTATGATCTTTGTGACTGCCCCTTTACCTCATCAACTCGTTCCTCAACTTGTCACTCTTAACTATCACCTAGAAGTAATTGATGAGTAATGGTCCAAATGAACTCTAAATATCCTTGATCAATACAACCAATACCTATTCACCACCATAATAAACTTTAGTTCTTGAAATCAAAATTTGATCCATCCTCTTTCTATTTATTTTTTATTATCTCAGCTCAACCTTAATAAATCAAGTATCGAGGGAGGACATGTTTTTATTCCCGCATACAAATTTATGTGAATCCAATGTGAATTATATTCCTTCATCTTCCTTTTACTCTTTCCATATTTTTACATCCTTGTATATTTTTCCATTTTCACACCCACAAAACATGACAAGATCAAAGAGACCTTTATGTTTATCCTCTTTCTCTAACTTTTGTCGAGCTCCTAATTATGTCTCTGTGGAATATTGGGCTCATTCTACCTTTCCAACAAGGTTTATCATCAAACCACTTGGATTGTTATCCCTCTTCCTATGAATTACCATAAGGGAGTCATGATTTTGAATGAAATTCATGCCTCAACCAATGGCTATTCTACCATGCTTAGCCAACATTGTTATAATCATATGTCTCTTATTAGGGTTGGTAAAATGAGATATCCCTCAATTCTCACCTCTCCATTTATTGAAAATAAAAACCTTGATTTGAGGGATAATCTAAGCTTGAAAATTATAATTAAAAAAAACAAATATGGAAGAAGACATTGCTTATATGAAAATCTTATAATTTTTTGATAATGTTAACATTGCTCAAATAAGATACCAACCAAAACATTGAAACCACAACAATTCATCATGGGTTTCAATTAACCCCCCAATTCCTTCTTTAACACCTTTCAATTATCCCATTTACCCAACTAAGGAGGTGTCAAGTCAATAAAATCCTACACAGTCTCAAGTCAATGGTGTAGCTAGTGCCCTCATCGCCACTCTTATAGGATTTGAGATATTGAGGCTAACAATACTATATTTTCCCTTGAATTTTTAGTTCATGGGTCCATACCAAAATAATCACATCTCTTCAATTAGGATATATGTCTGCTTTATATCTAGATAGGCCTATACTCATTCTAGTCAACTAACCACACTGTTATTTCCCATTAATCCCACTAGTTTAAACTATGGTTTCACCGCTTCAACACTCATCAACAATCCTAGCTTATTACCATATGTACTCTAAATCAACTCCATTAGAAAACTATTTTTATAATTATATTACTCATACCTCACCTTTGATTTGGGATCATTTTATTATAGTTGAACATTGTCATTTCCTTGCTTATCTTTCATCACCCTCTTTTGTCTATTTGGATAACTTTTTATCTAGTATAATGTATATAGGCACCTATTTTAATTACCTCAGAGATCATCATAGCATGATTGTTCAGATATTTTCCTTTCATTTTCCTCTTATTGATTTTTCTAAATTTAAGGTCGAGGGTGATTAATGTTCACATCAAAGCCTATGTTATGACCCTAAGGTAATTTCTCCATTTTGATTTTTTTATTACCAATATCTTCCATATAACCTTAGAGGGGATTACCCTGGATTGGTATTATCATATCCTTGAAGGATCCATTCAACCTTCAAACAATTTACAACCAATATTGTTAAAGCCTTTTACATGAAAAACTATTTCATGCATGAATTATATATTTATTACAAACTAAATAAGAACTTAATGAATCCATGGCCCATTTTGTTACCAGACAGTGCCATCTATTATATTTTTCTAGTAGTTCCCTTTACATGGATCACCTCTAACTTTGCGATATATTTATTCACTCCCTCAACAAAGAAACTAGATAAAATGTTTAAGATTTTCTTTATAAATATTACAAGGATGCTTCAGATAGAACCCTCCAAATTGATTAATTAACTATATTTAGTGGTCTTAAAACTTATGGAAATAATGGGAATATCATCATCTGTAATAAAAATAATCTAATTAATCAAAACAATGGGAGTTATCAAAACAACAATTTTGTCCCCAAAGTTACTAATTATAACCAAAATGCAACCACATATGGTCTTATAAAACAAACCAACCTAAACACAATAAAAATCATCTCAATAACAACAAAAACTACAATGGTAGTGGAAATAGTGGCCATAAAAATATGAATAATAATCCCACAATAATTGTTGTGGATTTTAAAAGACAATTTTTAAAACAAAAACCAAAACTGAATCATTCAATACCAAAATAAAAATAAATTCAAAAAAAAATCAATATCATAATCATAACTAACATCAAGTTCAAAATTGATATCAAATTAATTTTTTAGAAGAACAAGACCGTCACAAATGTTATTTTTTTCATAAATTTATTGGGCATGATATACATGCTTTTAGGGAGTTTACAAATTTCATTCAAATATTACCCACGAATGAAGGGAAAATCTTCATTCACATGTTCTTTTGAACCATTCTTAAAAATCCTCCTCAAAACCAAATAGGTTATGTTGCCTCATAGAATGCTAACTAGAAAATATATAAAAACCTTTTTTTAGATCACTGGTAAGAGAGAATTCCTCCTCTCAATAACATCACACCTCAATGCTTTAATGTGTCATCTTCATAGTTTTTTACTTCTCCCAAAGCCACATCTTTAGAACATCCTAACCTATCTCCTTTCCTTGGCCAAAAATGGAAAACCAAACTTATAGGCTTAATGGAGCTTGATACTAAAGAAGAAGTCAATATTTTTTCCCATACCCAAGTTTATATTTCTCAACCTATTCCTTATTTTTCCACTACCAATGATGATATTATTCAAGATCTTAGTCCAATTGGAGCCTATGATTCAATCTTAGACATTAATAAAAATTTATCCCACATTTATTTTGCAAAATTGTTGAAACATTCTCTTACCCATTGGTTAGCTTTGATATATGCCTTTATCTAGGCAATCTCACCAATTTGTTACTCATCCTAACAAGATGAAACTTAACCATATTAAATTCAATGTTTATCTAGCTAGACTCGGGTACAAGGACACAATTTTTTTTCTTTGATATGTGGTAGATTCCCTTAAATTCTAAAATATCCCAGAGGGGATATCCCACTCTGTACTTTCAAGTTTGGGTGTGTAAAATTTTTATTAAAAGAGTGATAGTTGATGATGGGGAAATCTTGAACATATTCCCATTTTATTTTTTTCTAAAAATGGGTTACAATGAGACCAAATACATATCCATGTTTAATAATATTTGAGGTTATGATAACCTCAATTTAACTTCCATTAGGAATATTGTCTTACCTGTCATCTAAGGGCTTGATACTATTCCAAAATATATATATATATATCATAGATAAGATACTAGTTTTAACATGATAATGAAAGGATTTGGATTTATATGATGAAGGGAATATCATCCTTGTTATTTTGGGAAACCATATTCTTGCACTTAAGAAGAGTCTATGTTTCCCAAGGTGACTTAAAATAGTTTAACATTCACCAAGCCAACCTTAGGAAGAACCCAAGGGTGTACTTAGACTATCAATTCCCCTCAAATACAATAATTAATCCTCTCCCTTCTCCTCGTCATAATTAACCTCCTAAGATCCCATCACTATTGCTAAATGGGTGACAAAATATACAAAAATAATTCATAAAGTGTCGCTTGTTGAGAATCATAAGGAATATCCTGTGATAGTAATTATCATTTCTACCAACATTACATTAATAATTATGCAACCTCTAGAAAAGGATAAACCTTTATTTGTTTCTTTTTATCCTCATGTTTTTGGAACTCACACTCCAAAATATATGAAATCCATAATTTTACAAAGTCCAATAAATGATGATTAGGAAAATACCCATGATGAAAATCTCCATAGTATAGACACTAAGGTATTTGGGGAAGCCTTTTGGCTCTTTATAGATTGTATCACAAATATGTGCATGGTGGAAATTTGTGAGATAAAGGAAGGGGCATCCTCTTCATTAGGTAAAATGGTATGTCCTAAATATTTATGTACTATTTATTTTGATAGAGCTAAGTGTCATCTAAATTAAGGCATGAGTGTGACCTTAACTTCCATAGAGGGAAATAATACGCCTTTCACCTTCAATCTAGAATTATTTTGCATCAATAACATAGTTGGGTATGAAGCATTTTTGTTGGATCTAATTTTTTTCAAGAGTCTTATGATTTATAATATCATAGCCTTATGATATTTAAAATTGGTTATTAATAAATTCTCTAGTATTTATGAGACCAAATAAGAGAATCTTTAACTAATACGCCTTTCACCTTCAATCTAGAATTATTTTGCATCAATAACATAGTTGGGTATGAAGCATTGTTGTTGGATCTAATTTTTTTCAAGAGTCTTATGATTTATAATATCATAGCCTTATGATATTTAAAATTGGTTATTAATAAATTCTCTAGTATTTATGAGACCAAATAAGAGAATCTTTAACCTTAACAAGTTATAGTTTGGATTAAAAATTAAATATTTTAATTTTTTTCCTATTGAGGCAATCTATTGAGAGGAGAATAAACTAGTAGATTATTTGATCTCATATTCAACGATGCTCAATCCTCATGCTTGGATCTCAGAAATCAAGTTTATGATATCAATGAGGGGTAAGCCACTAGTTAAGTATGAGGAAGTGTTTACAATTTTGGCCTCTATGGAGAAAAAGAATGATCTAATAAATTTATACTTAGATGATAATGATGAGTAAATCCTTGATGCCTATGATGATATCCTGAGGGAACATCATAAGAGAGCGTTTATCTTGATTCTTCAACCATTAAACTATTTTGGTAAGGATTTTGAGGTTTTAGATGTCAAAGAAGAAGCATTGGATATTCTCCTAGCCCACTTGAAGTTTATGAGACCATGATTATTTGATGAAGTATACAATTGAGATTAATATTGGTACTAGAATACATGCATCATCAAAGTAGGCACTACCTTAAACCTATAGGAATATTAGGCTTATATTGAACTTATTGTTGAGTTTTTTAATTATTCTTCTTGGGAATATTATGATATATTTTGGCTTGATTGTTCTATTGTGGTGTATTACTTAGTAACCCAAAATTATGCCAAACTAATTAAATATAAGTTAATACATATAAAGCCTTTGAAGTTGTTTTAATAGTCAAATAAGAGGTCATTAAGCTCCTCAAAGTTTATTTTATTAATCGTATGGACTACTCTACGTGGATCTCCAGCACCATCCCCATTCTAAAAAATAACGACATGATTAGGATATGCATTGATTTTCAAGTCATTAAAAAATTATGTTCTAAATATGATTTTTCATTTCCTTATATTGACATCATTATCATTGTTATGGTTGTATACAAAATATTTAATTTGATGGATGGTTTCTCTAGTTATAATCATATGTACATCTCTAAATATGATCAGAGAAAAATAAAATTTACCCCCCCCTTGGGGAAAATTTTGCTATACTATCATGCCCTTTGTCCTCAATAATGTCAATGCCACTTACTAAAGGGATATAATTCATATTTTCAATGATTTGGTCCATATTATTTTATAATATTATGTGAATGATCTATTAGGTAAGTCTAAAAAACATGTTCATAACCTTAAAGATCTGCACATTATCTTTCCTTGCCTTAGGAATTCAAAGTCAAACTTAAAGCTTTGGACACTATCTTGAGATTAATCATTTCCAAGTGTGGGATTGATATTGATACTAATAAGATCTATGCCATTATATAAATTCTCCCTCTTGAGGATGAGCAAGAAAATTTTTATTTCCTTCTAAATCTCAAGTTTATTTAGAGGTTTGTTCTAGACCTCACCTATGATGTCCACCCTATTAATGTATTACTCATAACAAAGAGTAATATAGCCTAAAATCAACATTGTCAAGTGGATTTTGATGTTGGTAAGAGGTTTTTAATGTTCCCTCCCACACTTATGCCACCTAAACTGGACATGCATCTTATTATATACCTTAGAGTGTTGAATATCTTGATAGTAGGTATGTTATCCCAAGAATATAATAATGGAATATAACGGGCCATATATTTGATTATTCACACTCTTTTAGAGTATGAAAATAACTATAACCAAGAAAAAAGAGTGCCTAGAGATTATGTTTGTGACTAAGTGCTTTAGATATTGCATGTTGAACCAAGAGACTCTAATATTATGAAATACGAGTAACTACACACTTCCTTTCCCAAACTTTGCTCTATAAGAGTGCATGTCATTTTATCATGTTGATCAATGATTTTGAGCTAACATATATAAATTAGAAGTTTTTTAAGGGTAAAGTCATAGCCAACTAGTTATTTTATTCACCCATGGATAGTTTAGAGCCCTTAGATGATTTTCTCTCAAATGAACATATTATTTTCATTAACTTTCCTTCTATATCTTAACCCCTTAATATATAGACATCATCAATTTTTTTATCGCTCAATGTTATCCTATAGGGTCCACATTTCAATATAGGATGTGCCTTTGCATGGTGGAATCTAATTATGTCTTTATTTATAGTGTTATTTATCATCATGCCTTTTATAGCATCTTTATTAGATGGGTTGACATATCCAAGTCTCTTAGAGTATTTCTCAAAAGTCATAATTATGAAAAGATAAGAGAACTGTATTCAGAATTTTTGTTATGAAGGCTTAAAACATAGACCCAAGTGGCTAGAACCTTATTTGGTGAAAAAATACTTATTTAATAGATCCATCCATTTATGCACATTTGAAGAAAAGAGATTTATGAATTTTTTAACTCTTTGTACCTTAAGCGTTATTTCATATAACAACACCATCTCCAAATTTTCCCTTTGCATTTCATACACATTATGTTTACATTTCAAAATTCCATTTTGATTGCATTCATTTCATTTATTATTTTTTGAGTATTACTTGGTAGTTAAATCACTTGAAACTCACTTAGCTTTCAAAAAAACTATCTTGTTTTATATTACATCTTATTACCCATTATCCAAAATAGCTTTTCTCTCAAAACCCACCTTGAGGTGGAGCTTTATTTTGGTCCTTATGAGTAATGTGATCCTTTTTCCCATTTGATTTTCCCTTTCTCAAACATTTTCATCCCATAACCTAGTGAATAAGCTTCCATAAGGTGAACCTTCTCTTTTGTAGTTCTCATAAAAATAATGTCATAAAAGGCTCTTTGAAACCACCTATTAGTAATTTTCCTTATTTTCCTATCTTGAATCTTGGTGATGAGTCCTCACATCTTACTAATTTCATGGAGCCAAAGAATGGGGTAAATGTACACATAAAAAAGTGAATAAAAAAGTGTCGTACTTTCCCATCCAGTCTCTTAGTGATGAGACCTTACATCTTCTTAGTTGCATGTGGCAGGGGTGTGGGGTTAAAGCACTTATATTTTATTTTTCCTATGTTTCACTTGCCCAATTTGGCCTTTGGTGGTGAGACCTTATATCTTAATAGTTGGATGGGGATAATGTTTGGAGGTGAAATGCCCTTAATTATCCCATCTAACTCTTGGTGACTAGCCCTTACATATTCCTAGATACATGTGATTAGATTAGGATAGTATACCATTAAAATAAAATCAATAAAAAATTTGAGATCATATAAAGCTTTAAGCACTTATATTCTAAAAAAAAATACAAAAGGATTATTACTAAAGAAAAGATAAATTTTTATTTACCATATTTTGACTTACCTATCCATCTTTGATTTACATTTGGACAAAGCCTATAAAGTTCCTATACATTGAGACCTTTGTCTAAAACTCATGAAGCTTATATCTCAACTATGGCTTGGACCAGGATCAATCTTGTCTTGGCCATGCTTTTATCTGCAAAAAACGTTCCTCTTTCATATTTCCTACTTTTGTACCACCTTTTACTCCTAATTGTAATTAATTCAAAATTTTATTTTTTTGAAATATTTTCCTAACTACTACCCATAAAAAATATAATTTTTCCTAACTATTACCTACAAAACAAGGTGTTAAACATCCATATTATTACATTTCCATACATCATTTTATCCCACACACATTTCATTTGCATATAATATATTGCATAATCATAAACCAAACTATCCATGCTATTAATACGCATAAAGAAAAAGAAAAAGAATACCAACATTGAATAAAAACATTTTAGCCATAGGAAAAAAAGACTACACACACACACACACACACACACACACACGTTTATCTCAATAAAAGTTAATCACATTTGGGGGAAAATTTGGAAATATATTTTCTCTCATATCTATTTTGTATTCTATCATTGAATATAGTGTCTACTCCCACTAGTGCCCACCTCTAATCCATAATGATAATGGGATAAGGCTTCTAGTGTGTGTCTAATGGAAGGTATACATGCTTGACCAAATCCTACAATGTCCATACATCTATTTACCTCTTTGTGTGTATCCTTTAGCTTAGCCTCTAGTTGAGTGATCCTTTCCCCCAAAACTACCAACTTGTGTGTCATGTTCCGTGCATGGGAAAATTAGCTAGACTCTTTCCCAGCATGAATAGGCACTCCTAGATCATCTAATAAGTCCTAATATGTATGTATAGTGGAGATTAGGAACATATCTAGGAATTTGTCCTAAACAAAGATCCTCCACTCTCTAACAGTATCAGTAATCACATTTAACATACATCACTTGTTAATTTATATTAAGGATAAAATAAATATCCAAGGTAATTAAATAAAAAAAGAATGAGAAGAGTTCTTGAGAAAATTATAGGGGTCTTCCTCTTTCTAGTTTGGGTCAATCTCCCCCTTGCCCCCACCTCAACATCCTCTTATCCTACCAGTCACTCTCACTCTATTGTGGCCTCTTCCTTGTCTCCTCCCCCCTCAAGATATAAGTTACCTCTACTAGGATTACCACCTAGCCTATCCTATCCATGAAGCTCTAATAGGTACTCCTCATAACACAACCCCCCATCTAAGATGACTCAATTTTATGTCTTATCTCTCTCTCAACCCTATAGATTAATTGTCACGTCTTGATTTCTAACTAAATTGATTTACCTAATTACCTATGGATTATTTATTTATTAAATTAATTAAATATTATTTAATTAAGCTATAAGTAATATAATTTTATGGGACAGTTGTATGTTGCTTAGATTACATTATTATATTGTTATGAGATATTGTATTTGTATATTATTTACATTATGATCATGTTGTTAATATTTACAATAGTATTTTATGGATATATATCATGATATTATAGGCTAACTACCTTCTTGTCATGAGTTTGATGTAAGAAAGATCTATACTTCAAAGCATTATGAAGGGAGAGCATCATCGGATAAGATGGTGTAGATGGAGGTGTTGGGGGGTGACAGAGGAACAACTAAAACCCACACACACACCACAATAGATATCATGCTTTATATGCATTGTTTGAATTGTTAGCTATAGAATGTCATTTGAGTTATTTGCATTTGCATGATTGATTATGTGTGTTAGTTATGATCTAAGTTTAGTTTAATGCTTATGTGGATCTAATTGTGTGATTACATTATGACTGTAGTACATATATTGAGTGCATAATGTTGATTTTTTATCATGTTATGTTATTGTATTCATGATTGTGGATGATATTGATTTAACAAGTAAATTAATATGTTTGATTAGTATTTATCTAATACTACCTATAAACTAGCTGAAATGTCTTAATACATTAGCTGGTTATATTGATATTTGGGAAATATCATTATTTCAGCTTAATTCCTTTATACATAAAAGATGGTTAAAGACATTTGGGATAGTCTATATAAAGTGGTAATAAAAAATGACTACGTGATATAATATCATTATGTTTTGGTATAGCAATTTTTTGATTTGCTATTACATTCAAAAGCATGTCATTGAATTTAAATTAGTCACATTATTATTTAAAGTCATAATGTTGATTGCTTTTTCTATGTTAGTACCAAAATTACATTGTTACCCTAAGTTATCTTATAAACTAACCCCTAGTTAATTTTGAATGCATAGACAATGGTGTTATCTAAAGAAGACTTGTGAAGTGTTAGTTATCATTAGCAATGATTTTAATAGTGGACTTTGTAAAGTTGATATACAGGCATGTAAATTCAAAAGACAATGCAGAAAATAAAGGATTAAAATAATGGTTAAATGGTTTGGGGAACATTTGAGATAATCAGGGCTTTATTTGTTTGTATCAAACTATAGTTAACCTAGATAAGAAAATAGATTTATGGATAATGGGGTTCTGCATGATGAAATTATGGAGAACTATAGGTTTGATGTTAACAGTTGCATGCATTTCATGAATGAAAAAGGTTGATGGAGAAATAAGGATAAGAGGAGACAAAGAGATGGGAACGATGACATAGAGAAGAGAAGAAGAGGGAACAAAGAGAAGGGAAAAGAATCATTTTGGTTTGAGAAGTATCAATCAAGAATCTATTATGAGGTTGGTGAAGTTATTTCATTATTATTTGAAATAGGAAATTTTGTGTAATAATTATGTTTTATTAGGTTTTTGTGAAATGTCCTGCTTCATATTAATGATATAGATTTATCCCTATGGATGGCTCGTCCATCCACATAACTAAATTTATATCCCCTGAGTATTTTTAAATTAAAGACTAGGATTGTATATGTGAATTGTTATGGTTGAATGGATTTATGTTTTTGATGTGATACGCTCAAACTAAGAAATTATATGACTTGAAAGTAAGTTTTTAATAAGTAGGTTGAATGTCTATGGTTGTTTCAAAACCCTTACCATTTATTTACGATAATGGTTATGTCAAATCCTTGAGCAAATGTATTACACTAGATAATTAGTTTGTTTTGATTTTTCTTGAGGTAAAATATTAGGTCTAAGTAAGTTTGTTGAATTAACGGGACTATATTTCAATTCAATGTGTGTTTATTACAAAGCTCATAATGAGTTTTAGTCTATAGGAATGAACTATATACTTTTATTTCAAAACTCTGAACATATATAATTGGACTATGAACATATCCTTATAAAACCTATGATGGTAAGTCAAGTTTGTGTAAATTAGTTTGAAGATAAGATAGAGCTATCCTAGAGTGGGTACAATGAGTGTTTAAGTCCTATCTCAAAATTAAGTTTCATTTTATAAAAAATTATGTTACATGAAAGGACTACAGTATCCATTTGGATATTTGTTAGCATATTCACATCAATGTTATTACAACAAAATGGATATAAGCATACATATGAACCTTATACATATAATTCATACGACTTGTACATTGTTTATGTGGATTGATTATTAGGTGCAAGCCCTACTATGAACCTTGTAGCATATTAGGAAATCCTTAAAAGTATTTATTTCAATAAATAGATAGTCTACAGAGTCGAACTTGGAATGATATATATGATAATGTTTATGAACTGAGCATAGACTATAATAAGTTTAAATACTTATGTTAGATTGTGCAATGGTTTGGTTTTTATATGATTCACAATAATTTTGAGTTAGATGTTGAATTGATTTTAAATGATACTTGTAAAACTAGGGTAAAAATATAATCCTAAAGTAAATGGAAGAAGGACGAATATGGATATGAGTTGTCATTTGATTTTATAACTCTATTCATTAAAATTTTCAAAATAGCATATCTAGTCTAATGACCTAAATTAGGGAAAAACAAGGAAAATTAGACTATGAATAGTTTTTCCATCAAAAATGGATTTTGACTTATAAATTGAAATAAGTGAAATAAATATAGAATTTAGAGAAATTAAAAGTCTTATAATTGAACTTTAATGCTATTTTTCTAAATAGGTAAATTATAAATGGTTTGTTCGAATCATATGTAGTTTATAATGGAAAATAAGAATCATTGTTAGTTTGAATAGAACTTAATCTTTATATATGAACAAATACATGTATGTAGTATATATTATGTATGTATTTAATAAATACATGTACATATATATGGAATATATTTGTATGCTAGAATTACGTACCCATATAAGCACAAGTCTCCTATGTATATATATATATAGATATATATATATATATATATATATATATATATATATATATATATAGGAGACTTGTGCTTATAATTAAGGTATTTATTGGCTATTAAATTAAGTCATAAAAACATGAGAGGTAGAACACTATGATTATATGCATACATATCCTTAAAAGTACAAGTTAATATCAATGAAGGATGTATGTTTAATATGAGATAAGACATTAATTATGAGGTATTTGATCTCTAAACATTATGTATATTGGCTTGTTTTTAATTGAGAAATGTGTAAATGGAAATAAATTATGATAATGTTGTTTGTCATAAATGGTAATACATTTGAGTTACTTGTAGAAGGTTGAAAACATGTAGTCTAAGTATAAAATATACCTAGTTGGTATATATTGTACTTGTTTATGTTTATTATTTATGTAATAAATAATTTAGTTGAGATTCATTGCATACGTTTGATGGACTAAATGTATGTACTTGATTATTTATGTACTTAGCTTATTTTATGCCTACTGATAGGAAGTAATGCATTTGAATCTATTGGTTATATTTTATATAACCAAATCTTGCATTGTTGGTACTAAATAAGTAGTGAGACAAACTTCACTAGCTTACTTAGTATCATCAATGCAAGTTGAGGGTAATCCGATCAAGTGATGTGTATGAATTTAACTGATCATAGAGATCATTAACTATTTAAAAACTTTGGCCAAGGTAATGTTTAGTTAAACATTTTCATTTCATATGTATAATCTACATGTGTGTGTGATATCATGTTAGAACATATTTTCTTTATGTTACACATCATGTTTTAAAAAGCTTAAAGAACATAGGTACTAGCTTATCTCTTTGGATTCTTGCATCGTCACTATCTACCCATTCATGAAGGGAGGGTCATTCCCTAGTTGGGGGATTGTGTAGGGGATCGATGGTCCATGGTTGATGTGGAAAAGAGCTCGGATGATGCTCTCTCTCCCTACAATAATACTTTATTGGAGATTACACTTGGCATTACCATGGATACTGGAGTTTGTGAGACTCATGATCTATGGAGCCTTATATCTAGTATTGTTTTTATTATATAAAAATTATTCCTGATGAAAATGTAATTTATTATTCATATGTACATTGACAATAGTGGCTATAATATTATACTAGCCATGGCTAGGATAATGTAATTACTTTCTGGAATATATGTAGTTATGTCTTGTTTATTTGTTTCATAGTGATCAATATTTGAAAAGATTGTTATATGCCTATTTTATAGTTAACATATTTAGTTTATTTTTATTAGGATCACTAATTAGATTCTCATGGTGAATTATAATGTTGAATATCTGGAATAAAAAAAAAATGTAATTATAGTAAATCCAAATGGGGATTTTACATTGTGGTATTAGAGCTATGGATCAAACTTTAGAACTTAATGAGTCCACTAACATTTTCTTATCCTTCTATTTATTAGAAAGGATAATGGTGTAAGTTAGAGCATTTAGTGAGGGTCTTTCAAATGTCAATGAAAATAACCCTTCATTTGACCCTAATCAATTTATCGCTAAGCAAGCAACAAAGTTGGATCATATTCTTGTAATCATGAATGAAAATAGGGACCAAATTGTAGCCCTAAAATAAGAAGTTCATGGACATGAAGAGGAAGCCCATCAAGATGTGCTTGAAGAGCATCATGTTGAGTAGGAAATCCCTCAAAAGTAGAGGCATGAGGAAGTGCCTCATGATGTGGGAGCTTGTGTAGTTACAGAATTGGATAGAGATATGAAAAAGGTGAATCCACGTAAGTTTTATAGAACCATTTTTGGAGACAAAGTTAAAGCATGGCTGACTTAAATAGATAATTATTTCAAGATTCAAAACTACTCTAAAATCATTAAAGCATTTCAGGGAGCTTACTAGCTGGCTAATGAAGCAGCTATGTGGTGAGCCATCAAAAAGTTAGAAATGAATCTTAACTCTATCATCACCAATGGGATTAGTTTGTGACATTTTTTATATCACTATGACTTTCATAGTTATATTTTGATCAAAATCTTATAGATTTTTAAAATCTTAAGCAGGGAAACCTATCAGTGAATGAAGACTGGGAACAGTTTACCAAACTTCTAAAGTATATACCTCAGTATCAGGTAGATGAGAGGTTAAAAATTAGAAAGTTCATCATGAGATTAAAACCCCAAATTGGTGAGAGAGATGGACATTCATGATCCATCTACCATGGACCAAGTCTTTGACAAGGTAGTCAAATACGAATAGAAGTTGAAATCTCTTGCTCAGGTCAAAGAGAAGTTTAATTAAAAGTTTGGAAGTTCTAAACCAAATTTTTAAAAAAGGAATTGGAAGTAGAGGAGTGGAGACTACAGAATCTAGTTCAAAAATCAGAATGTTAGATTCAACAGTGGTTCAGGTAATAGGAAATTGGGTAATGGTTTCAAAGGTAGTTTCAAGGAAAACCAATAGTCTAATAGAAAAGGACCACCTGGAGGTTTATTCATTTGTGAAGGTGACCATTTTTATCATGAGAATACCTAGGATAAGTTGAAGAACAAAGGTTTTTCTCCATAACACGAATGTTTTAGTAATGGATACATGTAGTAGTTGACAATTGGAAAGTCAAATTCCAAGCTTCACCCATAGAATTTTAAGGTATTTTGTTTGAACATTCAATTTTTATTTTGATAGATATGGGGGATATAGAATGTTTTATTATTCCTAAAATACTCAATAATTTATCTAGAAAATATAGAGTAATGGCAAATGCATGGTTGGTACAATATGGGAATGAGTCAAAGGTCAATGTTTACAAGTGTTTGGTTAAATCTGAGATTAGGTTTCTTGAATTCACAATAGTAGTGGATATTTATGTAGTACCACTAGGGTCATATGATGTGATCCTAAGATTCAATTGTCTTGTGAAGCATAAGGCCAAAGTTGACTAAAACCTAAAGAATGTTGAGTGTCAAGATGATTTTGGAAATCAGACCCAAATTCAAGGTGAAAAAAGTGAGTTGAGGCTTAGGCAGATTTATATAAAGCAACTCAAGAAGGCTCAAGGCAAAGGATACCAAGAATTTATCATCAATATAAATGAAATGGAATAATCTAAGGAATGATCCCATGAAGATTATCCTTTTCTTAATAATTTTCATGATGTGTTTCTAGAGGAATTACCAGGATTGCCTCCTAAACATGAGTTTGATTTCTCAATAGATATCATAAATGGATTGGAACCACAATCTAAGGCACCATATAAGATGAAAACCATTGAATTGGTTGAATTGAAAGCTCAAATCTAGGAATTGCTATCAAAAAGGTGCACCAGTTATCTTTGTCAAGAAGAAAGATGGTACTCTTTGCCTTTATATTGAATATAGAATGTAAAATAAGGTGACTATTAAGATTATATATATGCTACCTTATATAGATTATCTTTTCAATTAGATGTGAGGGGCAATGATCTTTTGTAAGATTGATCTTAGACCAAGATATCATCAACTGAGGATAAAAGATGAAGATATTCCAAAGATGGATTTTAAAACTTGATATGGGCACTATGAGTTCACAATATTACCATTTGGGTTGATAAATAATTTGATAAAATTTATGAATCTCATGAATAGTGTGTTTAGAGATTATCTAGATCGCTTTGTTCATCTTTTTAGATGACATACTTATATATTCTAAAGATGAAGAAGAGTATTTTTAACATATGAAACTAGTTTTGAAACATTTTTGGAAGCATAAAGTTGCATGAAAAGTTGTCCAAGTGTGCATATTTACAAAATAAAGTGCAATACTTAGGACATACTATCTCTATGGATGGTATTTTAGTAGATCCAACAAAGATAAGAGCCATTATTGATCCAAAGGTCAATTAAAAAAAGGTTCTAAAGTAGATAAAAAATTAAACCATTGCATAGGGCCCATTGAGACCTTTCCAAGGGTATGTGAAACGTGGAAAATGGAGCTCATATGCTTCTTGTGCAACCAGTCAAAAGTCTAATCAAACTAGTCAAAATTAGTCAAATCTAGTCAAACTACAAAAATTGAACATTATAGAATGATTTTAGAATAGTTATAATGCATAGATAATCTTAAGATATTTTTGGTGCAATTTAAATTTCATGAAACAGATTCCGTATGTGCAAGTTATGGCCGGTCAAAGTTGTGGTCAAACTTGGTCAACATGATGATGTGGCAAAATGAGGACCAGTAAGGATGTGACATGTGGAAATCAATTCACGTAATAAAATAGTGGATTTGAATCATTTTTCTTTGACAAGTGAATATAGTCATCTTTTATAGGCATAACATAATAGGGCAAAAAAAAATTGGGGTTTGAATGGAACATCCAGTTAGACATTGACAAGTGACGAGTGGTCGATAATTGACAAGTGGAGATTGAAGCCACCACAAGTGACGAGTGGAGATTGAAGCCACCATGTGGCTTTCCACCAATTATTTTATCATGGTCTAATTTTATATTATTTCTCAAATGTTCCAAACAAACCATATATAACTTGCCATTTCTACGTGACCCATCCATGTCACCACATTTTGTACCATACATGCCATGTTACATGCCTAAACATCCATGTATATGACACCATTCCACGTGAAAACCTAAAAAAACCCACATTCCACCATAATTCCCATGAAATACTTGATAATTCTAAACACATGGCACATTGCACCACAAACTTCATGGTTTTTAAACCCTACGTGCCGCTCCCCACTACCACATGTGGGATTAATAGATTTGCCTTACCCACCAAAAGCGTTGGGATGGGTTTCAAACCTCTATTCTTCCATATAAAAGGGATAATTCCCAACCACTTGGGCTATAGGATCTAATGCTATATAAGTGTTGAGACATTATATTTAAACACATTCAACAAGCCAAGCAGTGATAGCAAAGGCTAAGAGCTAGAAAGCTTAGACGAGTTGCAGAGAGTGTCGGAGGTAGATTTAGGGAAAAGTCTAAAAAGGGACTTATATTATTTTGGCCCAAGGAACAACTTTAAAGTTGATCGCTTTTCATTTTGGAGATGTTTCTAAGTATTTTTTCAAGCATTTTTCCTAATACATCAGTCGATATAGGACCCAGAGACGTAGGCCTTGGTGTCGAACTCCATTATCAAATTGTGTGTTGTGTTTTGAGATTTTCTTGAATTATTATTTTTAAATTGATAATTTATAAGTCAAATTTTTAAATTATTCCATAAATTAATATTGTAAAGAAAAATTAAAATATGCAAGCATATTATTGCTTAAGTTTACGGATCAGGTTGGTATCAGAGCAATTAGTGTGTTGGGCTAACTTCTATGTAGACATTGTTTTGGTGCATCAATTTTGATATCAAAACTAAATTTGTGGGTGAATTTGTGATTTTGTTGTTTTAACTAAATTTAGTTATTGTAGAACAATGGATCTAACGCTAGCTCAGATTCAGTTGTTACTGAATTCCATTATCACTATGATAATGTAATACCTGCAAGCTCAAGACCAAAGTCAACAAGAAGTAGAGCAATGGTAGGATTAGCAGATCAAAAATCTCCAATAGAGAATTGATGCTTTATGAGCAGAACTACAATAAGAACATCATTAAAAGAAACAAATGCGAGTGGAGTCAAAAGTTTATGGCTACTACTCTAAAGAAGGTCACATTATGGATCAATACTAGAATTTGCACATTCAAAAAGCTCCAACTTGGTACCAAAAGAGATGCAAAGTAAAGGGGAATGCACTTGTAAGAGAATCTACAAAGCCCAGTTTTCTTAAGCATCAAGCAGCAGATGAAGGATTCATCCAAGAGATGTTGCCAAGTCAGGTACCAAATATTATGCTACATTCAAAAAATGAAAGCAATAAAATCAATTCTTTTGGCTATATTGATAATGTTAGGGATACTAAATGTACTAACCCTAAACATTCATCAAGTTCATGTGTTGATACATTTGAAAAGCACACGAAGGGAATAGGTTCTAAGATGTTGGAGGATTCGAAGAAAAGGCCTTAACGTTAATGGTCAAGGAATTATCCAGCCTATCTAAGTGGCAAAGAGACCACTCCATGCAATATTAGCCTATGGACGTAAAGGACAAATATCCCAAGAAACAAAGTTGAAGGATTACTCAAGAAACAAGCTAGAACATCTTGAAGAGCTAGAAGAAGTACTCTTTGAAGATGCAACAGTTACATAAGATGAAGAATCTTCAAATGATTCATTGAGGTATGAAAAGAATAAATACTTAAATGTATCTTATAATTATGCCTCAAAAAGACATATAAAGATGCTTAAGAGACATGTCAAGAAGAAGACTAACAAAACAAAATTGCCTAAAGAAGACATGAAGTCTGGTTTTTACTTCAATGCTAAGGGGAAAATGTTAAAAAAAGATAAGCAAAGTTATCCACAACCTCAAGCAAAGGTTGTAACTACATCTTCAGTCAAGCAGAAGATAGAACCTTATTAAGCAGAACCTAAGACAACAACAATCAAGGAGACAATAATCAAAGACAAGATGATAGTGCAAAATTTATCATCCTAGAGAGGTAAACAACATTTTTTCAAAATAATAATAGTTAATCATTTTAAGGTAGATGCTATCTTTAATAAAAATTATCAAATGAATCTGATCTCAAAAGATGTTGTAGAAACCCTAGGTTTGGAAACTAATCCACATTTCTAACCCTATTCTTTGGATAAAATAGATGATGATAATAATGTACATGTAAGTAAAACATGTAAACTAGGGTTTGTTATTATCTCCAACTTCCTAGATGAAGTTGAATTAGATGTGGTTCCACTTCAATTTAGTGGCATTGTCATAGGAAAACCATATTTGTCTCTGAGAAAGGCAACTTTTTCCAAGAAGGAAAATCAGTATAACATTATAAAATATGGGATAAAATATCTCATGCGAGCACATCGATAGAAATCATTATATAAAAATGGTGCCTTCAATGTTATTATACTCATGTACATCATAAACAGGTACACTGTAGGGTAATAGAAAGATTCTATCATGAGAAGCATTGAGAACATCTCAGAAGATAGGTTGTATATTTGTCTTATAAGACCTGAATATAGCCATTTTTTATAAATGCATAAGACCCAATTATGGGTAATGTTTGTAATCATTATAGAGTTTGTAAAGACCCAAGAAGGGCAATGTTTGTAAATTATGTTGCTATGTAATACCCTAAGAGGGTAATTATAAAATGGTGATTGTTATAACACCAAGTGACATTTTCACAGACTCAGATCTAAAGACCTAAAACCAACTAACATTCAGGAGATTATCTGAGCTAGAGTTGAGAGCCAAAGCTATGAAAGAATCCTCACACAGAGTACCAGGTCTAGTACCACCTTTTTGAAGACAAAAAACCTTCTTAGTGGGGAGGATTGATCCAGATGTCAATTCAAAAAAGGTCTTAAAGTATATCTAAACTTGCACCATTACATAGGTCCCACTGAGACCTTTCCAATAGTATGTAGAATGTGGAAAATGGAGATCATATGCTCCTTGTGTAGTAGATCAAAGGTCTAGTCAAACTTGTCAAAATTGGTCAAACTATCAAAATTGACCATTATGGAACAATTCAACAATAGTTCCAATGCATAGAGCATCTTGAGATCTTTTCAATTAAATTTATAGTTTGTGAAATGGAGTTCGTATGTGCAAGTTGTGGTCGGTCAAAGTTGTGGTCAAACTTGGTCAACATGATGATGTGGCAAAATGAGGACTAGTAAGAACATGACACGTGGCAGTCAGTTCATGTGGAAAAATAGTGGATTTTAATCATTTGTCTTTGATAGGTAAAATAGTCATCTTTGACAGGTGTAATGTAATAGGTCAAAAAAAATTGGGGTTTGAATAGAACATCCAGTTAGACGCCGATAAGTGGTGAGTGGTTGACAATTGACGAGTGGATGACAAGTGGCAAGTGGAGACTGGACCACATAGTGGGTCTTCAAACCACCATGTGGCTTACCACCAATTATTTTATCATGGTCTAATTTTATATTATTTCTTGAATGTTCCAAACAAACCATATATAACTTACCATTTCCATGTGACCCATCCATGTCACCACATTTCGTACCATACATGCCCAAACATCCACATACATGCCACCATGTCCATGTGAAAACCTCACCAACCCCACATGCCATCATAATTCCCATGAAACACTTGATAATGCCAAACACTTGGCACATTACACTACAAACTTCATGGTTTTTAAACCCTACATGCCACTCCCCCCTACCACATGTGGGATTAATAGATTTGCATTACCCACCAAAAGCATTGGGATGGGTTTCGAACTTCTATCATCCCATATAAAAGGGATAAGGTCCAATTGCTTGGGCTATGGGATCCAACACTATATAAAGCATTGAGACATTGTATTTAAACACATTCAAATGAGCCAAGCAATGATAACAAAGGCTAAGAGCTAGAAAGCTTGGACGAGTTGCAAAGAGTGCCAAAGGTAGAATTGGAGAAATTTTTAAAAAGGGACTTATATTATTTTTGCCTAAGTAAAAACTTTAAAATTTATCACTTTTCATTTTGTAGATGTTTGTAAGTATTTTTTTAAACATTTTCCCTAATACATCGGTTGATATAAGGCCCGAAGACGTAGGCCTTCATGTCGAACTCTGTAATCAAACTGTGTGTTGTTTTTTGAGATTTTCTTGAATTATTCTTGTTAAATTGATAATTTTTAAGTCAAATTGTTAAATTGTTCTGTAAATTAATATTGAAAAGCAAAATTAAAATACACAAGTGTATTATTGCTTAATTTTATGGATCAATTATGGAGTGGCTGACACCAAAGAATGTCCATGAGATAATAAGTTTCATGGGGTTAGCGAGCTATTACAGGAAATTTGTTTTGAGTTTTTCTAAGATAGATAATCTAATTACCTCTCTATAGTGTAATAATCATAGTTTTATCTGGTCAGATAAGTGTGAAGTAGCTTTTCAAGAATTGAAAAGAAGACTTACTTTAGCACCAGTGCTAAGAGTTCTCGATCCTAATGATCAATTTTCAATGATCATAAATGTGTTCAGGAATAGGCTTGGAGGATTTATTATGTAGGATGGTGCAGTGATAGCTTATGAATTAATAAAAATGAAACTTTATGAGGTGCACTACAATCCTCATGACCTAGAACTTGCAACAATTATGCATGCTTTGCAATTTTGGAGGCATTATTTTTTGGGAAAACCATTTGAGCTCAAAACTAAATACTTGGGACTCAAGTACATCTTCACCCAATAAAATATGAATATTCATCAAAGACAATGGTTAGATTTCTATTCTGACTATGATTTCAATATTAACTATATCAAAGGCAAGGAAAGCAAAGTAGTTGATGCCCTAAGTTATAGGAGCTACATAGCAGTCGTGGCTACTGCCATGAGTACTTGTAGGGATCAAGTGATCAAATTCTTGCTAGGAGATGAATTATTTGATTAATTTAGGGATGCATTATCTGAGAATCTTTAGAATCCTAAGTATAAATGATTCATAATAGAGAATGATGGTCTTTTATGATACAATAAAAGGATGTATGTACCAAATAGAGAGAATTTGAGGAGCATAGTGCTACAAGAATTGAACAATGCCCCATATTCAAGACATCCAAGAGTAATGAAGCTCATGGTAGAGCTTAGAACACTCTATTTATGGAAAGGAATAAAAAAAGATGTAGTGGACTTTATGTCTCATTATTTGAAATGTCAATGTGTAAAATCTAAACATGTGCGTCCAACTAGATTGTAATATCCACATGGAATACTAGAATGGAAATGGGCAAGTAATCATTATGGACTTTATCCAAGGTTTACCATTGTCATCGAATAGGCATGACATGATCTTGGTAGTAGTTGACAAGCTAACAAAGGTAACTCTTTTTATACCAAAAAATTTGACTGATGATGAACCTACTCTTGCAAAGAGATTCATAAAGAACATCTATTGATTGCATGGATTTTTAGATAAGATCATTTTGGATTGTAATCAGAGGATGAATTCTAGTTTTGTTTAACTTTGAATTCAGCTTTGGGTATGCAACTAAATTTTAGCACTACATATTACCCACGGATTGATGGTTAGATTGAGAAAATTAATTAGGTGTTAGAGGATATCCTTTGTATGTATTATATGGATAAAAAATTCAAGTAGGAGGAGTACCTTTCATTGGTTGAGTTTGATTAAAATAACTCATATCAATCATCTTTGAATATGGCACCATTTAAAGGATTGTATGAAAGAAGGTGCAGAACACTAATTGGTTGAGATAGGTTTGAAGAAAAGATAGTCTTTGGCCTAAGATGCTTTCAAAAATAGAAAATCAAATCAGGATGATCAGGCAAAGGTTGGTTGTGGCCAATGATAGGCAAAAGAGTTATGTTGATCTAAAGAAAATAACTAGGTAATTTTCAAGAGGTGATAAAGTGTTTTTACATGTTATACCTAAAAAAAGCTCGATTAAATTCAGTAAGTGAAACTTTCATTGAGATATGTGAGACCCTTTGAGGTTTGGAATTGGTCAATCCTATCAGGTATAGACTTGCATTGCCACCAGAACTAGCTCTATTTCATAATGTATTCCATGTATCTTATCTTAAAAAGTATATGACTGATCATTCACATGTGTTGGATTGGAATGCTTTGTAGGTTTTAGACTTCAGGGTGGTCATGGTAGAACCAATTAGAGTAATTGAAACTCACAAACTTCATTTGTGTAATAGAGAAGTGTTATAGTGCAAGGTCCTGCAGGCCTAATACTCTAAGGATAGATCCATTTGGGAGGACTATGATGAGTTATACAGGGTATTTCCACATTTGTTTGATTGATTTTCTACTTCATACTATGTATTTTTTTCCTAAATAATGATTTTAATTAAAAACTAGTGTTTGAATAAGTATCGTCAAGATGATGAGCAGCTTTAGGGGGAAAGGATGTCACATCTTGATTTATCATTGAACTAATTTAACTAATCGCCCATTAATTATTTGGTTATTAAACAAATTAAATATTATTTAATTAAGCTATAAATCATATGTTGTTATGGGATAATTGTATATTACTTAGATTACATGATTATATTGTTATGAGATAGTGGTATTTGAATATTCTTTACATTATTATCATGTTGTTAATATTTGCATTAGTATTTTATGGATATATCTCATGATATTATGGGTTAACTACCTTATTGTCATGAGTTTCATATAGGAAAGATCCATCCCTCTGAGCATGATGGAGGGATAGCATCATCGGAGAGGATGGCATAGATGGAGGTGTTGGGGAACAATAGAGGAACAACTAGAATCCATGCACACACCATGATAGATAGCATTATGTATGTGCATTATTTAAATTGTTAGCTATAGAATGTCATTTGAGTTATCTACATTTAGATGATTGATTATGTGTGTTAGTTGTGATCTATTTTCAGTTTAATGCTTATGTGGATCTAATTGTGTGATTGCATTATGACTGTAGTACATAGATTGAGGACATAATTCTATTTTTTTATCATGGCATGTTATTGTATTCATGATTGTAGATGATATTGATTTAATGAGTAGTTTTAATTTATTTGATTAGTATTTATCTACTACTGCCTATATACTAACTAGAATGTCTTTTTAATGTCTTAATACATTAGTTGGTTATATTGGTATTCGAGAAATATTATTGTTTCAGCTTAATGCCTTTATATATAAAAGATAGTTAAAAACATTTTGGATAATATATATAGAGTTGTAATAACAAATGAATATGTGATATAATATCATTATGTTTTCGTATAACAATTATTTGATTTACTAATATAGTCATAAGCATGTCATTGACTTTAAATTAGTCACATTGTTATTTAAAGTCATAATGTTGATTACTTTTTCTAATTTATTACCAAAATTAGATTATTACTCTAAGATATCATATGAACTAACCCCTAGGCAATGTTTGAATGGATAGACAATGGTGCTATGTAAATAATACTTGTGAAGTGTTAGTTATCATTAGCAATGATTTTAATAGTGGACTTTGTAAAGTTGATATACAAGCATGTAAAGTCAAAAGACCATGCAGAAAATAAAGGATTAAAATAATGGTTAAATGGTTTGGGGAACATTTGAGATAATTAAGGATTTCTTTTTTTGTATCAAATTAGAGTTAACCTAGATAAGTAAATGGATTTGTAGATAATGGGGTTCTACATGATGGAATTATGAAGAACTGTGAGTTTGATGCTAACAGTTTCATGCATTGTATGAATGAGAAAGGTTAACATATAAATAAGGATAAGAGGAGACAGAGAGATGGGCAAAACAACATTCATAAGAGAAGGAGAGGTATCATAGAGAAAGGAAAATAATTATTCTTGTTCGAGAAGTATCAATCTGAAAGCTATTGTGATGTTGGTGAAGTTATTTCTTTATTATTTGAAATAAGAAATTTCATGTATAATTATGTTTTATTAGGGTTTTTTTGAAATTTCTTGAATCATATTAAAGATACATATTTATCCCTATGGATGGCTCGACCATCCACAATACTATATCTATATCCCCTAATTCTTTTTAAATTGAAGACTATGACTACATATATGAATTATTATAGTTGAATGGATTTATGTTGTTGATGTGATACACTCAAACTAAGAAATTGTAAGACTTGATAGTCATGTTTTAATGAGTAGGTTGATTGTGTATGATTGCTTCAAAACCTTTATCATTTATTTATGGTAATGGTTATTTTGAATCCTTGAGCATATGTATTACACTAGATAGTGAGTTTGTTTTGATTTTTCCTGAGGTAAAATACTAGGTCTGAGTAAGTTCATTGAATGAATAGGATGGTATTTAAATTTTGTGTGTGCTTATTATGAAGATCATAATGGGGTTTAGTCTATAGGAATAAACTGTATACTTTTGTTTCAAAACTCTAAACATATATAATTGGAATGTGAACATGTCCATATAAAACCTATGAAGGTAATCCAAGTCTATGTAAATTAGTTTGAGGATAAGATAGAGCTATCCTAGAGTGGGTACAATGAGTGCTTAAGTCTTATCTCAACACTAAGTTTCATTTTATATAAAATTGTGTTACATGAGGTGACTCTAGTATCCATTCTAATATTTGTTAGCATATTTACATCAATGTTATTATGAAAAAATGGATATAAGAATAGCCAGTAATCTCACATACACAAATATACATATCATTCATATGACTTGTATATCATTAATGTGGATTGAGTATTAAGTACAAGCCTTATTATGAACCCTATAGCATATTATGGAATCCTTAAGAGTATTAATTTCAATAAATATATAGTTTAAAGAGTCAAACTTGGAATGATTTATATGATAATATTTATGAACTAAACATAGACTATAATAAGTTTAAATACTTATGTTAAATTGTGCAATGGTTTGGTTGTTATACGGTTCATAATAATTCTGAGTTGGATGTCAACTTGATTTTAAGTGATACTTGTGAAACTAGGGTAAAAATATAACCCTAAAGTAAGTGGAAGAAATCCAAATATACACCTAAATTGTCAATTCATTTTAGAACTATGTTCATCAAACTTTTTGAAATAACATATCTAGTTTAATGCCTTGAATTAGGGAGAAACAAGGAAATTAGACAATGAATAGGTTTTCCATCAAAAATGGATTTTGAATGATAAATTGAAATAAGTGAAATGAGTATAGAGTTTTGAGAAATTAGAAGTCTTATGATTGAACTTTAATTCTAGTTTATGAATATGTAATTTATAAATGGTTTGTTTGAATGATATGTAGTTTATAATGGAAAATAAGAATCATTGTTAGTTTGAATAGAACTGAATCTTTATACATGAACAAATATATGTATGCAATATATATTATGTATGTATTTGATAAATATAGGTACATATTTATGGAATATATTTTTATGAGATAATTGTGTACCCATACACATGTATAGCATATATTTATACATAGGAGATGTGTGCTTATAATTATGGTATTTGTTGACTGTTAAATTAAGTCATAAAAACATGAGAGGTAGAACACTATGATTATATGCATACAACTCCTTAAAAGTACAACAAGTTAATATCAATGAAGGATATATGTTTAATATGAGATTAGACATTAATTATGAGCTATTTGATCTCTAAAAATTATTTATATTGGCTTGTTGTTAATTGAGAAATGTGTACCTGGAAAGAAACTATCATAATGTTGTTTGTCATAGATGGTACTACATTTGAATTACTTTTGGAAGGTTAAAAACATGAATTCTAAGTATAAAATATACCTGGTTGGTATTTTATGTAATAAATAATTTAGCTGAGATTCAGTGCATGTGTTTGATGGACTAAATGTATGTACTTGATTATTATGTTCTTAACATGTTTTATGCCTGCTAATAGGAATTAATCCATTTGAATCTATTGGTTATATTTTACATTAACCTAATCTCACATTTTTGGTACTAAAAAAGTAGTGAGACAGACTTCACTAGCTTAGTTATCATCATCAATGCAAGATGAGGGTAATCTGATCAAGTGGTGTGTATGAATTTGACTAATCTTAGAGATCATTAACTATTTATAAACTTTGTAAAAAGTAATGTTTAGTTAAAAATTGTCATTTCATATGTATGACTTACATGTTTGTGTGATATCATGTTAGAATTTTTTTTTTTATGGTACACATCATGTTTTAAAAATCTTACATCACACAAGTACTAGTTTATCTATCTAGATTCCCGCATTGTCACTATCTACCCATTCATGAAAGGAGGGCCATTTCCTAGTTAAGGGATTATGTGGGAGGTCGATGGTCTATGGTTGGTGTGAAAAATATCTTAGATTATGCTCTCCCTCTCCATAGCATTACTTCATTGGAGACTACACTTGAGATTACCATGGATACTAGAGTTTGTGAGACTCATGCTCTATGGAGCCTTGTATCTAGTATTATTTTTATTATTGAAATATTATTCTTGATGAACATGTAATTTATTATTCATATGTAAATTAACAATAGTGGTTGTAATATTATACCAATTTTGGTTGGAATTATGTAATTACTTTCTAGAATATATGCAGTTATGTTTTATTTGTTTCATAGTGACTAGTAACTAAATAGATTGTTACATGTTTATTTTACAGTTAACATATTCATTATGTTTTCATTAGGATCACTAATTAGATTATCATGGTGAATTTTAATGTTGAATATGTGGAATTCAAAAAAAATTACATAATTCTAGTGAATTCTGGTGGGGATGTTACATTAATTGTATATGGAAAATTATGACATGTAATGTCTCTCAAATTTTAGGGAAAATATTTCTACTGGGTGGACCTTTATGTTCCATCTCCTATCCACCAATTTTTATGTGTCATGACATGTATAAAATGATATTCCCTCCTCTCCATAGAGTCTTGGAATATCACAATAAGGTTTTGTTATCTTATTTGTTATTATCATGGACACCACTACACATGTATCCTCCCTCTATCTACCCATGTTGGTCCATATATCAGACTTAGTTAATCTTGTATATTCTATCCTTATTCCCCTATGGTATGGGATTAACCTCGTGTATACCAATATCATCACTAGTATAGGGAATATAAGTGATAAATCCCGCAGTATAATAACCTCGTATAAGTTGTGGTAGGTCCTAGCTAGAATTTTTGGCACCTAGATATACCTCTTCATGTGATCATCTATATGTCTAATGATGGGATCCAAAAAAATATAGGAGTTTTTTTAGCCCTTTGTCTCCTAATAGTTTTAATTACAACATATTGATGATGACCTTGAAGATAGTTGGGATTACAACCCTCTCAACTTTTTCTAGTCAAATACCATTCTTGGCACCTACATTAAAATTATCCCCATCCCCAAAGTAGGCAACCCATCTATTGGTATTTGCTATGTCATTGACATCTTGTATGTCTAATATCCTATTTGTCACTAGTATCCCAATGATCAAGTACATGTCCTATAGTGTGATGGTCCACTCACCCTACACCTATGGAAACCAATATTTATTTTGGTCTACATCCTAGTATGTCAATATTTCACTCAAAAGGTGGATAATAGGTATAATAAATGGAACCAATGTGATATCCCATATGCTAGCTCCTTATAGCAAGGGAATATCTATATGAATTAATAATTCCATGACTCTGATTAGCCAAACCTAGTATCTAACATGAATCCACTAGATGTAAGATAACAACACACCAAAACATAAGGTGTTCTAATAATTTTATGGCCTATTTGTTTTTGCCCCTCTTCTCTTGGGAAACCACCACTTAATGTATGTGGTGGTTATATAACCATGACCTACATTAAGTGGTAATTAAAAAACCATTATAATAGTTTCACCTACAATTAGTGGTTTCATTTTCCATTGCCCTAAGGTAAAAATAATAAAAACTATAAAAAAATAAAAAATAACAAAATCAAACTATTTTTATGTGATCCCCTTCCTATCCTAGTCATGTTTCTTACCCATGTTTCTATTTTCACTAACCTAGGGTGCATATTTAAGAGAATCCAAAAAGCATAGGTATTAAGAATATTTTGGTCAAATCTTACTAGTTTGTGGCGCTCACCTAATGCCAGTGGTGATCTTGCCATCCTCTTATTTTGCTCTCTCCATTGACTATATATGCTCTGTCAGGAATCTAGAACCACAAACAGCTCTGATACCACTTGTTAGGACCTAAGAAGCACAATTGATTACCATATACAAGCAACTAACCACGGAATTAAACCAGAAGTAAACAGTAACTAGAAATCAGAAACAACACAAAATATGAGAGACAATACCCAATTGTATTAATACTCTTCCAGAAGGAAATACAACAAAGAAGATGCCACAGTCTTCTTCCTTACACACCTCTAGGGCTCCCACACCTCTAGGGCATAAATAGTAAATCTCTTTAAGATCTCACTCTCTCAATTATGGTCCCAACAATCAACTCAAACACAGAGTTGTTGTTCACCTCCACTAGCCAGTAACAATACTGCCAGTCCACCAGTCAGTAACAATACTGCCAGTACAAATAAGTACGCAATGTACTCCAAGTAGATCTCACTTGATCTTGCTCTTTGATGTGTTGTTGTCACCTTTGATCTTGCTACCCTGCAGATCTCCTTTGACCTCGCACACACACACCTGCAGATCCACCGACCTTACTTACTCAGAAGAACCCTTGTCTTTGCCTCACCAAGTCCTTATGATTCTCCATACTAGCACCCCTGTGGATCTCCTACCAGATCTTGTTGTCCCATAGATCTACCTAATCATACACACTTGACACTATGGCACTATGAGGAGCCAAGCTTGCTCTCTCTATCTAGCACCCGGGGAATCCCTGCTTTGATCCCTCACACTTTACAATACAGCCCATGAGTCTATTATATAGATCCCATGCAAACAATAATTAGACATCCAATTACAATAATTAGATCCGCAACTCCAAGACTAAAATTAGCCTTTAACATGCAAACAACTAGTTCGTTAACAAACTGTTCGTGAACTAGCAGTTCTGGAACAGTACAAGCGACTGACGTCAGTCCCTGTCTGCTTGGAGATGACCAACATCAACTGATCCATGACTGATGTCATCAGCCTTGTGCTCTAAATATGACCGATGTCAGTTGGCCTGACCAACGTCAGTTTCTCTGCACCTCAACAACCTCCTCCATGTTTGCATATAGTGAAGCTTTTAGCTCCACAACCTAACAATCTCCCACTTGGAGATAAATAGCTACACTATACCTGTACCTGTACATCATCTAATTTGTTTCCTGGCTTGTATCCCTCTTCAAGCTCAATCTTGAAGACCAACCACCACACATCCTATGGTGAAACACCTGTCATCCAAGTAACCTGCCATATCCAAAGTGCCTGACCCTGCATAGCATGTTAACCTGTTGTTGGTCCCTCTCAGATACCTGAGAACCCACTGAACTACTCTCCAGTGTTCCTTTCTCAGATTGGCCACAAACCTGCTGACAACTCCCACTACTAGGGCAATATCAAGGAGTACACATGTACTCAACCTCATCATGTGATTGGGGACCCTGTTCTGTGAACTGTCCATCCATAGGTGCACTTGCTGTACTGCATCCTGCACTACCTTCACACAATCATCCTGAGACAACATCAACCTGTGATCTTCCCTGTCTCTAAGAATACTCATGACAAAGAATTTTGCTACTCCCAAATTCTTCATGACATACCACTGAACTAACTTTACCTTAGCTCAGCAAATCCCTGTATGTATGCACTTGCAACAAGCACATCATCCACATACAATAACAGGATAATGTCACGACCATCATCCAACTTGGTAAAGAAACCATAATGGTTACAATGACATTGACTAAAGCCATGCTTTGTCATCCACTTGTCAAACCTGTACCACTGTCCTGCAGCTTGCTCAAGACCATATGACCTGGCCTTCTGTCTCACATGTCCATTCTCTCTCTTCTTTAACCAAGGAATCCATTTGTCTCTCAGTGCTTTCATATCAGCTGGCAACTTTACCAAATCTTCCGTTTGGTTTTCTTCTGAAGAATTCATGCCATGCTCCCACTGTTTCCTGGATCCTACCTGCTCTGCAGTGAGCAATAAGTATAAAGAAGGGGAATAACGAATTTGAGGCTTACTTACACTTTTAGTCCTCCACATGGGCATTTGAGACTCCTTAACAACTTGCTATCCACCCAAAATTCATTTTGTCAGTGACTAATGTCGGTCACCTCCTAGTCTGCACTCGACCGATGTCAGTTCCCTGTGACTGACCTGATTGTCGATGTCAGTTCTCTGACCGATGCCAGTGTCTACCCAACCAACATCAGTGTCCACCCGCCTAACATTACCAACTTTGCCTGTCTGCACATGACTAATGTCGGTACCTATTTGATTAACATCGGTTCCTCTTGACCGACGCCGGTAACTGTGTTTTCCTGTGAGTGATGAATTTTTACCCACGAGCTCTCTTTAGATCAAAACCCTGTCCAAACTGCCCTACTCAGAGTTATTCAGCCTTCTCCACTGATCTCTGTCCATCATCTCCTCCATAAACACCAAGGCTTTCTAGTTCTTAAGTCTGTCAAACACATCTGACTTCCTCTTAAGAACATGCATCACCTTCTTGCTCATGTGACCAAGCCTACAAAGCCACGCCTTCGCAATAGAAGAAGAATCAGTAATATAAGCATGTAGATAAAGAGTACCTACTTTCTTACCACCAACTAATTCAAGTGCATCCGCTGTGAGAGTTCCTGTGCATCTCTCATCACCCAACTTTCCTGAAGAAATTAGCCGCATCTTTAGGACTGGGACCTGCATGACCTCCTTCAACACCCATGTGTTGGCTATCTGTAATTTCAGCCACACTTCCCCTTTGCCAATACTTTGACAAGGCTCACCAACCCCTAAATAAATCTTTCCAAAGTCTCCATGGACCTTAACATGGAAAAATACTCTATTTCAGGCTGCATGGAAAGAGGCAACAGAATCTATAAACTAAGATTCTACTTTATCCAAGGAACATACAAGAGTAATCCATGCAACAATACCTGCAACACATGCTTCTTCATTCCTTTTATGTTGATCTGCTATCAACCAACAATTTTTCTTTATCTACTCTTTCTTTTCATACCACCATAATTGACCATTCGTGCCTTTGAATTCCTCCATTCTTAGCTTACTTTCTTCTGCCATTGCTATACTCCCACTCAATCAAAAACCCCTAAGAGTGACCTGTAATCAAACACAAACTTGTTCCCTGCAACCTGGCTCTGATACCACTTTGTCAGGAATCTAGAACCATAAACAGCTCTGATACCACTTGTTAGGACCTAGGAAGCACAATTGATTACCATATACAAGCAACTAACCACAGAATTAAACCAGAAGTAAACAGTAACTAGAAATTAGAAACAACACAGAATATGAGAGACAATACCCAATTGTATTAATACTCTTCCAGAAGGAAATACAACAAAGAAGATGCCACAGTCTTCTTCCTTACACACCTCTAGGGCTCCCACACCTCTAGGGCATAAACAGTAAATCTCTTCAAGAGCTCACTCTCTCAATTACGGTCCCAACAATCAACTCAAACACAGAGTTGTTGTTCACCTCCACTAGCCAGTAACAATACTACCAGTCCACCAATCAGTAACAATACTGCCAGTACAAACAAGTATGCAACGTACTCCAAGTAGATCTCACCTAATATTACTCCTTGATGTGTTGCTGTCACCTTTGATCTTGCTACCCCGCAGATCTCCTTTGACCTCGCACACACACACACACCTGTAGATCAACCGACCTTACTTACTCAGAAGAACCCTTGTCCTTGCCTCACCAATTCCTTATGATTCTCCATACCAACACCCCTGTGGATCTCCTACCAGATCTTGCTATCCCATAGATCTACCTGATCATACACACTTGGCACTATGGCACTATGAGGAGCCAAGCTTGCTCTCTCTATCTAGCACCCAGGGAATCCCTGCTTTGATCCCTCACACTTTACAATATAGCCCATAAGTCCATTATATAGATCCCATGCAAACAATAATTAGACATCCAATTACAATAATTAGATCCGTAGCTCCAAGACTAAAATTAGCCTTTAACATGCAAACAACCAGTTCATTAACAAATTGTTCATGAACTAACAGTTATGGAACCGCACAAGCGATCGATGTCGATCCCTATCTGCCTAGAGATGACCGACGTCAGCCAATCCATGATCGATGTCGGCAGCCCTGTGCTCTGAATATGACCGACGTCGGTTGGCCTGACCGACGTCGATTTCTCTACACCTCAGCAACCTCCTCCATGTTTGCATACAGTGAAGCTTTTAGCTCCACAACCTAACATGCTCACAATTTGGTTAATGGTAGGACAAAACTCAATTTAATCACCTTGGTAGATGTTATAATGATTTATTTTTAGTGGTAAAATTATTTTATACCTTTTTATTTTTTACCATTTGTTTTTTATTTCTATTTTTCACACCTCTCCTTCCATTTTCGCATTCTATGAACATGGGATGTTTTAAGCTAGGGTTTCCTTTTATTTTTACAAATTAATTTGTTTTTCATAGGTCTGGATTAATGTGGAACATCCCATTCAGTATTATTTACCTATTATAGCCACCTAGTTTTTGTACAAGCCTTTTAATTGAAATGTTAATAGCATGGTTTTGTATGTATGGATCATTGGTTTAGTTTAGATACTTATTGGAACTTTTCTTATGTTTTTTCTTCTTTTTCCCTCTATGTGTAGTCTTGTGCTTCTCTATTTCTTTCATTTTATCTCTCTTATGTGTTTGGGATCCCTATTTTGTCTCTTCTTTTGTCATTTTAAATTTTTTACTGCTTTTAAACTATTATAAAAGTGGCCTTTTTTCCTTTTTGTGTTCTGTGGCTCTTGTTCTTTTTGTTTCATTATGCGGGTCCATTTTTGTCAGCATTCCCCTTTTTTATTATTTCATCTTCTACACCAATATATATTTAATTTGAATTGTAGAATTATATAAATAAATAAATTGAAAGCATTTAGGACACACAATACATGTTAAAGGCACACAATAGAGATTAAATTCTAATTATCAAATCTTTCAAGAAATTCCAAGGTTTTTTTTTGTATACTTATATTAAAAGGATCCTTAAGTGAAAGATAATATGGTAGCATTAATTATTCTATAAAAATAAGGTGGAGTATTATATCACTCATTGGGAAGGTATATTACATGCATAAAACTACAAAAGCCTTGATTCTTATAACTATTATGTAGCGCAACCATCCCATCAAGGGACTTAGACCACTAGTTCTATAGAATTTCTTTAGTTTTTAATGTATTTATATATTTTTGTGAATTAGCTTTATATAAAATGAGAGAATGTTCCAACAACTACATGATATTTTTCACATAATCAAAATCAGATTAATTGAATCTTGTAGTGATGAATATTTCTATGAAGTTATAGTTTTAATAAACTTATAGAGCTATTTTTAGATTTTATCAACCATTTTCAAAGAAATAATCATTTTTTAGTTATATATAAACTATTATGACCTTTTTTGGAGTAACCTAAAACTAGTCACCAGAATCAAACACAACATACTTTATGGAGTTCATTATTTAATACTCTAGGACCCTCGTTTCTGCACTCTGAGTGACTATCAAGATCTAGGTAAGTTAGAAATAAGTATTCATATATCATTTCTTATCTCTTTCATTTCTAATGATCATTTAAAATTTGAGGCAATTTCATTTTCCTTCCCTCAGCCATATGTAGATCTAATTTACTATATTTATGTAGATTTATGTATTTCCATCATTTTAATTAATTAATGTAGAGGTTTTAACACTTGTGTGCCCTCTAAGTAAATTTTTTGGTAAACCCATCCTTTTATATCACCCAACCTTAGGGTTTCATAATTTTGGTCCCTTTAGGGTTTTTTGTGTTTATTTTAGATCTAATTTTTAGAGTTTGTTCCTTTCTTTCCCTTTTAGGGTGTATTATTTATTTTTTCATAGGTTGTGCCTTTGGTGAGCTTACTTCATGGTTATATATGATAAAAATGGGTTCAATGGATGTAAATGATACATATTCTTTGATTAGAAATGCACACACCTTGAATGGTCTTAATTATGGTTTTACATTTTATGAAAAGCGTGTTGATGATATTATTAAAAATCTTAAGAAACATATTTTGAATAATCCTTCTTCCTTTGCTAAAGTTATGAAAATAATGAAATAAGTAGCTAATGTGAACTCTTATGTGTTATGTGATACTTCCATGCTTTGAAGTGATTATTTTCCCGCTCCTCCTATTTCTATTCCCCCTAGTATTCCCATATTTAAAACTAATGATAAGGTTAGACCCTTGAATGTGCCCTTTCATTGTTCGATTGTTATTATGATGCATGTTATAGTCAAGATACATATAAATGTACAAAAATGATCTCTTGAGTGTATTACATGAAATTCTTTGGCTAATTATAATGCCATAAATAGAAAACCTATAGATTTTAAGACAATTGAGTCTAGTCCACCTTGTGGATTTACTATGCCTAAGTTTTCATTATTTTATGGGTTTAGAGATCCTTGTTTACATCTTAAGAAAATTTGTGCCTCTCTTATAAAATATGGTTCTAATAATATAATATTTCTTAATAAATCTCCTAGAAGCTTAGTTGGTCATGGTTAAGATTGGTTTCAAATTATCCCTTGTGGTTCTGTAAACACCTTCCTTAAATTGGAAGAGGCTTTCCTATCATGATTCATTAATAAAAAGGCTTGGGTGCTAAATTTGAGTGAATTCCATATCTTCATCGAAGTCATTATACGCCTATACATGATTATATTTTTAAATTCAAGGGTAGCATGCATTTTTAGATATATTAACCATAAAATTTAGAGAAATAATATATTTTTAGTAGAAGCATATTGCCTCCTCTCAAGGATAAATCTATCTCCCATGCTTATAAATATTTCAATTGTATTTGCTATAAGGCCATGTCAATAGATGGTTAACTTTTATGATCACATGTACTTAGTCATGAGGTTCATACTTCATATTGTTCCACTATTCACAATACTCCAAGTCTCAATAATAGCCACATGCCTATCAAGAATACTTATAAACCATTGGTCAATAAAAGAGTACACTCACAAAAATTCTCACACCTTCCCTTAACATATCAAAACAATTTCACAAAATTAAAGAAAGTAAAAGTGTGATATTGAAATTGATGTTGGAAAGGAACATGATTGAACTACATTCTATTAGGAAACATGACATGGCTCATGTATCTAGATCATTTAATTCAAAGTCATTTTTTGATTATCCTTGGATTAATGGCCATACAACAAATAAGCGTTTAACATTGAAACACAAGTTATAGGATGTTATTGATAGTGGTACATTGAGATTGATATATCTATTAAGAAACCAAAAGTCACAATACTCCTTACAATTTAGATTGGAATATACACTTTGATATGCCACATATGGTTCATAAGGTTACTTCATTTCCTCATCTATACCATATAAAACCTTAGTAATTCATTACACTTATATATAAGGGAAACAAAGACAAGGAATTATTATTGATGAAAAATCACAATTCAATATTTTCACCCTTCATTTTATTAAGACACTTTCGTATGGTTTAAATGCTTTAACTAGAGTTTTATCTTTGTGCCTAGTCATGTAGTTATACCATTGGGGTATATTAAATTAACTATTATAATTTATTTTTATTTGATTGGGTAAATAACCTAGTTTTATAGGGATCCAAGAACCATAAAAGTATTATAAAAAAAATTAATAGGCCAATTAAGGTCGAACAACAAATGTCAGCAAAAACTAGTTATAGAGTACTGAAAGCAGAGAAATAAGATAATAGAAAATAAGATAGGAGGGGGGCCTCTGGTGTTTCCTTTTCCTCCTTAGGTATCTTCTCTATATCTACCCACTTTATCATCAAGACCTTTTCCCTAATCCAATTTCTAGGTCCTTCTGCACCATCACCTGGGAAGATCATGTATGGCCTTTTCTATCATTGTACCTACAGGGGTGTTTTCTTGATAAGGGTCAAGTTGGGGATGTCAGGTGTGTAGGTCTCAATTATATTTAATGACTACTTAACAAGGGTCAAGTTTAGCTTTATTAAATGGAAAAAGGATTAAATAGTCAAGTTTGCTTGCCTATGTAGGGTATTCTAATCTTGGATAAGGCTAGTAAGGGTCAAACAAGTCTCATATACCCTACTATTGAATTTATCAAGTTGTTATTTATTATTTTTAGCTCATCAGACATAAATAATTTTCCCTTCTCAATGGCCTTTTTGGAGATTCCCTCATCTATAAATATTATCTTGGGCTTGAGAATAAATAACTTGAGTAGAATGTCTTCAGTAAAAGTTTTAGATAGACTAGCTTGGGGAGTGCTAACAGATGGGTGGTAGGACCCCAAGGTGGGGTCCTCATTTAGAGAGTCCTCTAGATAATAATCCTCAATGGAGGACCCCCCTCGAGGGGACCTCCCTCCCTTGAAATTTTTTATCATGTTTAATAAGTAGAAGTATAATCCCTTTGTGCAGAATGGGGTTAGACCTATTGACTTGGTGGGTAAGGGCAGTACATTCTAGTGACTTTAACAGCTAGGACGTTAGGATCATATTATAACCTAGAAAGTGGTTTAATAATATAAAATTATGAGAAAATATTAAGGTATACTTACCCTCTAATATCATGTATCTCATCACCTAGAGACATACCTCCAACCATTGTCACAGGATATCCACCTGGAGGAAACCTTTCTTATTTATTTTCATGAACCAATTTGTTTAAAATAAATGTTGAAAGAGTTCATGCTTATTGGTCTAGTCTTTTTAGGCCTTTACCCCTTCATACATCATGCCTATGGCCTCCCTTATGAAAATTAATCCATGACTGTGATCTGAGTGCCTCACATCACCACCTTATGCTTATTCCATCCAGTGATGAAGTATCAAGCAATGTTAGCATTATGTTTTATAATTTGTAACATTAGCTTTGTGAGACCACCTCCCCTCACCTTAAATTTTTCCATACCTTCTTCTGTGCCCTCACCTCAAAACATGAGGTAAGTTCTAATCATTCTCTATCTCCCACCATTGACATAGTAACAACAAAGCTGAGACAAATAGATAGATGGTTTTGAAATAGATGGGTTTGAACTATATGAAAAAAGCTTGGGATACATGCTACCCTCATACTTGGGTAATTAAACCACCTCATTTATTCATAATGGTGGTTGATGATTTTTAAAATCCATTTATTGATAAGAATATTTCATTCATGTGATGGCATGATAGCCCATTTAGCCTATTATACTTTCATCATGAATGGCCATTAGGACATTATTGGGTACATGGCCTCCTTCATGCCAACTAATTAAAAGGTGGAGATAAAATCTTATGTTGGAAAGTAGATCTACCACCCCATTGCCTTCATGATATATGTGTAAAATTTGGACTTGTGCCATGGCCCTCAAATGTAGCTTGGTGTCATCTATGAAGTGTGAGATGGGGTTGTTTTGTTGTCTAGGGCATTTAGAATGTTTAAATAATTTCCCTCCATGATGATTCTTTCTAGTTTGATTTTGGAGGCCAATCGGATACTCCAAAGAGCCACCTTGGTTGTAGTAAGGTGGTTTATTTGAGTTCCCAATGGACCTGCATAAGCATCAATTAGCTCTCCTTTTGAATTCCTTATGACTCCCCCCCTGCAGGTCCTAGGTTACCTTTAAAGGCACCATCAAGGTTCAATTTAGTCCATCCTTCTGGTGGATCCTTCCATTTTGTATGTTTGTGGATGAGCATGTTTGAGGGGGAATTTAGTTGTTGAACTATGTCCCAGTTGTTGAATATCTATTATGTTGAAGAAGGTCTAGGTTTTTTATTTGAGGTAGGAAAAGCTTTCCAATTTTTAGTGATAGCTTGGCAGAGTTAGAGGAAGGCCCCTTTAGGCTAGTGCCTTTTTTTGAAAAGAGGCTATCATTGTAGGCTTTTCATATACACCAAAATGAATGTGTAAGAGCTAAGTACCATAGGAACTCTCGGGATGGGAGATTCTAGGGTGCTTTCCATTAATTTTTGAGGTCAAGCACATTGTTTGGTTTTACCCAAACCAAGTTGAATTTATTCAGCATCCAGTTAAATAGTGTCAAACTGAAGGGGAAATTTAAAAACAAGTGTTGGATTGAGTCCTCCACATTCCTACATAATGGGCATCTATTGGGGATAATCAAACCTCTTTTAGCCAGATGATCCATTGCCAAGATTTTATCTTATGTCGCTATCTAAAAGAAGAAGTTTACTTTAGGATTCATATGCTTAACCCAAATATATTTCTAGAACTTTCATTCACTTTCTAGATTAAGGTCTATGGCATGTCCTGAGACCACTGATAAAAGACACTATCTTCAGCAACCCATATGAAGTGGTCTTCCTTCTGAATTGTAGGAATGTGGATTTGATTGATTGATGAATTAAGAGTTTGTATTCCCTATGCCTCTTCAGTAGAGTGTTCTTCAGTGGGGAGCATTTTCCATCTTTTTGAACCTTCAATCACCACCCATTAATTTTTGAATTTTGAGCCCCATCTTTGCTTGAGGTCCCTCTAATAATTAACCCAAGTCTGTTATGAGGACAGGGGGTACAAGACAACCAAGCATCTTCTCAAGAGTCAATTTTCTCCCCATTACTAGTTTTCCATATGATGTATTTCTTTAAAAATTCCTTGTAGTTGGTCATTGCCTTCTAGAAAGTGGATCCATCCACAAGAATTCATCTGCTTCTGTTCCTTCTAGGTATTTAACTTTAACTATCCTTGTCCATTCATTGTCTTCCTTCATTAGTCTCCAACCCATTTTTGCCAACAATGCCATGTTCATAGATTTTAAGATTCCAAGGCCCAGACCTCCATTTGCTTTAGGAAGATAGCATTTTTTCCATGAGATGAGATTGTACCTGAATCTTTCTTCAGTGCCCCTCCATAAGAAGTTTTTTTGGATCTATTAAATTTTAGTGGCCAACACAGAGGGTATTATAAAAATATACATTTGTTAAACATGAATGCTCTGGATCAAGGCTTTGAGCAGTTGGTATTTCCATGCCTATGTCAGAAGGTGGCCCTTCCACCCTACCAGCATTTTTTGTATCTGATCAATGAGAATGTTCCAAAGCTTAGAGTCCATTTTTCCTTCAAAAAGTGAAATGCCCAAATGACTTGCTAGAATTTTTCCCACCTAACATTCCAAAATTTTGGAAATTCTTTTCTGTTGAAAGAGAGGAGTGTTAATGAAAAATAAATAACTCTTTTGAAAATTGATGAACTGATTCAAAACAACATCATAATTTTTTAGAATAAGTTTTAGGTGTTTGGATTCCTCCACAAAAGCTTCACCAAGGATATAATGGTATCATCAACAAATTTTTCATGCATGATAGGTTTTGTATTAAGCACCACTAAAATTCCTTTTACCAGTCCCTAAGCATGGGCCTTCAATAGACTCTTACCCAGTGTTTCAGCCAAAATGATGAAGAGGTAAAGAGAGAAGGGGTCAAGGGGTTACCTTTCCTTAGTCCTTTAGAAGTAGGTAAAAATCCTTTTGGTATGCCGTTTATGATAACAAAAAAAATTACGAGTGGCTATACCGTTCCAAATGATCTTTTTGGTGTCATTTTCTCCATAGACCTTTTTTATATTATTTTTGTGGTTCTAATTATGATACATGATAAGATTACTATTCAATGAGATAAAAAACATGTAAATAAATATTTGAATCATTCCAAAGTGTATTTTGTTACATATCAAAAAGTACTTAAATGGGTTCATAAACATAATTCAATCACTGATTTTATCTCTAAAGAAAAGTTTGAACCAAATGACATAGTTTTTAATATATCTCAAATTAAATGTAACATTAATAATACATATCAATGCATCAGAGATATTGAAATATATAACAATGGTTTTTTTGGAACATATTCTAATTTTATCAAGTTCAAATAAGCCTCAATGAATTATCTATTTTTAAACTTCTATACTTACTCATATAATAAGTTAATGCACTTACCTAATTGTTATTTTAAACATATTTATAGTACATTTTAAGTTGGCACTTAGTCATCAAATATTTCACATTTTAATTTTCATTATAGATGTCTTTTATCCATTACATAAAAATAAATGAACAATATGGAAATCAAAGATATACATATACATGTGCAAACATATTGAACAAAAATGGAAGTGAATATATATACATACATATGTGTGTGTCTATGTATCAAAACATAATTTTTTGTATACATTATAGATAAAAAAAAATTAGGTTACATGAACCATAAATCTATAGGCTCTCCACAGGTGGTGAGTAGTCATCTCCTACACCTATGTCTATATCGACATACCTACTCCTATCATTATCCCAATCTTGACTAATTTATGGAGTTTTATGTGTTATATATCTAGCTATGCTCTGATATATACCTCTATAACAAGCATGATCTAAACATTCACACTTCTCATTTAGACCAAGTTGAACCAATGTTCATGCATCACTTGTAACTCTATAAACTAATAAATGTAATATGCATGGTATATCCCTATCTAACCTATGATTCCATTTATAGGTTTTACGCTTGTACTTCCTACACTTACCTCCCACTCATGCACATTATCCTACACATAATATTCCCACTTGAGTCTGCAACAATCTAACTTGATCCTCTAAGTCAGTGAATTTATGAGCCTATTTAAGATGCATCACTCTCGTATGGATTGCAGAATCAAACATATATTTTTTATATACCTACCTAAAAATTGGATCTCTTTAACATCCAATTCAAATTAGTAACATCAAAATAAAATTGGTCTAAGGTCACGTCAATAATGGTGATCAATCGTACAAACATTGCAAAAGAAAATTTTGATTTTTAAAGCATTGAAATCAAATGAATTTTTTTTATATAATTGGCAAGTTTATCATACATATAATTTTACCTAGATCTAATGGAATATCATCCTTGGGATCAACTAATATTGTGTATTTCTCTCATACCTCTCCCTAGCCATAGACGTTAGATTATACATATATGTATCTCCATCACCTCCTGTAACTATTGATACTAGTGAGTATAAAAATGTTAGCCTTGCTCCTTTCAACCATATTTATCATCTATCCATAACTCTTGTGTTATCCACTCATGGATCTAGGATGGGGTATTTGCCTCCTCATCATAAGTGACCACTATCTCCATTGGTCTCAATGCTTGCATATTATTATCTCACTAGGTTCATAATCTTAATTTATTCCATACCAATCTTGCCAAAGTCTTATGCTTGCTCACTCTAAACTATTAGGTGATATAATTTTATTGAAAAATATGAATTTATCCATGTTGATCATAATACCATTGGTTCACTTAAATCCTCCTCATCTCTCTGTCATCCTCAAGTCATCTAGAGTTCTCTCTAGGTAGGCACATGTGATATTACCCTCTTATATATAGTCCAACATCTGCATATAAATAGTAGTATATTTTGTCTCAAGCCTCCTCAGATGTAAGGATACCTCTCTAACTATACACAAAATCTATGATCCCAACCATATGCTAGTAAGTAAAATAGCTTAGTAACTACTATATTTTTATAGGTTTAGACTTGTAGGAGTGTCCTTACCACTATCCCACCACGTAATGCCTCTTAATTAAAAAAAAAGATATCCTTGTACAAGTGAACAAGCATACATCACCCCCAAAAATTTATTGTGTGGTACTCCTCCATATCTTAGATAATCTTATCATAAACCATAGGCAACCAAAACCCCAATATTGTCTATTTCCAAAAAAATATGATTAGAATGACCAGATACTTACATAAGCATATAGCATCCCCTATTACTATGTCACCAAGTATAAACATATGATTTGCATAGGCTTGCCCTTGTCAACCCATGTGTAATATATCATCACAAAATATATATGTTATGGTAATATCTTGAATCAAAAATAACTATCCTCTTATAGGAATGTGTAGTGTTCTTCACACATCATCCAATATCATACTCACCTCTCTAGTAGGTCACCAAAATGTACAATTATCACAATCCCACTAGTTAGTAAATGCATTAAATAGAAAAATATCATATAGGACCACACCCAAATGGTTAGATTTTCCTAATCCAAGGGCACCAAATTTTTCTTGATCTATATCATTGAGTCTTAACTCCATCATCTAGTCCTAAAAACACTAGCATATGTGGAGGTCACTCTTCAACCAAAAATAGACAAAAGAAAGCATTCTAAATCAAGAAAAACATAACCAAAATGTAAGAAATAACACATTTATCTCAAATTCTAAACCTAAATTTTACATGCCCACTTTCAAGGTATATGTCCCACATTGGGATCCAACTTCAAAAAAATAATGACATAGTCATGGAAACTTTTGGCATATTTTGTCCAAATTCAGGGTGACATGAACACTTTTGGAATGTAGTAAAAACTATGATATAAATCTTGTTTCTTAGTTATATATTTTCTTAAATGAAAATTACTAAAAGAATTATGAAAATTATTAGTTTCATCACTCACCAACTACACACCCACACTGGTAGTGATTCATATGTAGATGCACTCTAATCAGCTAGGGATTAAAACTCATCTAGTGGACATATTTTCTCTGAGCTTGATATATTTGATATAAAATGAACAAATGAATCTATTTTTATGTTAAATTGGCTTTATATACCCCCCCCCACACACTTTTTTAAAGCTTTTTTATCAATTATTAAATTAACTATAAATATTAAATATTTTCATGATTCAGTGATATCATTTTGCCTACCGAGACATGTGGGTAAATTTAATTTCCCTATTCACATTTTTTGGACATTATTATTAACATTTGTTATAATCAAATCATTTATTGATCCTTTCCTACACTTCAATGATTATATCTTATACTATAGAGGATGACACACTATTATGTCAATCTTATCTCCTTCATATTACAAACACATGATTTTTGTCATGGAGGCATGATTTTATCACTTTTTTTATGAGTTTCATTTATTATATCTCACCCTTAATGGGGCATGTTTTACATTGGAACCTAATTGTCCATTCTACCTTTTCCATATTTGAGGCAAAAACTCCAAATTTTTATGAAATTTTATCACTTATCAATGCAAATGTATTATATCCATGAACATTATTGATTACATCTTACTTATTCATAGCCTACTATATGCATGTGTTTTTATATGTTACATTGCTTATATCAGGATGAGATCTCATGTTCCATGTCCTTAATACATCTTAGACACATTGGGATATATTATATTTGGTACATTTATTTTTATAATAGGGTATTTAATTATAATAGGGCATATCATTTGTCCTTCTTTTCACACTATAATTGGGACATCACATTTGTCCTTCCCTTTCTACACCCTTACTCTATACGCATGTGATGAGAAGTATTTTACCTACCAATTAACTAACATAGTATGTGCAACCTAAGCTAAATGAGTTGGGGCAACCATTGGTAACCTAAAATAACTACATCATTAATTGTCAACCTAGGGTGCATTTATATTGGCAAGATGTTGGCACTATATGTGCAACAATAGTCTCCTTTGGATGTTGGATCCTAATCGTTGCATAAATAGAAACACACTTATATAAAGTAAATTGCATTAAATTAAATGATAAAAAGGAAATATAATCTATTATGTAATTGAATCACAAACAATATAGGGAATTAAATATGCTTATATAATAAATAAACATAAAATCAAATTACATATATTATAATAATTCAATAACAAATAATAAATACATCCAAATAATGCATAAATAAAACTAAACTAACAGACAAGGAATCAGTCTACCAAATTGTGCGAGTGGGCCCTACCTCATTTGGCATGGATCTTGACTCCTTTCCTTAAGATAGCCTTAAATCAAAACTCTCTAGTCATTAAAATATAATTAATACATAGGTATTACAATATGAGATAAACTTGATTACAATATTTGAAAAATACCAAATTATTGAATTATTGAACTACTTACTAACTCCTTTGCAACCTAAGCTGCTCCATTTATATAGGAGATATGGGTGGCTTATTTAGAGGATTTAAATCTAGGAAGTTACAAAAAATATAGGAGGTTTCAACCATAAATATAGGTTTCACCTAATAATAATATGCAATAATATTAGTTATGCATAAGGCAATAATACATATAAAGATTAATCCATGTGATGAGAATTCAGTTTGAGAGAATCAGTCATTACTATTTTCATGGAACTATTCATGTTCATAGAATCATGGAAGATATCTTCAACTCCAAACTACCAACTAACTACAACTGTTGCTATGAGGTGTCACGGCCTATATTATTATAAGTTATTTTTGGGAGCCATAACATCCACATACAAACTCTAAATGAGATATCATTTTTTTTGAAAGTGTATAATTTTTTAATGGGAATCCAATTATGAAATAATATTTAATATTATTAAACTCTTTGATGTTTTTTTTAATATTTCAAAACTGATCTATTTGTACCCAAAAATGCATATAGCCACTTGCTACAAGCTGACAACATGTCAAATGAATTTCTCTCTTTCATAGTTGTAGGTTGTCGTAACTTGTAATAAAAATGATGACCATTGAATAACCTAAATTATTTATTTACCATTAGTACACCAAATATATTTAATAATAAATCATACTATTCTATCTAGAAATAATCATTCTTTAAACCATAACAATGAATATATGCATCATAAATATATCTTGTGCTAACAATTATGGATATAATGTTATTATGGATACATGAAATAGTGGATCATGTAGTGGGTGAAGGTTGAATATATAGTAATATGAGATAAATTTTTTGTACTCATCACACCCCCAACTTAACCAATTACACATCCCTTGTGTAATACGATACGATAAACTATGAGTAGAAAGGCATATAGTAAGTATAATGACTGAAATCACAAATCTATGATTCTCCATGATATATCAAAATAACTCATGTATCTTTCATCTATTGTATTTTTCCTACAAATTAACTTAAATGTGATAGTGCCTTAGTTGGGTGAATGGGTTTGTTTTTCCTCATAACATCTTGAAACTATTGGAAGCATATGTCATTGAAACAAAATTATTTATCAATAAATTCTTGGTCTAATATGATGCAAAATTGTGGGAGTTGAAGTAGGAAAAAAAAATTATGCCATAATTCTTCATAATTGTTTAACCCCCCAATAATAGGAATTACCAATATTGTATCTTATACATATTACACTATGAATATGCAAGACTATAATAGCTGAAAATATCATGCATATTACTTGCATAGGACTTCATGAAAGCACTCTTCCAAACTATATGTTTTATTTTATATAATCCCAGGGACATAGATAAAAATATATTGATCAATTTCACCCCAACTTAAGGTAGACACTTGTCCTCAAGTGGAATAATATTCCCCCCAACTAAGTGTGGAAGAGGGTACTATGCAAATTATGTGATTTAACCAAAGGAAAAAGTGGTTTATGGTATGGTGAATAAAATGGCATCATGACATGGAGGAATGAAGTGGGATATAGAGTATGAATATGGATGGTGGAAGGAATATCAATGTGAGGTGTGATATATATAGCACAAAAAGTATATAATTGCATAAAAAACTACTAATAGGAAAATAAATGAGTAATCTAGAGAAAAAACATAATAACTTGACTGTATAATGGATTACCAATCATATAAGATGTTGTATAAGAATCATATAGCAAGTGTATTAGAGAATGTAATCCACCAGGCAATGTAGTTGAAGCAAGAAATTTAGCAAACCAAATAACTCTGATGATGTAATAAACCAAAAGTTTGTAGCCAAGGCATGTAGCAAATGTGGTGATAGAACAATAGAACATCCTCCATGTAATGTGAGCAAGTGTAGATATCATCAATCTAAAATGATGGAAAGAATATGTAGGAAACCTGAAAGATGTAAAAATATATATCAAAATAAATTAAACTTGTGAAGTCTGATAGTAGATTGGATGTTCAGCTCAATGAATATGAAATACAAGCATCCCCATGGTGTAGAAAATTAGTTATATGAAGCATAAAGAGGCTTGATAGATCATCACGAGAATATGTCAAAGAGCGAACATGTAGGCAATGTGAATAAGTAAAGGCTTCAAGAATAAACTGATGGTAGAGGTTGCAAGACAAATTGTGGTAGTGTCTTGTAGAGAAAAACTAGGTAGTAGTGGTTGCAAGTAAAAGGGAGAAACTTGTACCCATTATGTTAATAGAATGCAAGCCCACATAAACAAGGATAGAACATGGAATTGCATCCAAATAAATAACGGGATCAAATCTATAATAGGGTAGATGAGCAATATGAAACATAAAAATATAAGCATGGCTCATACTATTCCCCTAAAGATAATGATCATGTATTACTTTCAACAAGAATGTTATTGCTATGAGAACCTAGCCTTAGATCATGTGTAAGAAAGATGTAAAAACAAATATAAGATATACATGTAAGCAATAAAAATAGAAATAACTACAAAAATGAAAGGACATGACATATTGCTTTATTGCACGACTTTTTTTTTACTTTTTAAAATTTTTCCCTTGATTAGCTAGCAAGGTGGTTTTCTAACCAAGTATCTTTATTCAACACTTGGTCAACCAACAAGTTGGTTTTCTGATCTAATGTTGTCAATAATGCTTGAATATTTTCATTGTTTATTTTTTTTTGAGATCTTTAGAATTATCCATAAATGATAACATGGTGGAGAGGTTAGGAATAAATTGTACCATAGCCTCAAAATAAACACACTAATTTGGAAAGAGGTATCCATAGTTATGCAATGTAAAGTGATGTTTTTTTACGAAGAAGAGATCTTGATAAAATAAGAAATACATGACTTTTGTACTCTATTGTCCAAATATCCAGTCAAGTTTGGAACAAAGCTATGCAAATGCAACTTGGTGGTCTTCTTGTGTGAAAAATGTCTAATATTTTAGTATAAATTTATTGGTTGTGTGTTCCCATAATGCTATAGGAATTTGTATTGAATGGAATTTAAGTGATATGAATCCACTATAAATGTGCATCAAAAAATGTGGGTTTCCTAACATTCTAGCATGTATTGCACCAATGGGTGTATTTTGGTATGTAGCATAGAGATTCCTAGAATCAAGTTGTGAGAAATCCAAGAGTTCTCATAGAAAGTATCATTATCCACCTATAGAATTTTGTCAACAAATATTAATTCTAAAAAATTAGCAATGAAATTATCTATTTAGGTTATTTTTAGTATGGTTAGATTGAATTCCTGAGATAATAAAATATTTTCAATAGTGAAACATTAAAATTTAGTCTATGTATTTAGAAACTAGATCAAAATACACAAAATATGAAATCTAATTAATGGAAAAAAAATTGATGAATAATTTGAAGAATTACAAGAAATACATTGAAAATTACCATACATTTGATTATCATGCCAAAAATATATTTGCTAATGTAACATAAGGCATAGTTCAATTGTTCAGCCATTCATCAGGGGAAACTCTTAGTGAGGATTCAAGGATATGAAAAGAAATGTCAATCCAATCCTTTGAAAAATATTAAGAGAATGACCTAAAAAACCTAATAAGATTCGTAACATGTATTATTCTATAAAATTAGCATCTTTAATATCCTCATAATAGTGTTATAATGTTGATTAGATATTAAAATTTTCTGATAAATAAGATATTCTAGTTAGTGTTATCTATCTAATTTGAACCCCTAGGAAGGTTTGTCAAGCCTTTCTAACTAGATGATAGAATGGGAACAATCTGAGGTTGTGTGTGACCTACTAAGTGGATTGAACCTCTAGGTTGGGCTATCTCCCTTGATGCTTCACCCAAAAAAATTGAAAAAATTATCACACTTGCAAATAAAATGGATATAAATGAGCTAAAACTAATAAGCAAGCATGGAGGTGATGCACCAAATATAGAGTCCTCAACTTGCTATTGTTTTCACTATGAAATAACAAGTTACAATTTGATTTCACAAGTTCAAACAAATCTTATCACACTAGTGTTTCTATATGAAGGTTATGGATATTTCAATAGCCAAGGTGATCAGTTAAGAGGCCTAGGAGAAGACATCAATGATGTTTCAACACTTAAACTCAACAAACTATGTATTACACATCATGTGACCTATGGAATGAAGACTAACTTACATAGAGGCATGAAAAAGAAGGACAAATGCATGGAAGTAGTCTCACTATCATAAAACATTCATCAAAAACTCACTCAAAATAATTATATACAAGATAAAAATAGTATAACTTAGCTTGAATTAATTTTAAATGCAAGTACAAGTATTAAAATTGGTAGGGCTTCACCATAACCAATTTGAGGATACATTCAATGCCCACAAGTCTTAATTTATAAATAAATTATAAGAAGAGAGAAGAATATGACAAGAAGAGAAACTCATGAGATGTCCATCATGATCAGATTAGTTACAAAATAGATAAATAGTGGCACCAAGGTTGCAAATAATGTGTTATCATATTCCTTCTTAGCATTCTAGGACATGTGTTGGAGTAACTCTTCATAAGGGTGGTGTAGGAGGTCTTATTGGTAGTTTTAATGCCTTATTGGTCATAACTCCTTATGGAGTTAATTATATATTTTTGGAATATTTAGAAGCTCCTCAAATGACACTTGGTACCCTTGAATATCCTCTATGTCAACTTTGGTCTCTTGCAATGCTTCATCTTCTTAGATATTTGAACATGAGCTTCAAAGTTTTATTTCACCCCTTTTTCCATTTGGACTTGGTCACTTAATCAAAAACAAGTTTTATGTCTTAAAAGTCTCCACCATATTTTATCATCTTATGGAATTCTTGCATCAAGTTAAGGGTCCTTTGTCAAGCATTGAGGATCACCTTGTAACTATAGTCTACACACATATTTGATAAGAGAGTAACCAAAAGATCATCTTTGTCATGGAAACCTCAAATATCATTGAGGACTATTTTTAGGCCTTGTGTATTTCTAGAGGGTATCTTTAATAGGTTCATATAATGGTTTTAAGGGAGCCTTGTAGATCTTCAGACCCCAATTTACCTTCACAAGGACTGCAACTAGAGCTTTTGTTCTAAATAGTGAGAGAGTGATCATAGGCTTAATTTAAGACTTAGAAGTATATTTCAATTACCATGGGAAGTATTTATAAGCATATATAGTTCCATGAGTTTTATTCATATGCCTTTTTATGCTTTCATACCTACAAATAGGCTTATAATCTATCCTTCTTGAAGCCACATTGGTCATCATTCTTGATGGAGGCCTATTTGGCCACTTGAATCCTATGATACGACCCTAAAATATTATAAAATTGTCTAAATATGGTGGTATCATATCTATTTTACCTTTAAGAATCTCTACAATTGATTAAGAGAGTTTGTCCAATTTAAAACCCTACACACAAGCTCAAAAAGGAATTTTTTTAGGCCTTTTTCCATACACCAAAAACTAACACATGAAAAAAATGTACTCATTTATATGCCTAGGAGAGGAAAAAATGTCATCCAAGTTTTTTAAGATTGATTTCAATCCATTTCAGGTGTTTAGAGTCCTAATCTTCTTCACCAAGTCATGTTCAAGGTTTAAGAAGGGTTTTAGGGTCACCTGGATTCTTAATTATAGTTCATAAAGTTAAGGCACGTAAGTAAAGAATAAAATATAATAATATTGAGTGGGTAACCCCCTCCTCCTTCCATGATATTCTTAGGATCCCATGCATCTCCTCATGTGAATTCACACGTACTAGAAACTAACCTTCTTGGCCATATAAACATGGTTGTTTATGCAAAGAGGGTTATTTGGAATAAAAAGCATAAAACTATTTGGTTTAGATTTTAAATAGAATTTTTAGGTATTTGAAACATCCCATGATATGTTCCAATGGTTTTATGGGTGAATTTACCCTTCAACCTACTAAAATTTGCTTTAAGCCCTAAGTAAAGGTTTGTAGACAATCACACTCAAGTGACCCTACCAAGCATTTTTTTTTAAATTATTTCCTTCTCATGGATCAAAAAATTCATGGGGTTTCATTTAATCTTATAAATAATCCCTTGATACTCCTAAATTGACCAAATATTTCAAAACATACAAGTTCTCTTCAATCTTCACACACAAACCTTTGTGTGATCATTTAGGCCTTTTAGGCCTAAATAGCTTTCTTGACCCCTTAAATACTTTAAATCACATTTAAAATTAATTAATATAATTTAAACACATTATAATTAAGTGTATATATTTGTTTTACTCTCATCTACTTCATGGTTTCAAATAACCACTCACACTTTTCTTCAATTCACCTAAAAAGGCCTATAGGTGCTTATGGGTTGTATGACTGCAAGTTTGAAGGTTTATTCTCTTCCCATAGGATCTTTAGTGGTTTTTAATAATTTAATAATTTTTATCATGTTTATATTGACTCTATACATACTTTCCAACCCTTTTCTTCACATCATACATGTGCCTTTCTCCATTTTCCTATGACAACCCTGTAGGTGGTGTTTAGGTCTGTCAGCTTCTCAACATTTAAAGATGCCTCTTTTGATTGTTTTCACATCTTTTACACTTGGTAAACTCTTTAAAAATTTATATATAGTATTATCACATCTCAAATGATATCTGGACCTCATATCCAACACAGCGAGGTCACATTCATATAGGCATGTATGTATGTATTCATTTATTTCTTCTAACTATCGATTTGCCAAGTTGAGTCTCATGGGATAAACAAGCCTTCTTGATGTGTTTTTTTCATATTTAACTTTTTAATTAAATTTTATTTTTACCTCTATCTATCTTTTCAAACCCTAAAATAACCATCATAAGAATGTTCCTTTTGTTTTACTGCCTATTATAGGCTTGTAAGTAGTCATTTACGCCAAAAACTGTGTTTCCTCCTTGTTTGGTCCTTTTGAGTCTAATTTAATAGTGATGGTAGTATGGAGCTTGATTAAACATTATTTTTAGGTATTTTATTCCTTAAAATATTTTCCAATCACCTTGAACATTCACTTGAGGTCATCATAGCCTTCTTTTTAGGCTCAAATAGTCATCCTTGTTCACACAGTACCTTTGAATGCAAGGTGAGCTAAGAAATGAGCATTCATAGGTATTAAATGTGATTTAATAACCTTAATATAACATTTATATAGTTATTTTTATGTCCAAATTTTTTTTGTGGGTCTCATTTTCTTGTTGAAGCATAATTTTTCCTACTTTATACATTTTATTGCTTAAATGCACTTGGATCTCCTTCTTCCTTCTCTCACTGTTGGCTTGGGAAATTTGGTTTAAATTTTTTTGATGTCTTTTATAAGTAAAAAATTGCATTATATTATTCATTATTTATACCATATACACTCTCATACATCTATTTGATGCCAATAGTGACCTACAAGTTTATAGACTTGTAGGTTCACAATCTTCATTTGGACTTGGATTGAAAAGAGACTCTTGGGTCTTGACCTATAATATTTCCACTTGGACCCTTATTGATAATTATATTTAATTATCTCTAAATATTTTACTTTAAATTAAATTATCATAAACAATGACAACATATCCTCATCTGACCAGGGTTACTCAACCATGGCTACAAATTCTAACTATTCAATTATGCATGCATAGTTGCCTACCTTTCTTGAAGTTAATCCATACAATGATGATTACATAGGTATAATTATTATTTATAATATTTAATAAAATATTAAACATCTCATTTAATCCATTTAATTCCCATAAAATACCTCACAACTCTTGTAACTTGACTATATTGTTCAAAATAACAAAACAAGACTATTGGACACTACACCAAACATGAACATGAAGAAACCTAAAAGAATATGGTATTACATACGTCAAAGAGTATTAAATATACCCTTAAAAATCATTATCATGCATTGACTAAGATTCATAACTCTGCATTTGGATAAAATTGATCTTGATGGGGTTTTGAGTCCCTTTTTTGCACCTTAACTTCTTAATGATTATTCATAAAGTTAAAGAGCTCAATAAAAAAAAATGACACAAATTAGAATGGAATTAGGGTGTCCTCCTATGGAATGATATTTGGTTGAGGCAGAAATGGAGCCAAAGGGAATTTCATGGACTGTTGGCGCGAGCTAGGGCCAGCGTGCCCTAGCTAGTTTTGTTTGCCGTAGGAGCGCATCGATGGTTGTTTAGTGCACGCGGGGGGGATTTTTGAGTTTGCAAGGGTCTGGAGGGGGTTGGACAGGGGTTTGATCCCCTCCTTGCTATGGCTGGGCATTTTTTTAGCCATTGTCTAGCACGTGGACATCTTGGATGGGGGGTGTGTGGTGGTTTGGGCATTTGGGCTGACTGCCTTGCCTCTTTCCCTCTGTTGATTAGTGCTTGAGCTCGTATTTCCATGGAGAATTAGGGTCTTGCTTCTTCCCTAGATTTTGAGATGGTATATCTGTCCTCTTTGATGCATGCCAGTAACAAGGATTGGACTGAGTTTCCTCTTTTTGGAGAGGGTCCTCGTCAAAAGGGTCATTTCAAATTAAAAAAGTAAATAGATGTTTGGAGAGATCAAAAGATAGATTGGTTTTGGTCATTCAACCAAAGCAAGTTTCAAAGGATGTTGATTACTGGTGCAAGCATGCTCTTATTTGCAAATTTTTGGGCCTTCATCTTTCTCTTCTTGTGTTGGAATCCTGGGCACGTCGAGTTTGGAACCCTGAAGGAGATATGGAGATTCTTTTAGCGGCTAATAACTATTTCCTGGTTATTTTTTCAAGTATGTTGGATAGGAATAGGGATTTTGAAGGTGGCCCTTATTTCTTTAACTAGGTTGAGCTCTTCATCAAGCCTTGGCATATGGGCTTCAACTCTGTTGAAGAGATCCCTTTGCAGGTGCCTATGTGGGTTCGTTTGCCAAGGCTTTCATTGGAATTTTGGAAGTTATCCTCCACTCAATCTCTTTGCTTCTTGGGAAACCTGTTGGATCGGCTTCATAGACTCAAGAGCATAAGGTAATTTCTTTTACTCGTATTTGTGTTGAAGTTGATTTGAATAATCCATTACCAGACTCTATGGAAATTTGCATGGGTTCTTCCTCCTAGATCCAATAGCTAGATTATGAAACCCTTCCATTCAGATGCAGAATCTGCCATGAATATGGTCATCTACACCGTAGTTGTCCCAGATTGAAATCTTCCCCCTTGTCTACCTCTGGACCTCTAAGGATGGACAAGGGGAAAGCTCCAGTGTCTGATGGGGCTATGGATAAGGAGGGATTTATCCTAGTTAAATCTCGTAATAAAGGCAAAGGCAAGAAGAGATTCTAGAGTGATAGACAAAATGAGGGCACATTTAATAGGTTTGACGTTCTGGATAGCGTAGTCAAAGAAGATGCTATTCTAATTGAGCTTGTTTCTGGGGATAAAAGTCAAGTAGAGATTCAAAAGGTGGAAGCAACAAAGGAGGAGCTGATTTTGTCGTCAGGAGTTCAACAGGTCTGTCAACCGGCTTTGGACTTGCCTTCTCAAGTCAAAAATTTTGGTGGCATCTAGGAGTCATAGATTCTGGTGGGTATTGCTAGGTTGGCTCCTTGGCCCCAAGTTACGAAGGGATCCAAGGATCCTATGAAGAGTGATAAGGCTCCTCCTACCTTAGGCTTGCAACAAAAAGCTTTTAAAAAGGGGTGCTTAGATAAACAGTTAAGGAGTGGAAGGAAGACTGATCAAGAGAAGGTTAAGATTATGGGTGATATGTTGGTTGAGTCTGGGTCTGTGAAACCCATTGATTCCCACTTCTCCCACCTCCTTAAATGATAGTTTTATCATGGAATGTAAGGGGGTTAAACAGCATCCCTAGAGAAAATGTTGTTTGTAGATTAATCGAGTCTCAGGATCCAAATGTGGTCTTTATGCAGGAAACCAAGCTTACAGTGGATGGTTTGAATAATTGTGCTATGTGTATCTGGACCCAAGGCTATTGGTAGGGGGTGGGGGCATTGGGTAGTTATGGGGGGTGGCTTGCTTTTGGAACTCGAGGAAAGTCTCCCCCTTATGGTGGGTTTCTAGTTGGTCTTCCATCTCTATGGTTGCCTCCAATTTTGAAACTGGTGAAAGATGTCTTTTCTCCAATATTTATGCTCCTATTGATCTTCCAAGAAAGACACTTCTCTGGGTTCATATCAAGTATGTCCATTCTCTAGACCCATTTCTCCCATGGATTTTGGCTGGTGACTTTAATGTTGTTCTTAGTATGGATGAAAAATGAGGAGGGGTAGCCAGGCTTGACCCTTCTTCTCTTTTGTTCAGAGATAATATTGGTTTCCTTAACCTGGTTGATGTGAAGCCAAGCAATGGAGTTTTTACTTGGAATAATAGGAGGTGTGGTGATGAGACTATCTCAGAATAGCTTGATAGATTTATGGTTTCCTATTATTGGATGAGCAGCAGGTGGAATACCAGTTCTGAAATCCTAGATTGGAGGGGATCCAACCACTGGCCTACAAAACTTTGTGTCTCCTCTTATGGGGTCACTAAAAATCCTTCTTTCAAATTTCAATTGATGTGGTTATGGGATCAATCCCTTCGGGATCTTGTGATGCATTAGTGGTACAAAGGGCTTCCTGCCCATGGGAGGGCTATGTACGCTTTTAGTAAATGGCTTCAACATGTGAAGTATAGGCTTAAGAGGTGGAATAAACAATGTTTTGGGAACTTGCATGCTCAGAAGCTCACTGCTCAGTCCAAGCTGGATAGTGTAACTCATCAGATTCGTGACCATGGAACGTCCTTTGACCTTTTGAATGCTGAGTCTTTTGCCCTTAGGGGCTTAGAAGAGTGGGAGCTTCGAGAGGAGATTTTTTGGAAGAAAAAATCTCGTATTGACTGGCTTCAGGAGGGGGATAGGAACACAGCTTTTTTTCATAACTTGGTTAAGGCCTGTAGGCAGGGGAACTCTATTTCCACTCTTGTTTTGAGTGATGGGACTCAAATCTCGTCCTGCGATGAAATTTCCATGGAAGATGTCAACTATTTTTCTAATCTTTTTACTAGGGAGGATATTGTTGCTAGATCTGAGGAGAGGGCTATTTTGGATTGTATTCCTTGCTTGGTCTCGGATGAGATGAATGGGGCTCTTTTGGGTCCAATCTTGTTACCTGAATTGGAGAAATTTGTGTTTAGTATGAAAAAAGGTAAATTTCTCGGCCTAGATGGATTTTTGATTGAGTTTTAGGAATTTTGGGAAATAATAAAGTTTGGTCTCCTTGAGGTGGTTCAGGAATCTCTTAGAAACAAACAAATGCTCAAGTCTTTGAATTCTACTTTCCTGGCTCTCATACCTAAGAAGGAGGGGGCTAATCTGATGGATCATTTCAAGCCTATTGCTTTATGCAATGTTGTCTACAAGATCATCTCCAAGTTGATTGCTGAGAGACTCAAACCTCTCCTTGGTGCTTTGATTTCTACTGAGCAGGGATGTTTTCTAGAAGGGAGACAAATCTTGGATGGTGTCGTGATTGCTATGGAGGTTATTCACTCTATGGCTTCCTCTAAGGAGAAGGTGATGTTCTTTAAGCTTGACATGGTTAAATTTTATGATTGGGTGAGCTAGGAGTTCCTTTAGAATATCCTCTTGGCCTTTGGCTTTAAAGAGGAATGGGTGAGCTGGGTTCTCAATTGTGTGACCTCATCTTCCTTCTTTGTTCTCATCAATGGGGAATCTTCAGATTGGTTTAGTGCTTCTCGAGGACTTTAGCAAGGGGACCCTCTATCCCCTTATCTTTTCATTATCATGGTAGAGGGTCTTGGTAGATTTATTAAATCTCAGGTGCGACAGGTTCTTATTCATGGCTAGAGCTGGAATAATGATCTCCCTCCTTGCTCTCATCTTCAATTTGTGGACGATATTAGACTGATGGGCTTGGCTAGAATTAGTGAGGTAGTGAATTTCAAGAGAACTTTAGACATCTACTTGAAAGCTTCAGGTCAGAGTATTAATGATGATAAATCTTCCATTTATTTCTTTAACACTCCTTGACTCATTCAGAATAGGATTGCCAAGATTCTAAGATTCCAAATTGGCACTCTTCCCTTGATGTACCTGGGGATTCCTTTGGCTTTGGGACCTCAGCAAAGAGATTATTGGTAGGGGATTTTGGATAAGTTCTAGAGTAAGGTCAGTCATTGGACTTACAGATGGCTCTCTTTTGTTGGTAGAGTGATCCTCCTAAAAATTGTGGTGCAGTCTCTCCCTATTTATAGGTGTTGTGTACATATTCTTCTTGCCTCCTTTGTGAGCAATTTTGATGCTCTTTCCTGAAAATTCCTTTGGTTGAGTAATCTACTTTCCTCGAAGTGGAGTTTAGTCAAGTGGGAGTCTATATGTAGGCTAAAGCATGATGGGGGCCTTGGCCTTAGGTTTATGGCTCTTGTGGTTACAACTTTGGTGGCTAAGTTGTACTGGAGATGGTGCAACAACCAAGATCAAGATTGGGCCAAGATTCTTGCTTTCAAGTATGTCCCTAGGGTTGAGAGCTAGGATGTACCATGGATTGCTTTGTTGGACAAAGGTTCTTGCATTTGGGATACTCTTAAGAAGGGAGCTCAACTTGTTTAGAATGGGCTCTTTTGGATATGTAATAATGGCTCTGATGCCCTTTTTTGGTTGGACTCTTGGGATGGTCACCCTCCCATTCTCTCTAGTCTCCCTTAGCTTCTGCCTCTTTGCTAGTTGTTCTCTGATGTTGGTTGGATTAAGGTGGAGCATTTTAAAATAGCTAAGGGCATTGGTCATTTGGAGGTGTTTTGCTGAAAGGATCTGTAGGAGTGGCCTGTGGGCAGTTCTGATGAGGACCATGTTGCTTTGTGCAAGGTCTTGGAGGGTAGGCTTTGCAGCTCTCTAAATGAGAGGGACAAGTTGGCTTGGAGTCCTAGCCCAAAAGGTAATTATACTATTTCTCAAGGTTATGTTGTATTTGATAGGAATTTATAGGATCCTGCTGAGGTGCCCTGGTGGAGGAAGGTTTGGAACAACTTTTCTTGGCCCAAGTGTAACTTTTTTCTATGGTTGGTTGCCCAAAGGAAATGTCTCACCTGGGAGAATCTTCACAAATGGGGATTTCAGGGACCTTCCATTTGTTTTCTTTGTTTGTGCAGTGAAGAATGTTATTCCCACTTGTTCTTTCACTACCCCTTTTCTCAGGAGATTTAGCACAGATGGTGGGAGGATTGGCGTCATGGTTGCATTCATGCTTCCTCCCTTATTGATTTTTGGAGAGCCTGGGCAGGCCTCCTATAAAGACGCCTTTTCTCCAGGTGGCCTGGACCATTGGGCCTATTTTCATTCTCTAGAACCTTTGGCTGGAATAAAACCATAGAGTTTTTTGTGATTCCAGATTAGATAGTGGTCAATTGTGGATGAAGATTATTAGTAGACTTTAGGAGACTATTTTTGTTAAATGTGATATGTCTGAATGTATTGATCTGGTATTATGCCCTGTCGAGTCAAGAAATGGGTCTATCGTGATGGGAAGTGGGCACCTCCTCCAGATGGGGTCCTGAAGATTAATACTGATGGATTTTCTCATGGAAATCCTAAGCATGCTAGTATTGGGGGTGTTGGTAGAAGTAAATATGGTAATGTTATTTTTTGCTTCTTTGTCTACAAAGGGCATTACTCTAATAACCTGATGGAGGCCCTTGATATTAAGACTGCTTTTGAGCAGGGTTGTTCTCTTGGCTGGAGGATGATTATCTATGATTCAGACTCTTAGATTGTTGTGGATATGTTGAACAACTAGAGATTGGATGGTGTTAGTTGGCATTTAGCTTTGATGGTCAGACAGATTTTAAGTGTTTACATCTCCTTAGAATTTGTCTCCTTCTGTCATATCCCTAGAGAATGGAATAGCATGGCTAACTGCTTGGCGAAGTGGGCCTCAGAGAAAGGGGATGGTTGGGATATCAGTGGTAGAATTGATTTATGTTCTAATTATCTGGGAATTTTGGAGAGAGTTTTATTAGAAGATAGAACTATGTAGTGTTGTTGTTTGGTTGGTTGGCGGTTCTCCTTTTTATTGAGCTTGTGGCTCTTGCCTTGTATCTCATTTTGGGTTGAATAAAGATTTTTTTCCCTTTTTTTTCAAAAAAAAAGGGTGTCCTCCTATGGAAAATATTTTTGGTTCCAACTTTATCTCTCATCAGAGTACCATCCATAAATCAATTTCCCTTTTGAGGCTGCCAAGAAGTTTGATGGAGAAAAGAATGGATTTTCTACCTTATTTGACCCTATAGCTCCATTTCTTGCATGGATTTAGATATAAAAATACCATGGGGACCTATGGAAGAGTTTGTAATTTTTACATCAAAGGGAACCCTCTACAAAATACCTCAAAAACCTTACTTTTCTCAAGAATCTACCTATTCTACCCTTTGGAACTGCTGGAGATGGTGAATAAGGTGACTCTTTATCTTCCCCTAACTTATAGGAAGGTAGAACAATGTGTCAAAATGTTTCCCACCTCTATTTTCCTACAAATATTTCAATATCTCTTCACTTGTCGATTATAAAATGATAAATAAGTAGTTACAAATATGTCTCAATGTTGAAAAGTAGTTATGTAAGACACCTAGAGAATGTGTACAGACATATACAAGATGATGTTATTACCAAGGTGTTAGATAAATTTAAAAATACCCATATCTAAGGACAAAACCTTCATATTTGCTCTTTCTTAGAAAGTGTCATATCAACATTTGAATGCACAATAAGACTGAAGTAATGAAATACATTAATCTTGTCAAAACTACCTTAAACTCTCTAAATTTCTTGAAATACAATGTGATCAACTTACAAATTTTACTTTTTTGACCAATTCGATCAGCTTTAGATCATGGTTGTTCCTAGAAGGGTCACCACCTTGTCTTTTTTGGCATGATTCCTCATGGAATTGATTTCACACTTAACCTTGACTTTGTCAAAAATTCCTTAAACAATACTAAACACATAAATAAGGCTTAAAAAGAATGACCATTCGATAATAAGACAAAGTGACCTAACCTTGCTACTTACTAGACCATCCTAAATGACATTGTAAGATACCAAGGAAGACACACTACCTAGCATCCTAGATCATTAACGATTAATATAATACCTTCATAATGGCTATAAACAAATTTAAAATCAAGTTCATCAAATTTTTGAATGACACCCATTCATGGTAGCCAAATTTTGGCTAACATTTAGGATGAATGATTAAAATGACAATCAAGTTGTAGTAGATAATGATACAAATGGATATATGTTGCCATGTATATGTATTTTATATAAATGAGGATGATTGTGTCTATAAATGATGATCTTAAATTTTGGTAAATAGTGGAAAATGTGTTTGATTGCTCTAAAATTCAAAAATTTGGTAAAAACTAGAGAACTAAATATCTCATAAATTCTTAGAGTTGTGGAAAAATTGAAAGAGGTTTTTAATTAAGAGATCATAATAAACAAAAATATCTCTCATAATTTAATTATGAACATTTTGGATATTTTAAGCAGGATACCCATCATAGTTGCTACAGGATAGAATAAAATGATATATCTAACAAAATTTTATTGGTGAAATTTTTTTTAAAGAGTTTTTTGTTCATCATACCATTGTACACAAAAACCTCTCTCAGTATTTAATTCTAAGCATTTTAAAATATTCTTCTTTGATTTTATGTTTTCTCCTTGACCGATAACATTAAAGGCAGATACTAATAAATTTTTAAAGTTGTATAAAAATTGAGAGATACTTTTATAAAACACACTATGATTCACAAAGACCTCACTTAGAATTATAATCAAAGAAATTTTATTATATTTTATGACTCACCAGTTTTGAGATCCCACAATAAGCAAAACTAATTGTGGATTACTCGAACTAGTAATATTGACTATATTTTACCATAAGGACCAAAAATACACAAAATTTATAGACACAATCATTCAAATTTTCTATTAAAAAATCAATTAGTCATGAATTGTTATGATATAATCTTCTTACGAATGTCATGGAATAAGGATTCAATTATTATTGATGATGGAATGGGGTTGCGAGGACATCCTCAGAGGTCATTTTATTATAGGTGGTAGGTGTGGTTTACAATCCTTGAGTGGATATGGAATAATGAGGCATGTTACCATTTATTTATCATAAACTAAATTAAGTCAGATTATCACTAATGTTATGTGCAAAGTAAGCAAGAAAATTTTCAACTTGAAGGTTGATTGTATTAAGCAAGATTAAACCATAACTATTAGTTGCACAACTGATTCATCAAACCAGATATCAAACAAGTTTAATAATAATTTAATAATGTTTTCTCATCCTAGAGTTTGGGTTAGGTTATTGAGTATTTTGGACCTACAAACTTTGGAATGTTTGTTGAAACCTAGCTTTTTAGTGTGGTTGCCATGACTAGCCTTGATACCAAGGCCAGTGGATGGGTGGTTGTTGGTAATGTATTGACTGATATGAAGATGGTGGTGGGATGTGATTCAAAATATCAAATGTATAGTAATTATGGACAACATGATAAAATACTAATGATTCAAGAGGCATACCTGAATTTATTTGTATTGGTGGCTAAAGTCCTGTTTGAGCTACAAATAAACCTGGTTCATTTTCATCCATAACTTACATATTCTTCTTTATGCTTCGCCCCCGTATCCAACCACTTTGGCAACCATGCTCAATATTTCTCCTACAACAATCAAGGTGATAAATAGTAAAATATTCTTTTGTCAGTTGTCTTTGAAAATAAATTCCTTGTAAAAATTCATCAATTATTCTTTCTAAAACATAAATAGTTTATGTAGGTAATTTCACAATTGTTTATGAGAAAATAAAAACATATAAACTGCAAAAAAGTTATGAAAATAACATTTTTTTCTATAATTAATCCTCCATCAACATGTGTATATGACTTTTTTTCATGTTGATTCTAATCAAAAAGTGCAGGTGTAGGAAACTTTGTTGTATGACCCTTTCTTCATCAACACGTGTAACACCAATTTTTGTGTGATATTCAATTACTATGGGCCAATCTCCCATAATGTTCATATCACCCAAAGAAACTATTATAGGTTTGTTTTCTCTATTAATCGATGCTATAGAATTATATTATTCACCAACTGCTATAGCAAGGTTTGAATCAACATGTGCATTATTTTCTATTTTTGTAGGTTGGTCTTTTTTAACAGGGTCACAAATAATTTTTGCAGGTATAGGGGCATGGGTTTCCTCAATATAAGTTTCTACAATCTAATTTTTACCATCAAATATAGCTAACTCTTATTTTAGAAGTCCATCCTTTATTTTGGTTGGGCTAATTGAGCCTTGCAACTTCTCCTCAAGATTTTTTATTATGGCCTTAAGCAACACTAATTCTTGGTATACATCAACCTCTCCTTAATTCTCTATATCATTACCAACTGTAACTCCCCCAAATTTATTTTCATCAGACATTGCTCTAATCTGTGTAGGGTTAGTTCCTTTTTGAAGATTTTTTTAATTTTTGCCTAATTAGTACTATATCACATAGAGATAAATGAAGGTATGAGCTAACCATGTTTATATTCTATAGTGAAAGGTAGGAATTTGTGATATTTTAACCCCTAATTTCATTAATTAAATTTTCTCTAGCAAAGTAAATAAATTTAATCTAAGAAAGCATTAAATTTAATCTAGAAAATAAGAAATTAATCTATGCAAATAGGAAATTTAAATTGACATTATTAAAACACTAGTACTTGACACCTTCCCTGACAATGGTGCCAAAATTACAAGCATTATGTTACCTACCAATTGATTGACAGAGTACATTCAACCTAAGCTACATGAGTTAGGGCAGCCACTAGTAACTTAAAACAACTACCTTATTAATTGTCAACCTAGGGTGCATTTAGCTTGACAAGATGTCGACACTGTATGTGTGACACTAGTCTCTTTTGAATGTCAGGTCCTAATCTTTGCATAAATAAAAACACACATAAAGTAATATGCATGAAAGTAAATGATAGAAAATAATTATAATCTATTCTTGAATTGAATCATAAATAATACAGGTAATAAATATACTTATACAATAAATAATACATAAAACTAAATTACACATTATAATAATTCAATACTAGATAATAAATACATCTGAATAATGCATAAATAAAATTAAACTAATGGACAAGGAATCAATCTACCAAATTTTCTAAGTGGACCCGACCTCGTTTGATGTGGATTTTGACTCTTTTCCTTTTTAAGATAGCCTTAAATCAAATTAACTCTCTATTCTTTCAAATATAATTAATACATAGGTATTATAATATGAAATGAACTTGATTACAATATTTGAATAATACTGAATTACTGAACTACTTACTAACTCCTTTGCAACCTAAGCTCCTCTATTTATATACGAGATATAGGTGGATTATTTAGAGGATACAAAAATCTAGGAAGTTGTAACAATTCTAGGAGGTTGCAACAATTCTAGGAGGTTTCAACCATAAATATAGTTTTCACCTAAAAATAATATGCAACAATATTAGTTATGCATAAGACAATAATGAATATAAAGAATAATTCGTACGATGAGGATTCAGTTTGAGAGAATAAATCATTCATATTTTCATGGCACTCTTATTGTCCTAAAATCATGGAACATATCTTCAACTCCAAACCTCTAACTAACTATAACTGTTGTTATGAGGTGTCACAGCCTAGATTGCTATGAGGTACTTTCAGGAACCATAACTTTCACATATAGACTCGAAATGAGAATGTCATTTTTTTTTAGTATATAATTTTTCAAGGGGAATACAAATATAAAATAATATTCAAGATTAAGAAAATACTTTATGCTATTTTTGCTACTATTTCAAAACTAATATGTTTTAGCTCAGAAATACATTTAGCCACTTGTTACAGGTTGGTAGCAAGTCAAATGGATTTATCTCTTTCATAGATGTAGGTTGTCATAGCTTGTGAGAAACATGATGACCATGAAATAACCTAAATTCTTTATTCACCATTAATACACCAAATCTATATAAAAATAAATCATACTATTTTATCTAGAAATAATCATTCCTTAGACCTTAATAATGTATATATACATCATAAACATATCTTGTGTTAATATGGAAAATTATGTATATAATGTTATTATGGGTACATGAAAGGGTGGATTATGCAGTGGATGAAGGCTGAATATATAGTAAGATGAGGTACATTTATCAGACTCATCAACATGTGTTTATATATGATACATTACTTATATCAAGATGGGCCCTTATGTCCCACATCCTTTGTGCATCTTAGTCACATTGGGATATACTACATTTGGTATATTTATTGATATAATGGGACATGTAGTTATAATGGGGCTGTCATTTTTCCCTCTTCTCACGTTACAATTGGGACATGACACTCGCCCCTCCCTTTCTACACCTTTACTCTCCATGATTTGGTGTTAACATATCAGTACTTGGTTACATGTTATATGTTGAGTTTACAAGTTCAAATATTTATATGTTTCTATATTTTAATGTGTTGTACATAATATTTCATTATGGTTACATATTTTTTATTTATATTTATGTTACACATGGTGTTTGTGACTCTTTATTTTGAGATGAGTGATATGCAAGAACATTCTTCACCTCAAAACGGGGCAATATAGTTAGCTTATTATGATTTTTCTAGTTACAAAATATTAAAAGGTTACAGGTTAGAGGTTATAGGTTACATATACCATATATTTTATTATTTGGATAATAAGCATGTTTTTTCCCACAACATGTGTTAGTAGGATTTAGTTTCTTTATTGCTTGACTAGGGAAATATAGGCTTATGATTAGTTTCATAGTTTCAAGAGATGGAAACATGGTTCATACACTATCAAGTGTATTAGCTCCTTTACTCACTTTCAATTTTTCACTTCTTTTATTTGGTTAGATTTTATCAATTATCAATACATTAATTTGCATGTACATATTTTTGTTTGCTTGTAGGTACACTCAATATGTTGAAATTGGAACATTTATGCCAATTTTAAAGAGTAAAAAAAAATCTTCCTTAAAACCTTCTTAGGTATCAATTTTTCATATTTACTTTGATATGCATGCATGCATGTAGTGGGGATTTATGTAGACACCTAATTTTGGTACAATTTATTTAATTGAAAATTTAATATCATGATTTTGTGCATATGGATCATTGGTTCAAATTAGGTACTTATTGGTGCTTTTTCTTATGTTTTCACTTATTTTTTCCTCTCTGTGTGATGATGTGCTTCTCTCTTTCTTGTGTTTTATATCTATTCTATGTTTATCTATGCTTGGGGATTTCCATTTTATATCTTCCTCTACCATTTTTAGTTTTTGATCATTTTTAGACTGTTTCAAAGGTGGTATGACCTATTTTGGATCAATTTGAAATTGATCATTTTGTCAATGTGAGTAATTTTACCCTTTTACATATTTATTCATTATGTGGGTTTGATTTTTTTTATTTTCCCTCTTTTCTTATGTCAAATGTATGCCAATAGGGCCTTAATTTGAATTTGATAAGTTGATATATAAAAATTACCCTATGGCATTCTAAGACATATAATACAATTTCAAGGAATATAATAAAGATTAAATTTTTCTTACCAATTATTTCAAACATTTATGCATATTTTTACAAAAATAATACCTAAGTGAACTATCAAATAGTTGCATTAATTATCATAGGTAGAGAAGGTGAAGGCTTCTTGCACTCATTGAGAAGGGTCACTAACACACATGCATGCATAAAACTACATGAGCCTTGATTCTAAACCATGATATGTGGCACAACCCTCCCATCAAGGGGCATGGACCACTAAATTTTTATATTTACTTTAGTCTTTAGATGTATTCATATATTGTGGCATGCTAGGGTTATATGAAACTAGAGAGGACTTTAACAATTACTTGAGGTTATTTACATAACTGAGAGAGGATTTTGTGCATATATTACTGATGAAGAGTTATAACATTTTTAGGTCTAATAGGCTTATATAACTATTTTTAGAGAAAATCAACTATTTTCAGAGCAACTGCCATTTTTGGAGGGGTTTGAAGTTGGTATGACCCTTTATGAAGTAACCCAAAAGTGGTCACTACAACATACCACATCCTGCTTTCGGTATATTATTATACATTTTTTAAGGACCCTCTTCTCTAAAATTTGAATGAATGTTAGGATCCAAATAAGTCATAAACAAGTATTCATCCAATATTTCCTTTTTTTTTTAATTTTTATTGATCATTTATAATTTTGGGTATTTTTATTCTCCTTCCCTCAACCTTAGGTAGATCTGATTTATTGTAGTTTATTTTATTTACTTAGATTTACCTTGCACAATAATTTTACTTGGTTAGTGTATTTTTTTAAACACTTGTGCACCTTCCAGATAAAACACTTGCCTCCATACCATAAGGCATCTTGTCCTCGCTATTTAAAAATGTGTTTTGAATAACATTTATACTCTTCCAATTGATTCTTCTTATTTTTTAGGAAATTATGTGTCCCAATGTGATGCAAATTTTACCTTATTATAATATAGTGCTATGATTCATATTTTTTATTATTTTCTTATGGAAATGGTAACTAATTTCATTTTATCATTATTATAAAGTTACATTTTTGTTAAATTAATATATATTGCACTTAATGTGTCCCCTATCTTTCACAAGAGGGTGGGCTTCTCATCTGGATTCAAAAGTACCACATAGATAAGTAAAGGTATGTATTTTAACCCTCCTTTTAATGGAACACACCTATTCTAAGATAATTAACCATATAAATTCACTTTAAGGCACCGTACCCAAGGGGAAATATGTAATCACCCAAATTTGACACAATGTAACATTACTATCAACTAATGATTATATATCCCTAAAGCATAAAAACATGTGCCATCTCATTTTTACAATTGTCTCTTTCATTCACCAAACCCCTTCATCAAATTTATGTCTTCTTCTATCTTCCCAAAATGTCTGCATTTCATTTATTAAACTTTAATTTGATTATATGCCTCTACTATGGGAAAATCTATCACATCAATTATCTAATTGTTATACTAAATTAATTGGTAATTTTGTCATGGCAGGTTATATGAGTAAATCAAGAGTTGGAATTGAAAGAAGAAGATACATTACACATGCCCTAGCCCTTTTTTGGCATCTCCATAACCCATCAATTGTGCTTAGGTCTCTTTATTGACCTTCCCAAGCCAATTTATACTTCATCCTTTGCCTTTTTACGATTATAAAATCATATAATTATATCTAGTTCTCAATGATATATCGATATATAATCGCAATAATGTTCTCTTTTCCACCTTTGATTTTTTTTGTTTGTTCATTGATCCTATACGCTTGAGATTTTGATTTGCCATGAAAATATGTGCTTCAATCACTTATAGGTTACATTTTTATGGCATTCCATATTTTCTCTTTTCCCATAATTTTTTTTATATTTAGTGGAACGATCAAGGTTTAAATTTTACAATGGTAGTGTACATTAGGTAAATTTAATCATTTATTAGTTGTTATATTGGACTAGTTTCATACCTTATGTTGGGGATCAACCAACAATGGATTACACTTATGAAAGCAATCAATGCGGAAATAAATCAGATAGATAAGTAACTGAAATGATAAATAGCACAGAACAAGATATACAAGAAAACACCCTGAAAACTTGTATTAAAAACTCTTTACAATAGGAATACAAATGAAGAACTTTGTTCTTCCACACCTCTCTCAGATGCACACAAGATCTCTCACTAGATCTCTATTCCTCAAGAGCTCTCTCTAAAGTACATTCCTTCAAACATTCACAATGTTCTACTCGTACTCTATTACACTCTCTCTTCATCATCATACAATAGCTTAGAAGATCTCTCCTACATATAGAAATAGGAAACTTAAGCATGCTCTTACAACAAACAGTTAAGCCTCTTCAACAAGGGCTCTAAAAATAACATTGCTAACAATAGAGACGCGAGCATGAGTCTACAACTCAAACTCATCATGCAAACACTCGCTTCTGTCCTCAGAAATAGCTTTCTGGACACGCAGGTAACCGACGTCGGTTCCTGCCTGTTCGCCTGTGACCGTCGCCGGCCGACCATACTGCCGACGTCGGCACCTCTGAACTGTAACTGACCGACATCGGTCGCTCCTGACCGACGCCGGCGTCTGTGTAGACCCGAACCTGTTTGTCTATGCTCCTTGGTGAAGCTTTTAGCTCCACATACCTAACAATCTCCCACTTGGAGATAAACCAGCTGCACCAATACCTGTACAGCAAGATCTTCTAGCTCCTCCATCTTCAACTCAATCGTGAAGACCAACAGAAGTTGAATGAAGATTCAACTTCTCCTTAGTAACCGGCTTTGTTAGCATATCAGCAGGATTCATGTCTGTATGGATCTTCTCCAGCTTCAACTCACCATCTTCCAATACCTGCCGTATGAAGTGGTACCTTAGCTGTATGTGTTTGGTTCTAGAATGGAAAGCTGAGTTCTTAGCCAAGTGGATTGCACTCTGACTGTCACTATGCAATCTACAACTCCCATGCTCCCTTCCAAGCTCTTCCATGAACCGTGTCATCCATATCATTTCCTTGCTAGCTTCTGTAGCTGCAATGTATTCTGCTTCTGTAGTTGACAAGGCTACAACCTTCTGCAACTTAGAAATCCAACTAACTACCGTTCCACCTACAGTAAAAACATAACCTGTAGTGCTCCTCCTGCCATCCAAATCCCCTGCCATATCTGAATCTACATAGCCATGTAGAGATGTATCTGAACCTCCATAGCATAAGTGTCTACTGTTGGTTCCTCTCAGATATCTAAGGATCCATTGTACTGCTTTCCAATGTTCCTTTCCTGGATTGGCCATATACCTGCTTACTACTCCCACTGCTTGGGCAATATCTGGTCTAGTACACACCATTGCATACATCAAACTTCCTACTGCGGAAGAATATGGAACCTTGTTCATGTACTCTACCTCATCATGTGAATTGGGACATTGTTCTTTGCTTAACTTGAAATGTCCTGCCAAAGGTGTGCTTACCGGTTTCGCATCCTGCATGTTGAACCGTTTCAACACCCTGTCCACATAGTCTTCTTGAGACAATATCAACCTGTGATTTTCTCTGTCTCTCTTAATGCTCATGCCAAGGATTTTCTTAGCTGCTCCCAAATCCTTCATGGCAAACGTTTGAGCTAACTTTACTTTAAGCTCTGAGATGTCCTGCATGTGAGACCCTGCAACCAGCATGTCATCTACATACAACAATAGAATAATGTATCTACCGTTATCAAATCTCTTAAAATATACACAATGGTCTGATTGACACCTACTGAAACCATGCTCAGTCATAAACCTGTCAAATTTCAAGTACCATTGCCTTGGAGCTTGCTTGAGGCCATACAAGCTTTTCTTTAACCTGCACACTAGTTTCTCCTTACCCTTGACTTCGAAACCTTCTGGCTGTTCCATGTAAATTTCCTCATCTAAATCTCCATGAAGAAATGCTGTTTTAACATCTAGCTGCTCGAGATGCAAATCCTCAAAAGCAACCAAAGACAATACAACCCTTATAGAAGTCATCTTAACAACTGGAGAAAAAATCTCGCCAAAGTCAATACCTGGCTTTTGTGCAAATCCTTTCACAACCAATCTGGCCTTGTATCTCATCTGACCGTCCTCACCTTCCTTCAACCTGTAAGTCCACCTGTTCTTCAGTGTTCTCTTACCAGCTGGCAATTCAACCAAATCCCATGTTTGGTTCTCTCTTAAGGACTCCATCTCCTCAAGCATGCCATGCTCCCACTTACTCCTGGACTCCACCTGTAAAGCTTCTTCAAAACTTTCTGGTTCTCCACCATCGGTTAGTAATAAATAATATAAAGAAGGAGAATATCTAATTGGAGGCTTACTTACCCTTTCAGACCTCCTGATTGGTGTCTTGGACTCGTTTTCCACAATCTGTCCACCCAAATTTTTTGACAATGACCGACCTCGGCCACCTGTAGACCTGTTACTGGCCGACGCCGATTCTTCCTGGCCGACGCCGGTGCCTGGTCTGCCGACGTCGGTCTCTGTGTGACCGACATCGGTTTCTGTACTGCCGACGCCGGTTCCAAACCTGCCGACGTCGGTCTCTGTGTTTTCCTGTAAGTGATTATTTCTTTTTCCCGCGAGCTCATTTTGGACCATAACTTCGTCCAACTCATTATTGCTCTGCCCAACTTGATCTAGCTTCCTTGTCTGATCACTGTACATCACCCTTTCATTGAAAACAACATCACGGCTCCTGATTACCTTGTTAGTTCCTAGATTCCAAAATCTGAAACCAAAATCATCTGAGCCATAGCCTATAAACGTGCACCTCATAGACTTAGCATCAAGCTTCTTTCTATTTTCCTTATCTATGTGCACAAAGGCTTCACAACCAAAAACTTTGAGATATGAAAGATCAACCTTTTTACCTGTCCATGCCTCTTCTGGAATTCCACCATCCAGAGCTGTAGAGGGTCCTCTGTTGATCAGGTACACTGCGGTGTCAACTGCTTCTGCCCAAAACTCTAAGGGCAACCCTGCATGCAATCTCATACATCTTGCACGCTCCATAATAGTCCTGTTCATCCTTTCAGCAATACCATTCTGCTGAGGTGTCCTTGGAACCGTCCTTTGCCTACGGATTCCATTTATGTAACAATACAATTTGAACTTAAGACTGCAGAACTCACCGCCATTATCGGATCTCAAGCACTTTAATCTTTTGCCTGTTTCATTCTCAACCATGGCTTTCCATATCTTAAAGGTCTCAAAAACATTAGATTTCTTTTTAATACAGTAGATCCATACCTTTCTTGTGGCGTCATCTATGAATGTAACATAGTACTGTGATCCGCCAATAGAGGCTACATGAGCCGGTCCCCACACGTCTGTGTGAACAAGCTGCAACTTCTGCCTTTTCTTAGTAGACCCAGTCTTTAGAAAACTAACCCTTTTCTGTTTTCCAAACACACAATGCTCACAAAATTCTAGATCCATACTTTTCAAATCTGAAAGCATACCTTTAGACTTAAGGATAGACATCCCCTTCTCACTCATGTGGCCAAGCCTTGAGTGCCACAATTTAGCATCCACATCTGAAGTAGATAAAACTGAAGGAGATTTGTTAGTAATACAATTACACAAATAGAGAGTACCTTCTCTCTTACCTCTGGCCATAACAAGTGCACCCTTGGTCACTTTCCAAGAATCTGCTGTGAGAGTTACTGTACAACCCTCATCACCAAGCTTACCTGCAGAAATCAGATTTCTCTTCAAACTAGGAACATGCATCACATCCCTCAACACCCATGTGTTGCCATTCTGCATCTTTAGCTGCACTTTACCTTTGCCAATTATCTTACAAGGCTCATCATCCCCCAAGTACACTATTCCAAAGTCTCCATGGACATAGTCACTGAAATATTCTCTGTTAGGGGTAGCATGGAAAGATGCACCAGAATCTAATACCCAAGATTCTATGTTATTATGCAAAGAGAAAATAAGAGCATCCTGTGCAATACCTGCAACCTTTGTCTCTTCCTTTCCTTCGTGCTGATTATCCTCCTTAGGCTTTGACCAGCAATCTCTGCTTATGTGCCCCAACTTTCCACAGTTCCAGCATTGTGGCCTTCTGCCATTCCTGGATTTGGATCTGCCTCTTCCCTTAGACTTAGATCTTGATCTCCTCTTGCTCCTTTCTTTTTGCCTTCCTCTGCTCTCGAAATTTAAAGCGTTCCCGGATGTCCCAGAAGTCTCTTCTGTGCTCTTCCTGCGTATTTCCTCATTCAAAATAACACTAACCACATCCTCTACTTTTAAAATATTCGAAGCAGAAGCAGTATTAGAAACTGCCATTACCAAGCCATGCCAGCTTTCAGGCAAAGAACATAAAATTAAAAGAGCCTTTATTTCATCTTCAAATGAAATATTAACAGAACTTAACTGATTAACAATACCATGGAAATCATTCAGGTGATTAGAAACAGATCCACCTTCTTGCATATGCAAATTAAACAACTGCTTCATTAAATATACCTTATTTGAAGCGGAGGGTTTTTCATACAAATTTGCTAACGTGGTCATTAACTCTACCATAGTTTTTGCCTGTGACAAATTGGATATCACAGTGGAGGCCAGACTCAGTCTTATAGAACCAAGAGCCTTTCTGTCAAGAACTTCCCATTCTTCATCCTCCATGTCCTTGGGCTTCTTTGCTATCCCACCTAACGGTAAGTAAAGATCCTTCTGATACAGATAGTCCTCTATCTGCATTCTCCAGTGCTGATAGTTCTTGCCATTAAACTTTTCCATTCTCAACTTACTTTCCTCTGCCATTGCTTCTCCCACTCAAACAGAAATCCCTGTGAGCAACCTGTAATCCGAACACACTACACAGATCTGAACCACCTGTTAGTGAACCTGAGCTCTGATACCACTTGTTGGGGATCAACCAACAATGGATTACACTTATGAAAGCAATCAATGCGGAAATAAATCAGATAGATAAGTAACTGAAATGATAAATAGCACAGAACAAGATATACAAGAAAACACCCTGAAAACTTGTATTAAAAACTCTTTACAATAGGAATACAAATGAAGAACTTTGTTCTTCCACACCTCTCTCAGATGCACACAAGATCTCTCACTAGATCTCTATTCCTCAAGAGCTCTCTCTAAAGTACAGTCCTTCAAACATTCACAATGTTCTACTTGTACTCTATTACACTCTCTCTTCATCATCATACAATAGCTTAGAAGATCTCTCCTACATATAGAAATAGGAAACTTAAGCATGCTCTTACAACAAACAGTTAAGCCTCTTCAACAAGGGCTCTAAAAATAACATTGCTAACAATAGAGACGCGAGCATGAGTCTACAACTCAAACTCATCATGCAAACACTCGCTTCTGTCCTCGGAAATAGCTTTCTGGACACGCAGGTAACCGACGTCGGTTCCTGCCTGTTCGCCTGTGACCGTCGCCGGCCGACCATACTGCCGACGTCGGCGCCTCTGAACTGCAACTGACCGACGTCGGTCGCTCCTGACCGACGCCGGCGTCTATGTAGACCCGAACCTGTTTGTCTATGCTCCTTGGTGAAGCTTTTAGCTCCACATACCTAACACCTTAAATATTATTTCTTATCATTTTAGTGCTCATATGGTTTGTTTTTCTACATGTGATTTGTCTTATTTGTCTAGGGTTATTAAAGGTTTGGATAGTGTTTTCCTATAGCCTTATATTAGACATGTTACAAGCCCTGACATTCCCATTCTTTGTCTCTCCTTCAACTTTTGTTCCAAATTCCATTTAACTGAGTCTAGTGTTGCCCATTGTTAGTGTTTGTGTTGTTACAAGTAGTTATAATAGGTTTGGGTTGTGCTTGTTGATAACATCAACCTCATACTCTCTAAAAACCTCGATTTAATTTTTGTTTGTTATTGTTATAGCCTTGTCATATTAGTAATTTATTCATTTGTATGAGCTTTATGTTATCAATTCATATCCAAATATTATGTATTTTTATTAATTATGTTAGTTTTTGTTTCATGTCTTACAAAGTGTATTTCCAACCAATAGAATTTTTATTTAGAACTTTTGTTATGTTTGCAACTAGCCAATAGTTAATTTTTTCTTGCTTTGTGTTGTTATCTAATCAAAGTGTTGTTGTGTGTTATCCTTCTATCTTACAATCATTTATAGAAACATGTTTGTTTATCTTTATGAGTTGTTGAAGAATTTAGACATTCTATTGGATATCAACCTTATTTGGGTCCTTAAGGCTTATCCTAAGTTTATTTAATGTGTGAATTTATTATATTTATAAAATCATTTTATCCTATATTTGTAAGGTGTCTCTCATCTCTCTTATCCACTTATTAGATTTGGGAGTTACTTGCTGGTGTAAACACGAGGACAAGGAAACTAACTAAGATCTACCTCTAATTACCAAATTGCAGGGGTAAAACCAACACATTGAAAAACATGCACATTTTTTCAAAATAATTGACAATAACCAACAGAGATTCAATTTCATTTATTAAACACAACAGATTACCATTTGATCACATGCCACGATCGGGATTATTTATGCACAACATAGAAGAAACAAAAATAAAGAAACCTCTAATATTACACTTAATTCTATCTATAAATTGATAGCATAAAATTATTGAGACCAAGAAATAATACAAAACAAGATAATTATGGTCATGTTCTCTATTTTTCTAGCTAATTTGGAAATTAATTATTATTTTTGTTCATATAGATAAGGATGGGAGACCTCTAATCTCCCCCAAGGTCTCTTCAACTTCTGTCAACATTTCATATCCATTATTGGAATTTTTTTTCATAAATAGCTTAAAGGAAAAGATAATTCATTTTTGAATGTATAGGTGTTCCAATCGGCTTTCAATAAGTGAAATAGAATACAACATCACTTTTTACATTTTTGTGACCCTATCGATTTTGAAAATCATTTTATGTATTCATAAGACCTTGGTGGAATTTACAAGCATTATGCACAAGGATAGACCCAATTGGGTCAAGCTTTCCCATTTAACATAGTACAAAAAACTTTCCTCCACTCAATATCTATTTGGGAAATGAACTTCGATAAAAAAATACATCAAGATTTACCTTAAAACATAACTAACTCAGGCTTTGAATCTCTGTAAATAACTATTGAGTTCATTTTATCCTATCTAAAATGCATTCAAGTTTTTTTTAGCTAATTAAAACTATAAATAGACTAGAATTTACAAAATTGAAGTAGTTCCCATGCACCTCTTAAATACACCAAAGAATCTTAGGCAAAACATGTGAAACATTGTATTAGACAATAGAGTCAATCCACTTCCCTACAACTATTTTACACAACCAACATGATGATCCAAGACCAAATTGGTGAAATAAATATGCTTAGCAAGGAAGCTTTAACCATTCACCATACTTAGACTATTTTGGGACTTAGAAGTCTGAATAACAGTATAAGAAGCAAAAAAACACTACCAAGACTAATGTCAGATGAATGATGAATTCACAAAATGATAGCATCAAATAACTATGAAAAGAATAAGCATAACCTGACATAGAAACTGAGACAACATCCTCCAAAAAAAAAACACCAAATAAAGGTAAAAATAAAACAAATAAAAGGCAAACACATGCACTATGTTTTTGGCAATACAAGATTGTTCAGGACCATGGATGTTTCTGCATCAATTACACAAGTAACTCCTCCCTCCACATGTAACACACTTCCCCTCACTCTCTTTGGCAATAGTACATTTGGAATACACCAATAAGGTCATGATGAGATTCTTGTAACTCCCTTATCCTTCTTCTTGATCTATTTAAAGATCCATCTCCTCTTCTCTTGTATGAGCATATTTGATCTTGCATTTTTGTGGTGCTATTTTGGCTTAAGTACATTCTTATATCTCTATTGGTTTATACTTACTATGTACTTGGAGTATGATTATAATAATATTGTGGGTTTTTTCTCCATTCGACAATTTCCCCACTTGCCAATTCTTATCTCAACCTTGTGGCTTGTTTCTTTGTCAAGGTAATGTTCCTTCAATTTGTTATATTATTTCAACATTTTAATATGATTTTAAAAATAGATATATATAATTATAATTATAATAAGCATTTAATATATTAATAAAATATAAAAACTTATATTACTTTTCTTGTTCATTTCATCTCAATAAATTAAAGTTATCATTTGAAATTGGTAAAGTGTGTATCGAAATAATGCTTTCCATTATATTTTGTCATTTACTTACATGTATAATAGTTTCATTCAAATTATTTAATTTTCTCATTATTTTATGATTTTTTAATTCTATTCATGCTAATCTTATATTTTTTTCTTTTTCATCTTTGTATGTCATTAATGATGTTTTCAAGCTAAGTGCAACCCTGACACATCAATGCCTTTCCTAGAGTAGTTTTTCCTTGTCCTTAAATTTATATTCAAAGTAACATAGACTAAGAGATACGATATATGATCTTTGTGATTTTCCCTTTATCTCACCAAGTCATTACTTAATTTGACACTCTCATATATCACTTGAAATAGTTGATGAATATTGGGTCCAACATGCTCAAGCTTCTATGCCAATGTAACCAAGGCTTGTTCAATGCCCTAGTCCTAACCCTTAATCCCACCTATTTCTCTTTATTTTTGGTTATCTCAATCCAATCTCAAGAAGAAAATTTATTATGGAAGACATGTTGTTTTCCCTCTGTATAGAACCCAAGGAAAATAAATTGTGTAAATGAGCAAAATGATCCAAGACTTCTATGAATAAGGTGAGTTATTTTATTGATTTATTTTATTGGATTTGCATTTATAGTTATAACTATTATGTTTATTTAGTAGTCTAAGAATGATATTTTGGAGGGTAGGACCCATACCACATAAGAAGAGTAGTTAAGTAAAATGGGTGAATCAAGCAAGTGTTGTAATCCCATTATTTATTTTATGATGTAGTTGATGAAACCAAAAAAATAGTATGGTAATTACTCATTAGTATTCTTTAAAAGTGAGGTTTTTAATGTTTGGGAGAAGTTAATGAATATAAATTATCCTTTGACATACATAGGAATTAATTATCATATTATAGGATCCAAAAGAGATTGAGGATCCATCTAAGGATGAAGACAAAGACAAGATAGAGGTTACATTTAATGATGTGCCACCCCCATAGTGTAGAAGTTTATTATACTTGTTTTAGTCATTTTCAATTAAATTTTTTATTCCTATTAAATACTTAGTGTTTATTTCAACTTTTATTTATAATTTTGTTTGAAACGTTCAAGATCATACAAAATTTTGATATCTAAGACCAATTATTTTATATGGATCAAAAATGTCTTGCATTTTATGAGGATGTGAAGAGGTTTAGGTAACATAATAATTACCGCATATGAATGCATTATTTACCACATATTATAGATAGTCATAGAGAAACTTTCACCCAAAAACATAATTAAAATTCCCCCTGCCAGGTGGAAATAAAAATAGAAAAATGAGATTGGTTAAATGAAGTTTGTATCAACAAGTGTACGAGTTCAAAAAAATACATAAACTTAGTTCGAATAAGGAACATGTATAAGATTTTTATGGTTTGATAAAATAGGGGTTAGCTTCCACTGAGGAATAAATAAAGACATGATTCCAAAGAGAATAGAGATAAAAGGAAGAAATAAATTATAAGAATATGGTATTGTGAGGATGTAATTGTATATATTTCTTTTCTTTTATAATTTAATTGACTAATATATTGGCCTTTTTAGCTTACATTATTAGTGTTGGAACATTTTTCAAATCAATGTTGCTTATCTTCCTTAGAAGATGAAGGGAAAGGGGATTAAAGAGGATCAAAAATTCTAAAGTGCTTACCTTATAATTCCTAGTTTTATAAATCATTATTGATAAATATGTTCCTATGCATCTAGTTAATTGTAATTGTTTTTCCTTTAGTATTTGATTAATTGTATTTATTATGCAAGTGTAGGATCTTGATGCATCAATCAAAAAAATGGGTGACTTATTGTATGGTTATGTGTATAAGTTTTTTAATAAAAAGAATAAGATTATAACAAAATTACAAAGAGGTCAAATAAGTTGAAAGAGACACAAAATTTGAAGAGACCAAGTAATGAAAAAAAATTAGAGGCAACAAATAATCTCCTAGTGAGATGTTTGAAATGATTTAATATTTATGCAAATGTTTTCTCATTGCCATTATTTTTTGTTGAGGAATTAATAGATTGATAATGGTTTTTATGCAAGGCTTAAGGAAAGATGATTTGGATATTAAAGATGAAACATCACAAAATATTGATGAAAGGACTTATAAAATAAATATAATTCAGCTCTATAAATTGTTTTGTGGTATTAATTCAATGGTATGCTTATTTCTATTAATGGGGTTTCATTCAATATTATGTTGTTTATATTCTAATGCAACATTGTTTATTTTTGCAAAAGATTTGTATAACAAAAAATATATTTCATGCATATGATGAATACAAGTATATGATTTTTTGAGAGAGAGGTGAATGGTTCTAATAATGTTCTAGCTTGTAATGGAATTAATACCAACGACAATAAAGAATATAAGCAAGAGAAGGAGCTAGTGAGCCCAATTAATAGATGAAATGACTTAGATGGTGGGAAGGAGGTTTTATAGAGAGATGTTAATAGTTTACATAATTTTATATTATTTAAGTAATGCAACATCAACACTTATGAAGAGAAAAAATAAGAGGAGTTGGAGAACCCAATTGATACATGTGTTGACATAGATGATGAAAAGCAGAAAGATATCCAAGTGGACATAGAAATGGATTTTCAAAAGGATGATGGGAGAAATGAATATAAGATGGTGGTGAATAATTTTCAGAATGAATATAATGAGCAAACTAGGTTCATGTAAAAAATTATGGAAAAGGACAATAAGAAAGAAGAAAATTGTAATTCATGTCAAACAAAACTATTAGTGGCCCAAAAAACACGTCACTTTGGAGACATGCTTGAGATTCTAATCGGTAAAATTTTCATCGCATTGGGAACAACATATTTTTAAGTTCCATTTTTTCTCATTGGCTATTTTTTAACAAAAACTCAAAAAATAGATTCACTAATCACCATATTTTTGAAATTTTATTCTTCGATGTTTTCTATAAATTGTAGATAAAGTTTTAGATTTACCAAAATATACATCTATCGGTGGTAAATTATATGTTTTTCTTAATTATTCACCTACAATAAAGTTTTTTTATTTTTGAACTAAAAATATTGGCCTATTGTTTGATATTTGTTAAAAAAATACTCCTTAAATTTTTCCCTAATTGGGGTGTATGTGTAATTAAAAACAACATCAATTGATTCTCTAAAGTTATTTTACCTTATTAAAGGGATAAGATAGTGAAACTATAATATGGATTATGTAAACATGTCATTTGGAATGAGTATCAAATGATATTAAAATTGAGGCCAGAGTACTATGATATAGATTGTGCAATAAAGGTTGATGACTAGTGTACTTGTATGTTGATTGTGATAGGTTAATTGTTGGGATAATTGTTTCCATATTTAAGGATTAGTATTTACATGTCTAGTGTACATGCAATGATTAACTTCTAGTTCATGTTCTCAATTTGGATGATATTCACAATATTTCCCTATCCATGACTTTGAGAAAAATGTAAAGGATGAATGTAGGTTCTTAGAGTGACTTTTTTTATGTTTTTAAAAATGAGTATTATCCAAGATATGCCTATCATAAATACATGTACTTTAAATTGATATGATAAAATAATGACCAATATGTGCAAGAATACGCAAGTACCTTTCATTCTTTATAAACAAAATCAACCCCAAGTTTTATGAAAGGCATAGAATTCTCAAATACAAAATTGGTCTACGTCAATATATCTAAATAGTGATGGGATTCCTAAATACTAAAATGATGGGAGAATCATATTGATGCACAACAAAGATTGAGGAAAAGTTAAAATAAAAATGGAAATTTATTACATGAAAGATAGAGGCAACTCTAAGTATGGAAGCATAAAATGGACCAAAGAGGCCCCACAATAGAGGAAAAATTTAAGATTCCTAGTCTCAAGGTTTGATACAATAAATTCCATAGATTAACCCCATATAAGGAGTTTGGAAAGTAATGTGAGAGCCATATGATCAAAACTCACAACACCAACGGATATAATTCCAAGAGGACTTTTCTTATTTAACCACATGAATATAATATGATATAAGCATCTGATGATGATGAACACTTATTTGATTCTACTGACATAGGTAAGTAAATATGGATTTATATACCTATTCTAATGTTGGTATAATTAAGATTGCAACATCATTATTTGAGGAATAAGAATGCATTTTTCATTTGTAGATGTGGGTGTGATGAAAAATGTTGCACTTCATCATGGACAGTGAGAGTGAGATTTTTTTTACCTATGCAAAAACTATATGAAGGATGAGTCTAAAAACAAAATCCCACCCATAATCATACTCCATCAAATGGTTTAACCAAGGCATAAATATTCATGTTAGTTGACATGTTATTCTACCATATGTAATCAATCCATTTAGAGATGAGGTGTTATGTGATGTAGAAACCCTAGAGGTTTGTGATATTTTTCTCAAGAAACCATACATTTGGAAATGAGATGGAATCTATTGGATCAATACCAATGTAGTGGCACTATCTCTTTAAGAAATCAATCCTATAATATCCTCAAGGTTCCTACTAAGAATAAAGTGGCCTTGATTAGTGTAGATGAGTGTAGGTATATGGTTGGTCACATTGGAATGTTTTTACTAATGTTAATCAGGAATGATAACACTTAGTAGAACATTACATCCATGAAGGGCACTATGCATAATCAGATTGTATATTTTCATCTTACGACTAGGCATAAGAAAGGTAATTTTAACCAAGTTGTTTCCTATTTAATATGACCTCCAAATGAAACCATATCAATAGTGTTATAATCATGTGGTCATAATACTTTTAAATGTCCCATGTGTGTATAGTAGTGATCTTAAATTTTACACTATATATCAAGCACTAAATTTGGGATGAAAAGTTTCATAATACCATCTACATGAAGGGATTTAATGTTACATAGAACACCTTTTTTTTTTAATAGTATATCGACATTAAATCATTTAGGATGCACATTATAGTCAAGTTGAAAGATAATTTAGGGTGGAAGAGAAAGTGACAATACTATAGAAATATTTTTTCTTGGTTGAAGCTCTGTCATAATGTCAGCAAGTATATTAGATCATGTAGAACATGTGAAATAACAAAATAAACCAACAAAAATGAAGACCTCTACACATCCCTACCAATTCTTGATAAACCTTGGGAGTTACTCTACATGGATTTCATGTCAAGATTGCCCATGACTAGGCATGGACACAACTATGTCTTTGTTGTGGTTGAATTTTTTGTCAAGATGGTCATGTTTGTGGTATGTACAAAGGTGACCAAATATGAATACATTGCGAGGATATACTTTGATAATATGTGGGTCCACTATGGATTGCCACAAACCACTATGTCAAATAGGGGTAAAAAATTTATTAGCACTTTTTTTGTCTACATTATGGACCATCATGGACATCAAGCTAATCAAGTCCACTTTTTTCAACTACAAATAGATGGGAAAACAAAAGTGGTTAGCTATATGATGGTGCATCTGCTTTGAATGTATAAATCAAAACATCCATAGATATGGGATGATAGCTTACCACACATCCAACATACCTATAATTGAGCCCTTCGTGGTTGCACATGACATAAATATTTTTAGGTTTATCTTGGGTTTTGAATTCTAGACCCATTGATATGGCATTTCATACTTATTAAAATAAGGATCTCTCCATGCACATAATGAATCTAAAAATGCCACTATATGTATTTAATAAATCCAAAATAATATGCATGAAATCACACATAAAACTAGACAAAAGTACAAGTAATGCTATGATTAACATCAATTCCCTCACATTTATAGAAAGAACATTTGAAAGATCCAAACAAGAAACTTTGACTTATTCAAGACATGCCCTACACAATAATAAATTAAATTGGCACTATTTCCTTTGAGATAATTTTTCCACCTTATCTTGGATTAAATACAAGGTTCAATGTGGAACTGCTTCAACCATATGTTGCACCTCTCCTAGACACTTAAAATATCATTGAATAGTTGTAGGTCACAAAGTTAAATGTTGACTATTCAATGCCATTTACATTAATCAGGGTAGAGATGAAATGGTAAAAGATACCATACATCAGTAACTTCCCTTGTATTGAGTAATGAAGGAAGGGCATTTTTTTCATTGAAGAAAGTGGCTAACCAAGAGTTAGATTCAAAAAACATTATACATTTGGTTAAAGATATAGATGTAATAGGGTCCAATGGTTCTCAATGGGGGATGAATGATCTTGATAATAACTTAGGACCACTAGATAAGACAAATGGTTTACTTTCTAAAATTTTTGATTTTATAGAAAACATTCATGGTCATTTTGGAGGACTTTGGACCATTTTTGGAGCTCAAAAAGCCTCATCACAACAATCTACCATTGTGCACTTTTAGCTTGTAGGTTGGGCTTTTCAAAAAGATGTTATATTATAAAATTGGTGTAATGCCCAAAACATTTATCCCAAAACCCATGATTTTTTTTTAAAAAAAATCTTATTTTAGTGTTGTTTATTTATGCACTATGGTTGCTTAATGTTTAATTATTTTGATTCGATCAAGGTTTAATTGGAGTGTAACACACATAATTATTACAAAATTTATTTAATACCTTTTCTTTCCACCATGAGGCCTATGTAAGACTAAAATATAAGTGTAAGAGGTTGAAATCAAATCAATAAGTAATACCCCAATTAAGGAAGTGAGACAAGTCACATTATTAAGAAATACTGAATCATAATTTCTTGATTTAAAGGATCACAAATTTATTCACACATAACCTGATCAACACATAAGTGGAATGAAATGAGATTGAACAATAATTAATTAACACATGATTATCACTTTAAGGCTCACCAAGGGAGAGTCATCTAACACTATACAACTTTACTCTTAAGGTACTCAAGATAAGGAAATCAACCAATTTAAAGTGAAATAGTTGAAAACAACCATAGGATGATCAAATTTAAACTTAAATTATGATTATATATATATATATATATATATATATATATATATATATAACCAAAAATATATGATTTCAACATGAAAGAAGATAATAAACACCCCTAACTTAGCCTAAGAACCTAAACCCTATGCCCCCACCACAACTTGGACAACCGATATATATATATATATATATATATATATATATATATATATATATATATATATATATATATATATATAAAACCAAAAATATATGATTTCAACATGAAAGAAGATAATAAACACCCCTAACTTAGCCTAAGAACCTAAACCCTATGCCCCCACCACAACTTGGACAACCGATACATCCGCTCCATAGAATCAGGGTCTAATGTATTTATCCTTACACTTGTGATGGCCTCCTCTATGAGACATCATCATTGAACAAGAGTTGGGGATCTAAGCCAATAAGGTAACTAGTATGCCACTTAGGTGAGTTTTTAAAGCTCTAGTCATATACTCTAACAAACAACACATATTAAGGTCACTAATCACTATCTGTGACATCACAAGGTGCAAGAGCTTACCCAAGCACTTATATATAGCATCACAACAAATATCAGGGGTGATTAAGAAATTATATTCTCTTATTCCAATGGGGTACGTATCTCAACAGGTGTCCAAGGTTAATACGGGAGAGAATAAGCTCAAATCTCAATAATCAATAGGGGTTACTATCTATAATAGATGATCAATTAAGAAAACCATGTTAAAACTTTCAATAAACACATGCGTAAGGAATAATATCATACCATTCATGATTAAGAAATCATACTAAAATTTAGATACTTTAATCACATGTTCTAATAACACAATAAAGTTAGTTGTCAGTTGCCCACACTAGGAGGGCATCCTATGGGTTAGTTTTTTAATCTCATGTCCACTCCCTAAGCTGCCTACATATCTATAGTGATCCCATCACACATAAAATTAGGGTTGTTTTAGTTCACTTATTTCTAAATGAGTGTTAGTTTAGATGTAAAGATAATAGACATTTACCAATCATCTACATGAATAAGCATAACATCATTACCCCTTAAGGGTAACCCTACGACCACTAGTTGACCTAAGCATAACTAGGCACTACTAAGAATTACAAGTACCTCTCGACATATGGGAAGTATGCATGTACACAAAACTAAGATCGAATGTAGAAACAAAAACTCATTCCAAGGTTACAAACCAAAAAGGCTTCAAGTGGGCCCTATCTTAGATTCACCCACTTATAACTAAGGTTAGACACAAATATTTATAATTGTTGTTCAAAATTTGAACTAAGAAAACAAGTATAAAAAGGACACAAAATAGTGTGGAGTAGCCACAACTCAAATTATAAATGCCAAAAGGCACTAAAATGACTGTCGCAATCATAAAATATTTTTAAACGAGATAAAATACACTAATTTTCACATTAATAATCAGGTGCAAAAGTACCTCTAGTTTAAATCCAATGGAAGAAGATAATTTTTTATTTTCATAAAAACCAATTATCTAAGCTATAAATATTACATTTAAGGCAACAAAATATTTTTATAACAAGGAAAATCATGATTTAATAAACTATTCCAAAGTGACTATAATTATTTAGAAAACTTATCCTTCAAAATTCTAAATAAAGAGGTTACAAAACCACCATTAAAAAAATAGTAAATTTAATAATAAAATTTATTTTATTCTTTTGATAATAATTTAAAGCTATAATAATTTGCTTACAACTTCCATATTTAAAAACTATCATTCTTTGGTATTTTAAATACATTGATTCCAAATCAACTTTGGGGATAAAAATAAGAGTTAGTTTTATTTCTATAAAGAGCCTCCAAAAATGGTCTTAAAGAACTGCTACTAAAAGGGTTAAAAATTCTTTAATGGTTGGTGGTAGATTTCACTACCTAAGAAAATCATACACATCCTTTAGTTTTGGTAAATTCATGGTTTAGATATTTTACATACTCAAATTTCAAAAAGGTTTTATTCATGTTTGGTAGGGTCTAAAATGAAATTGAAATTAATTGTCAAATTAAAAGAAATTTGGCCTTCCGGCTAGGTTCTATTTGACATATTTACCATCTAAAATTTATTCTCAAAGAATTAATTATTATTTTAAAATTATACCAAGGTGGAATGCATTTTAAGGTTATTAAAAAGAAAAGAAAATTAAAGGCTACACATAAGTCAAGCTAAACAATGGATTAGAGGTAAATTTAATATTTCTATGAATTAGGAAATAATAAAATTCTCACTTGAGATGAGGGTTAAATCTCTACCCTTAGATTGGGTGGATCACCACCACTAGATCTAGAGTTTCCTCAGTGTTGACCTAAACATTTCTTTGGAAGGATAAAAGTCTTATTTCATTTTGTTTTCATTTTTCTCTTTCAATTTTTTTTGGTTTTGCAGATTGGAGATGGAACTACAAAGGAAGAACTCTAAAATTTGAAATCCATTCCAAATATATGTATGTATATATTTGATATATACTTTCAAAATATAAATAGATATATACTTTCAAAATATATATTTATATTTTGAAAGTATATATCAAATATATACATACATACATTTGGAATGGATTTCAAATTTTAGAGTTCTTCCTTTATAGTTCCATCTCCAATCTGCAAAACCTAAAAAAAATGGAATAGAGAAATGAAAACAAAATGAAAGAAGACTTTATATATATATATATATATATATATATATATATATATATATATATATATATATATATAATTTATATTTCAAAAGTATATATCAAATTTATACATACATACATTTGGAATGGGTTACAAAATTTTAAGAGTTCTTCATTTGTAGTTCCATCTCCAGTTTACAAAACCTAAAAAAAATGGAAGAGAGAGCTAAAAAAAATAAAAGAAAATTATATTTATATATATATATATATATATATATATATATATATATATATATATCAAGCAATGACCTATGCATCCATCGCCCCTCTCATGGAGTGAATAGTCGGTTGCAAAGGCATCATTTGCCCCATATATGAAGTTAGGGTTGATTGCACAACCATCACCCAACTCCTTGATAGTGTTTGGGATGGTCGACTATGTCGTCGTCCCCACCCATTTTAAAAAAGTGGATGGGCAATGGCTTAGCCACCCCCCCCCCCACACTATTTTAACAATTTTTATTTTTATTTTATATATATAATTAAAATTTTAATGATATTAAATGCATATATACATTTTATATATATATATATATATATATATATATAAATAAGTGCATTAATTTCAAAAACAAGATTTTATTTATTTAAAATATGTGTACATATATTTATATTTTCATTAATAAATAATTATTTATTTAACATGCAAACTCAAATAAGTAATATAAGGATATTTTAAAATTCTCTATAAGAAATTATACAAAATCAATATAACAATTTTCATTTTTCACAATATGAAAGAGATATAATATGAAAGAGATATGGGTAAGAATTCAAAAGGAAGAGAAGAGAGAGATAACCACAAAATAAAACCCTAATCTTATTTTATTTTTTATAATTTAAAATAATAAATTTCATCTTTAAAACTGGATCAAAAGATAAGAAAAAGAAAGTTAAAGTGAGGGAGAGACATCATTTTTTCAAAAATATGATACAACTCAACAATGAACAAATTTTTATTTTAAATTTCAATCTCTAAAATTTAAGGAAAGGGAAAGAGGGATTTTATTAATTTTTTTAAACAGTATTAAAATCAATAAGAAATGAGAAAGAACCCTACTTCCAATCTTATTGTTTTCAAACTCCTTCAAGCTTCTAAAACTCCTCCCAAACTCCTCCTTCCACTAATTTCTCCCCCAAAGAATCAACCCTCCCTAAAAACTTAAAGATTTTTTTTTCTTCACTAAAAAATGAACCTCAAATAAAAGCTAATAGTTTGAAAATAAAAGAAAGAAGTCAAATTCATCTTCTCAATTTCATTAAATGAAGAGAGTACCCTCGCTTACATGAGTCTTTTCATATTATAAAAAGACTCGTGCTTTTCTTGCATATTATGGACTTTCTTGAAAATAATGTCTTACACCTAATAAATTCTCTTTCATGTCTTTATAGACTCCTTACAATAAATAAATTTTAAAATTATTTTACTTGAAAAATACTCTACTATATATATGTATGTGTAGTATTTGTACTTTCTACCTAGTCAAGATAAGGTATATTTATATGATAGATCGATGTCATAAAAATGATTTATTTTATGTAAACAAAAAAATATATATAAAAATATTTCAAACAATTATTTAAACATGAACTAGAGGCTTATAATGTCTTGACAATGGTATAATGCATCATAAATATGATGTAAACTATATTTAAATTTCTTTAAATTCCAAAATCTAATTTAAATGCGACTTTAGTTTGACCTAAAATATATCATAAGTTAAATTTAAAATGTAAAAAATGTTTGTATCTAAAATTTGATAAGCAAATTATTGGAAGGTCAACATGATATTAGTGAACTCTTGATAAGATATAATAAGAAATATAATAATATGTACGATGAAAATTTGGCATGCATTCAACATTCATATAATATGGTACTTTATTCTTTTACTAAAAGGTTTCTTTTAAAAATTTGGTTTACATTTTTTTGATATTGTAATATAAAAACCACAAAAAAAAATAAAGAAAAAAACATATTGGGAACAAGATGTGGCTTTATATAAGAAAGGAAAAAATTTACGATAAATCTAAGAAACTAAACCCACATAGGTGCAGTCTATTTGAGATTCTTGAATAGGTGTAAATTAATACATTTAGACTAGATTTCCTTGTATGTATCAAATTGTATTTAGTGGTGAATGTACAAAATTTAAATCTCTTTATGTTACCACAAGAAGATATTTTGTTACGTTTTATTGAATAAATTACACTTCATGTTGAAGAAGCATTAGATAAAGTCATTGTTTGTTATATGAAGATGAAAATATCAACGAGGGGAGATAAGGAAAGCTGGATCCCTTATATTTTAAGTTTTTAAAGATTTCTTTGACCAAAATTCTCAAACCTACATAAGTCTAATCAAAATTTAATTACGATAGTAATTTAAATTCAATATAAGTACGCCACTAATCTCACTTATTAGTCATAATAAGTGAAGTGATTTGATATTCTCTGAGTACCCTTAACATGACACTTCGATAGACAAAAAAGTATGCATATAAGTACATGTATACATAGAAGATGTATAAAGGTTCTAAGGTGATATAGGCACCTTAAAACCGTGAGAAGATTAAAAAAGTTACACAATTCATAGGGTTAAGATAGGATAAAATAATAGACCCAAATGACCATGAGAAGTTGAAAAAAATACATTTCATAGGGTCAAGATAAGACAAAACAAGGGGCACGAAGTGCCAAGTCCCTGTGTGGTAGTTTACAAATTAGTTTGCTTATTTTATGTATATTGTATAGATATTCAAAGTTCAAAACATGATTTTGCATAAATAGTATACCATATTTCTGTATTCAATATAATTGTTAAAATTATATCATCAACCATTTGAAAAAATTATTAGCCAAATTTTAAGTGAACATGAACATACCACTGAGAAATCTCTAAGCAATAAATACTTCATTATTTATTAAAAAAAAAAAAAGAAGAGCAAAACTATTAAATACAGGGGTTGAAATTACACATTAAATTTTTGCCTTTCCAAACTTGATAACAAAAGCTGCATAATTTTCTCTGATTTTCTTCTACTTATGTTATGTTTACAAGTTATAGTGCTTATGGTCTAGGATCCATATTATTTAATGCTAAAAAATGATGATGACCTTATTTTTTAAGACATCTATTGCATACAGGGCCTTCAGGTGTTTGAGAAATATTTATTCTAATATAAATTTCTTGACAAATATAACACATGCTTGGTGAAGTAAGATATATATATATATATATATATATATATATATATATATATATATATATATATATATATATATATAGGTAGTTTCATAGAGGCATTCATACTTTCCAAGATATTTTTTATAAGTAGTCTCACTCTTGGATATCTAGGAAGGAGGTGAAAACCAAATTCTAGTTAGCCAATGTTGATAAAGAATCTTACAAAAAATCCTTAACATTATTCCACCTTCAACTGTTCACATGATTTATGTTAATTTCGCTCATCCTTGGAGGAAGGACAAGAAGTGGTATGTTGGAATAAAATTTCATGACAAATGAAACATTCATATTTGCATTAGATCCTAAAAACTAAGTTCTCTAGATCAAGATCAAAATAATAAAAAGATTAAATGACTATGGAAATGGGAGTATATGATGCATTGGGATAAGGTCATGCTAGGTGGATAAGGGTGGTTTGTGGCCTTGTATGTTGTTATTGACTACATCCTAATTAACTGTGCAACTAATTTTTTTATCTGAACTTATGTGGTTATTAGTGATGGATTTTTGGATGAAATATTTCACACAAAGTCATTCCATATATGGAAGTAATGTGTTAAATTAGTATCAGACCAATTATACCTTGAATCTAAATACAAATTCCTTGATAGGAACATAGTGATAATATGATCTCTAATCTTCTCGGTATTGCTTTTGATTTTTTTAGCTAGCATTCCTTGATAGGTACATAGCCCAGTATTGATTTTGATCTTTTTTTGTTAGCATTATTTGATAGGTACATAGTGATAATATGGTCTCTGATCTGTCCAGTATTGCTCTTAAATGCATAATGAGCTGCAAATCATGTTCAAATAATGAACCTTTAATTAGAGAGCTAATACGTAAATGTCTTTATCATAGTATAATTTAATTTATTAGAAACAACAATATAAAATTGAAACTTATGATTAAAACCATCAGTTATATCCTATAAAAGAAGATAAATTTATACAAATTCACACTATCCAACCAAAAATTTCAAAAGATTGTATTCGTCAAAATCATACACTTACATAGACAATTTCTAGTTTGAGACTTGTTAATTTATTTTTCAATGTACTTTAAAACTTTGAGTTATCAAGCATATTTATGTTTGTGTTGGCCCCTAAATTTTGACCAAGTATTGTTCCATTATTTGTGTGCAACGTGGAGGAACCATTATCCATTTTGATGCAAGTATCAGCACAGCATGGAAGGACCATGGCATGTAACTGACAGGCACAGAAGTGTTGTGGTTCAAAAGTTGATGGGAATGAAATGACAATGGTACAGGAGACTCAACATGAGATGACCCAGTCAAGAGAGAATATGTCATGAGGAACCCAAGAAAAGAGGACTTAGAATAAAATCATAAGACTAAGGGAGTGAATGGGTAGCAGAGCGTGAGGGACGTGAGAGTAGTTAGAAAAATAACTCAAGTGGGACACTTCAACCCCACCAATCAGAGGTTTTGTACCAACCCACAAGGAATGGAACACTTGGCCATCATAATATAGCATAGAGCAAGGATCTAGGGGCACAAAGACCTGAGTCTATAGGAATACCTCATTGTAAGAGCCATGACTCTCAATTTTTTAGGAGTTTGTGTGCCATTTGTTCATGATAGTTAGAATTTTGACACTTGGTCAGGGCAAAATAAGTATAAAAACCCTTTTTATAATCATTTTCATGGATGCTACTTTTAAGAATAGGTATAATATTTTGTCTTGTAATTTGTTAAGAAACTAATGAAAAGCTAGTGTTTGTGATATCATGTGATGAATAGTGAAACATTCTCTGTGTTGAATGATGGAGATGTTTTATTTCTAAGTCATGGATATCTTTTTCTTTTATCACTACTATCAGTAATGGTGATATTAGTTATAGTGGTAGTTAAATCTGGAACAATAATGATAATAATAGTATATTTAGGGTGGTGAATAACCTTTTAAGAACTATGTTATGAAAGATGAACAAATACACAACATTATGCTATAAAGCCTTCAGGGACCAGTCTTTCACTACACACTTTGGGTGAGTGTGTGAGACTTATCTCTCATGTGATAGGGCCAACATGTTATCTTATTCAAGAGAAGCTTTAGCACCAACATAGAACTAACTAAAAGAACCCAACAATTTGGTTTTATTATCGAGACCTAAATCAATTGGAGCACAATCATGGGAAATGGTTGAGCACATTACGTTAGAGAACATTGAAAAATGGGTTACCAGTGTCGAAGACAAATTTGTCGTTCCATATCTTGAACCAAGAGTTTCTGTACGATAGTGGGTAGAGAAGAATCTTTATAGGTCTTTGTATGAAACTTTCTTTTTCAAGGTTCTAGTTCTCTTACATTCTTGGATTACAATTTATGCTCAAGGATGATCCCAAAATCTTAGATGAAGGTAGCCTTGGATGTGTGCAATTAAATTTTGGTGGAGAGGCATTTGGAATAGCTACATTTTGGAATATGTGGTGACCACTTATTCATGTCCTGAGGAAACAAAGTTCCAATTTCTACAAGAGCCGAGGGGATGTTATCTCTCATTGTTTGCTTTCAAAATTAAGAATCTAATTATTAAACTTGGATTAAAGACTCTACCCATGGAGGGATAAAATATCTTGTGCATGAGTTACACATTTGGAAGGGGAGACTAGCAATTGATTGAAGATTGTGGGTCCAACATGGTAGTAAGCTAGTGAGCATTATAGAAATAGAAGTATGCTAAAGCTCAGTAAAGGATCATGGGAGTTAGTGGTACGGGAAGAGATCAAGAAACCTTGAGGAGTGTTGTGAATATTTTTAGGGAGGTGGATATGCATAAGGGACCCCAAACTTTCAAGGTACATTCTTTAGCACTTTTATCCTATGAAGGAGAATTGAGCTGGACTTCACAAATTGAGGAACCAACCCTGAATCAACCAGGATCCCCCACCATAGTGCATGTTCATGCCTTTGAGTTTGATAGAATACATATACAAAATTGGGATACAAATAATATAGAGTCAAAAATTAAACAAGTATAGGAAACTAAAAAAGGGCCATTAGGCAATCATTCAAAATCTACATTATCTTTCTTAATTCAAGGAAATTTTATGGCACATCTTGGGATGCCTAAAGGATATGGCCTTCAAGGCTAGAGTATAGGCCCAAACTTAGGAAATCAACCCTCTACCATGCCTCTTCCTATAGGCACTGCTACTGGAGGCACTGCAGGAGGATTAGGGGGAGGTGCAGGTGGAAGCAAACGCCATCATGTAACTAGAGTTGGATCTTCCTAGAAACCACCTGCTCAACAACCTACTATGGTCTACTATGAGATATCATTACATTTACCTAAATACTGAGCGATAGATAATACAGTTGAACATGTCCATAACTATGAACTGATTTGGAGAGCATGCGACATCACATCTTCTGAATGAAAGGCTACGTAGTTTGTAGCCACACTTTTAGAGCACACACATAAATGGTATCAAAAGTTAAACCTTCAACAAGCAGTGGTTGACTATGACCAGCTCAAAATAACCTTCTTACAAGAATTTCACATTCTTGAGTTTGAGCAATAAAGTATAATGATTTTGAATGACACAAAGTAAGGACTTATAGAGAGCGTGTGTGAGTATGATGCATGATTCAAAACCTTGTTTTTTAAGATGTTATTTGAAATAAATCCTACTCAGCATGCATAATGGTTTGTGGGAGGATTATTTTTACCTTTCTAACAGACTATATCTCAAAAAACCTTCACCAACATGCACAAGGCTTTAGAATTTTCCCTCCATGTTGAAGTAGTTAAAAACATGGATACTAGGATTAGTCCCTTTATGGAAGCATAGATAACATCCATGACATCACAACTTGAAAATTTGATGGCAAATAATACACATGAGACATGAAATAGTGTCTAGTGTACCGACTATGAGACTAAAGGGCATATAAGGAAAAACTGCCCACATAAGAACATATGAGTAGTATTGAGACAAACTTATGAGATATGTCATGAGGAACATGGTCTCCATTCTTGTCCTCTTTTACAATAGGCTACGAACACTAAGGTGTCTAAGTATTGTAATATTTTTGATGCCTACACCCTTGATACCAATGATTGTTAATCGATTAGTGATATTTATGAAGCTCGAGCACACGGCACATGCCAAACCGTAGTCTCTAATACCCAAGACAATGGTGACTATCATGCATGAGGGAGAGGACAACGATGAGGTGGTTGTTAGTTTCCACCAAGGACTTGATACAAATATGGGTCACTAAACCACTATCAAAGGGATTGCCCAATATACCCAATATGTGTATTTTGTAAAAAGGACCATCTAGACAAACCACAATGGTGTGCATGACCAACCATCCCCATAGTGAAAAAAGTAAATATCACCACTCGTAGTGGGGGTCAGACTCAATTGATAGCCAACTTAGTTAAAAAGGTACATCAATAAGAACCATGGACAAGGAAGTACCTTGATGCTCAAAAGCAAAAGGATGTCCTTTAGGATACAATGGCACTTGTATGAGAGATCCAAGGTGAGATTCAATACCTCAAGGATAAGGACATGACACAGTACACTGCAGTACAACTGGAAGCTGAACCTCAAACAGTGGTGTGGGACAATTTTTAGGAACTATGCAAATGTATGTTGGATGAAGACATTATTCCCTAGCTTAGCATGTGGCTTAAAGGTTAGGGCCACTTACCAAATGAAGTCCACCATCATAGTCAATAAAGTGAAGATCAATATTTAAATCATCCCTAACAGTAGGAAACACCTAGTTCCTCTTCCCCAAAATATGGAGAAATATTAGTTAATGCTACCATCAATGGATGGGTAATCTAAGATATTTTAGTAGATACTAGTGCAGAAGTTAGTGTCCTGACTAAATATGCTTGGTGAAAAATGTCTAGTCTAGCCCTGTATCCCTCTCCTCATGTCTTGTTTATAGAAAATAAGACTTGAGCACCGAGTCCTATTGGGGTCCTCAAGAACACCACATTGACATACTTGGGGTTTCTTTCAAATTAGATTTTGAGGTCTTGGAGTTAGAAAAAGTTGATGACTATCCAGCCCTATTGGGAAGGCCTTGGTTATACGAGAATCATGCAAATTTAATCTTTAAAAATTGATACATTAGCTTTGAGAATACTGATCAGCATGTAGTAATACATTAGACCAAGCACAAGGACCTCCCTATATTGATCCCATAAATGTTGATAAAGACATCAACCACTTATATAATGTGACTACTCAAAATGATGAATAACATGATCCATGTCAGATGGTATTCTTTGATGGATGGACAATTACTCTATCTTAGATACTACAAGTAATTATTGCAATTTTTGGGCCCATAGTGACTATGATCTCATCAAAAGGTTGTGCAGCACTATAAAAAGAGGAAAAAACATCCCGTGCTAGCTTCCTAAACATCACAATTTTATACACCTCATGGGTTTAGCAATGAAAGGACCACTAGTGGGACCATCACTAGAAACACTTGATGAAGCCCCACAATTCCAAGGAAAAATGGAGGTACGTAACTTTCTCCAACACCTCAAAGAGTTATATGATACTAAGAATGACCAAATGAGGTCATTAGATCACATTTTTTAAGGTACCACTGCCAGATGGTGGCGTACTCATAAAGAACACCTTTTGTACTAGTATCAAATGTGAGATGCTCTCCACCATATATTTCATCATGATAATAAGGCTAGGGGAACACTTAGTTACAGTGGTACGCAAGCACCCAAACCTCACATTGAGGCTTGTGAGATAATATGGCAAACTGAGGAAACATTCTTATTAGAGTACCTCTAGGTACAAGCATTCTATGGGACTTTGTGCACTTGGGCATGGGCTTGGTATATTCATGAAGAGAGGTACATGGGTACTAGGTTCTATCCGTTAGTAAATAATAACATGATGTTGGTGCTCTCTTACTCTTCACCAAGGATGGACTTGTGCCTCACCCTTTAATCCATGCGTAAAGCAATCATTGGAGACCTGAGTCCCATCAAAGACCACCTATGGTAGATTTATCAGGAACCTAAAGAACCCTTGCATTTAATAATTGATCCTCCCACCCAATCAGTTCCTACACCATCAACATTTTTTAGTGAAGAACGTCATGAAGAGATTCATTTGGGAAAGTAAAAAATCATCTTCTAAGTAGATAAAGGTAAAGGATCTACATCACTCAACCCTTTGACTAACCATCTAGATGTCCCTACAAGTACTAGTTTATGAACTATTCGAGACACAATTTCTCCAACATACAACCCTTATCATGGGCCCATTCAAACTATTCAATGTAACATTGGCATGGAGCAAGAGCCAAAGATGGCTATAATTGGAAATTATTGGACTGACACAAAAATTTCAAAGATTTTTGAGTTGTTGAAAGAGTGTTAGGATATATTTCCAAGGAATTATAGTGAAATTAAAGGATTCCACCTCTCTCTAGGAAAGATTCACATAAATATAAATTATGGTGCTTGTCCCATGAAGAAATGACCATATAGGATGAACCCTAACCTCTGGGCATCAGTGAAAGAGGAGGTTATTAGCATGTTCCGCACCACAATAATTACTCCCATTGTTGAATCTAAATGGATCAATCCTATGGTAATCAATATCAAAAAGGATGGATGTATTTGTATATATGTGTATTATCATGTCTTAAATGCATCTTGTGTGATAGATCCTTTCCCAATGACCTTCACGGAGGAAATCCTAGAAGGTGTTGTCGGGTGTGAAGTATATTCTTTTATAGATGGGTTCTCAGGGTACCACCAAGTCCAAATAGTTGAGGAAGACCAATCCAGGACTACTTTCACTACTTAATGGGGATCCTTTGCCTATACCATCATGCCTTTCACCTTGAAAAATTCCCTAATAATGTTTTCATGGATAGCAATTGAGGCTTTCAAAGATTTCATTCACAAATTCCTCCATGTTTACTTGGATGACTGGATGATATATGGGTTGGTCAAGGACCATTGTGTTAATTTTAGACTCATGTTTGAGTGTTATTGAGTGTTACAAATTTCCTTAAATTTGAATAAGTTCCTATTTGTGACACCTTTTAGCATACTTCTTGGGCATATCATTTATAAGGAATGACTCCTAGTGGACACAACCAAGGTCTATGTCATTCTCCATCTGCCAACACCTAAAACTCAGCATGAGGTGTATACCTTCCTAGGACACATGGGCTATTGTAAAAAATTCATCTAAGGATATGTCAAGATTATTTCACCACTGGAAGAATTGTTAAAGCACAATGAATAGTTTATATGGACTAGGTCTTGCAAGGCAGCTTTTGAAACACTTAAAGAAAAGTTAGTTATTACTCCTATCTTGTAATTCCCTAATAGGACAAAGCCTTTTCATGTCCATGTTGATGCATTTGGTATGGAAGTTAGTGCGATAATTGCACAACTAGGTGAAGGACACTTGGATCACTCGATTTACTTTGCTAATAGAAAGCTGACATCGATTGAAAGGAATTATACCACCACCAAGTGTGAAGCTTTGTCTATGGTTCAGGCTCAACAAAATTTTAGGTAGTACCTTCTAACCACTCCATTTATATTCTATACATACCATGAGGCCTTGAAGTATCTTGTCAATATACCAACACTACGTGGGAAAACTTGTCATTGGATTGTCCTATTCCAACAATTCTAGTTTTTTGTAGTAGTAAAGCCTAGGAAGACTAACTATGGACATGATTATTTATCCCAAGTTGAGAATGGAGAATCCCCACACCCTATCAAGGAATTTCTTGAGTACTTAAAGAACTAGAGGATATTACAGCATTTCTCAACACTGGCTTCATGCTTGAATCTCTCACCACATAGGAGAAGAAGCAACTTGCATTCTGCACTGCACCTTATCAATTCATAGTAGGAGATCTTTATAAAATGGATTATGACAAGGTGATTCACCATTTTTTAATGAAACATGATCACCTTGAGGTGTTATGAGAAGTCCATGAAGGCATTACTAGAGGGCACTATGTTGGAGAGCCTACCACGTGCAAGGTCCTGCTTGTCGAACTCTAGTGGCCAACTTTATTCAAAGATGCAAAGGCATATGTTAGGCAATGTGATGTTTATCAGCACATAAGAAAACCAAATAGGAGAGATGTTATGCCCTTATGACCCATTCCTTCTCAAGAACTGTTCAAAAAGTGGGCTATAGATTTTGTGGGACCCATAACTCCAATAAGATGATGAATGAGCTCTCAGTACATTATTGTAGCAACTAACTACCTCATGCATTGGGATGAAACAACACTAATGAAAGACTATAATATAGCAACTACCACATGATTCATTTGGGAGAACATTATAACATAGTTTAGATGTCCCCTAAGCTTCATCAGTGATCATGGAACCCACCTCTTGACTGAGATGATTCACATATTATTGGCTACATTCATAATAATGCACCACAAGATAACTCCATACCACCCATAGGTCAATAGAATAGTTGAATATTTCAATAAGATCCTCAGTACCAATTTAACAAAAATTTGTAATGTTGGTCAGACTAATTGGGATGACAAAGTATCTGTGGTATTTTGGGCCTACCGAACTACATACAAATGCCTCAATAAAAGTACACCATTTAATCTAGTGTATGAAAAGGAAGTATTCATGCTAGTGGAGTTTCGGGTTCCATATCTCTATATTGTGTGTATGGGAAACTTGGATGATGAAGCCTTTTTGAAAGCCCAGCTCGATGATTTGATGAAACTATATGAGACTCAGTTTCTTACCCATTAGAGTCAGGATGTTGAGAAATACAAACAAAAAGCATGGCATGATCACCATTTAAAGAACAAAGCCTTTTCTCTAGGCATGAAGGTTCTATTATATGACTCTAAGTTTGTATGACACCCTAGGAAGCTTCAAATCCATTAGGAAGGTCCATTCATAATACATAGCATTCGACCTACCAGAGCTTATCAATTAAAATGAATGGATGTTCAGTTCTTCCTAGGGAATTATAATGGAAGTCAGCTTTGGCCATATTGTGATTATATTTATAAAAACTTTTGTAATCAATAAGGCTTAAATCTATTAGGTTATAATTTATTGCTTTCAATAAAAAGCACTGCTCTTGAGGTGCACATCTATTATTATGTTGAGTATATTTTTTGTGAAGGACCATGAACCAATTTTAGTATGGGGTAAGGCATCAAGTATGTGATAATCATAATAAGTTTGGAGTTAAAACTAGATAAGAAATATGTGTGGGTATGTAGGTACCAAAGGTGCAAGATTCGTTTATGGCATGTAAGTGATTAAGGGCATTGAGTCATTTAATGCACTTCAAAAGAACTTTGAAAGGTTCCTGCCATTTGGGGTGACAATTGTCTGCCACTACACTGTAAAGGTGGGACACAATTATCATCTACTTCCAAGAAAGGCACAGGAAGGGATGGACCATTAATGTGACAAGGTTAGTTATGGTGAGAAGCATATCAATGGAATGATGGGACAAAACTGTTAAGGTACTAAATGCTCAATATAAGATTTGAACAATGAAAATCGTTAAGAGATTTGCATTAATGACTTAAGGTGATGGGGAGAGGGAAGGAATTAATGGAGGTAAACCCCCTCAAAGGTCCTATAAATAAGCCTACTAAAGTCATTTTACACTTTACCTTCCTATTATTTTTTTGTGCTGAGTACAAATGATGAACTAGAGAACCAGAGACCGATGAAACCAAATTTCTTGTAGATGAGGGTGCTTGTAAATTTGGTGAATTCATGAAGGTTATTTCCCAGATGAGAAGAAATATTGCTAAGTTTATATTGGTGTATAGGACTAGGGATATTTTGAAGTTGTAGGTTGTAGGTCTACCATTGTTGAAGCATGAAGCTCGAGAGTTGAAGTAAAATGGGCTGCCACCATGTATTCATTTATAAATGTGGGATGGTTGTGGATTAACCTTTGAGTGCCATGAAGGGTAATGAAACCAAATAGAAAGGATAAAATATTAGAAATACTTCTAACCATACCAGAGGAGGAAGAGGTGAGTGGAGGAGATTGGTTCCCTATTAGGGAGGAAGCACAAGGAAACCTAGACCAAAGTACTAAAAAGGTATAGCGAATAGAAGGAGTGTTGAGACAGTGCATGGAAGGAGAAGTGAGAGAGTGCATGATAGAAAAATAAAATATGGTGAAGAAAGGGAAGCAGGCATAGACCTCTTTATTGTAGACCACCTCAGCATCTCTTCCTCCATCTTTGTTGATAGAAGAGATTAAATACCTAGAGTTAGTCTTGCACGTAAAGAACTGGGTCTCCAAGGTATCAACTACCACCATTTTTGACTATAACCACCATCAATTGGAAACTGATGTAGAACTGTAGAATGACTACCAAGTCCAGACCACCAACATAAGGAACCAAGTGGTTTATGACTTATCCATCAAGAACTAGTTGGACAAGGTTGACCTCTTTCAACTTCTTGAGTTGTCATACTTTGGTAAGCCTACTAAGGTAGTTTAGTCCTCCTCTCATGCATCCATGAGGACTACATCCACTTCATGGGGTGTAACATGAAGATCACCCCAAAGAGGATAAGAAAATTCATGAGACTTCAATTCTCGAAGGTCAATGTGTTAGATGACTTAGTAGACATGGAAGAGATTCAGGGGAGTGCCATGACCCTTATGTACCAAAAGCAAGGACATGCAATGCATATAAGGAACCTCTAAGATCTCTCCCTTAGAGTCGTAGTGCAAATTATTTCTACCAAGGTCGAAGAGACCAACTGCTCAGCAAGTCTCCCAGGTAATAAAGTATAACTAGGTGCTATATTTTACCCAAAAGATAACTAAAGATGTAAAAAAATCCCACAAAACACCCAAGTACTAGTTTCCTTTAGGAGTAATCTTATTATTTCTAGTTTTTTATGAGATCAAGGTGCCTGACTATAGTTCAAGTTCATTAATGTGGGTATACCCCCACTCACAGGTCCCCATCGAGTGTTTCAAAGCATTTACATGTCCCTAACACCTTACCCCATCTTACAAGATGAAGATGAGATACTAGTTTGATGGGATGAAGGCACCTTTTGGAATTGAATGGTGCATTCCCAAGGATTTGCCCCCTTGATTGTAAACCAAGTATAATTCTTTATAACGTAGCATTAATCCCTAGTGTGCCATCACATGAACCCTTTGGGAGAGATTTCAACATGGCTAAAATTTCCATATGTCTTCTCTACATGGTACTTCATCAATTTCATCAATCGGATATATGATGCATAGCCAATCATTCTCCAAGCGGAGCGAATAGATGCGAAGCACCATACCCTATAAAAAATGTATGTATATTTGGGTAAGAAGGCCTTTATGGAGAGAGGGGAAATTTACTTAACCAATATCAAGATTAAGGATATCCTGGTCAGGAAGCAAGTCCATAAACTATTTTATATGTTATGACCCCACCAATACCCTCAAAAAGGAGACCCCAAGGAGAGGCTTTCCTAGGCACTATAGCCATGAAGGAAGTAACCAAAGTCATGTGTTAGTTCTAGTGGGAAATAAGCCCAATAAAAATGATAAAGGACAATTGAGGTGTACCCCCCTAGATCCTTTACTTATTTCCCCTTTGTGACATGACCACCTCTACCTCACCCTTCACCTTTTCCACCTCGCCCTTCACCTTCTCCACCATGACCTTCTCCCATCCCCTCCTCACACTTCATGTCCCCCTACCTCACCATCTACTTCTCATTCCACTCCTCCCCATTAACCTTCCCTGAACCCATTATCTCAACCCACTCCTCCACCTTCTCCTAGGACTACCATAGGGTCAGCCCCACAACAACCTTTAAGGCAAGCGGCCCAACAAAAGACTCCATAGGTACAAATTCATAGTTTAGGATTAGAATCTGAAAAGACTTTATCCCCAATACAAGAGGCTCCATATGATGATCCCCAACTTTATGTTAGGGTAAGAACTAGTGATATGGTTGTAAGGAGCCATCAAGAGGGTGAGCTTGAGCAAGATCTAGAAAGGGGGAAGGTTCTAGCTGAAGAATAGGAATAGAGGGAGTTGTCTATTGCACGTAAACATTACCAATTCATAATAGAGGACAAGGACCTATATCTATGGTCTCACTTCTACCTTAAGGATGTGACTTCAAAAACAAGAAAGCAGGTGTTCTTCCTTTTGTAAATGTATGATGAAAAGCCCCAATTCGATATTCCTTTAGATTGCATTTTTTCTAACGTGGATGCTCTAGGATTGCCAAACCTTATAAAGGTTAATCCATAGAAGCTAAATCCAATAATGGCAAGTGCCACATTTTTTAGACTGGTCATGGAAATGATGTGCCAGAACATTTTTTTAGATTTGGACATGTGCACGATGGAAAGGAAACATCACAAAGTCATAGAAATGTAAAATAAAGTGGTTACAGAAAAGTAAGTGCTCACTAAAAAAGTGGCCTCATTGAAGCAACAAATCTAAGAGATCATCGAGGCTAAGGTAAGGGTTTTAAACCTTTGTAAAATAATTTTGAAATAGGATCCAGAACTTGTGGATGGCATGCTATTGGATGGGGATGCCATAAAAAAATTAGAAACCCTAGTTGAGCTTTTGCTCAATAAAAATGAGGAGTGCCCCATGCTCAGAAATGAGGCCAATGAAATATTTGAATAATTTACCATGGAAAAATACATTTGAAAGAGCATCTTGGAGAGATTTGAGGAGGTTATCCCCATTTTGGATGGCATTTTTGCACACCTATCATGCCTGAATAAAATAGTGGAGGCTCAACTCTATGATGAGGAGGCCTTGAGATAGCAAGTGGTTGATGCTACTCTTTTAATAAAAGATCGTGTTGAGTGTGTGAAATAATTTAAGGATATTGAAATGATGGAAGACACCATTAATAACCATTTTCAACAAATAAATGCAAGTTTTGATATACTCTGAACATAGGTTGATAAGGAGGTATCTAAATTAGAAGACATCTAGAAGGAAGCTAGCACAACCCTAGATGAACAAATGAAAAATATCAAGATTCCAACTCAACCTAAGGTGCTAAAAGAATCAAAAGAGGCCATTTAAGGAATAAATTTCAAAGTCCTTGAGGCATTGTCCCATTGGGATGGGCTGAAGAAGGAACTCGAGCAGAAAGGGCCAAAATTTTTGGAGGACACTAGCATGACTTAGTTTGGGAGGGACTAAGAGCATAGTGTGGGGTAATGTTGGCCCTTAAATTTTGACCAAGTATTATTCCATTTTTAGCATGTGGTATGGAGGAACCATTACCCATTTTGATGCAATTACCAACATGACACGGAAGAACCATGGCATGGGAGGACCATGGTACGTAGCTAATAGGTGCAGAAGGGTTGTGGCATGAAAGTTGATGGGCATGGAAGGATAATGGTGTAGGAGACACAACATGAGAGGACCCAGTCAAGAGAGAATCTATCATGAAGAACCCAAAAACGGAGGACTCAAAATAGAAGTGAAAGACTAGGGGAGTGCATGGGAAGCAGAGCATGAGGGATGCAAGAGTAGTTAGAAGAGCAACTCAAGTGGGACACTTTGATGCCACTGATCAAAGGTTTTGTAATAGCCCATAAGGAATGGAACACTTGGCCACCAAAATATAGCATAGACTGAGGATCTAGGGGTGCAGAGACCTGAGTCTATAAGAATACCTCATTGTAAGAGCCATGACTCTTAGTTTGTTGGGAGTTCATGTGCCATTTGTTCATGATAGTTAGAATTTTGACACTTGGTCAGGCAAAACAAGTATAAAAACCCCTATTGTAATCATTTTCATGGATGGTACTTTGAAGAATAGGTATAGCATTATGTCTTGTAATTTGTTAAGCAACTAATGAAAAGCTAGTGTTTACGATATCATGTGATGAATCATCAAACATTTTATGTGTTGAATGATGGAGATGTTTTATTTCTAAGTCATGGATTGATATGCATGGGATATATATCTTTTACCTAATCAAATTCCTTTACTTTAACCACTTATTCATACATTCAAGATATGCAATAAAACTAAAAATAATAACATGCACTACATAAGAGAGAGAGAGAGAGAGACCATATTTTACGTGGAAACCCAAAGTGGGAAAAACCATAGACAATAATCTCAAGTATACAAATGAGCACCAACTAAAGTTTATAATGTTCATAAGCACCAACTTGTAGGAGCACCAACCCCTCTTGTGTATAAAACACCACTATCTCTCAATGTTTCTTTCTCACAAATGATAACACACTACTATATCTCTTCTCTGATCTCCTATGCTCTTCTCAGCTAGATAAAATCATTTGCTTCCATACCTCAAAATGGCTTCTCAAGCCTCCTTTTATAGCCTTCCAAATGACCTTTGTCATTCACCCTTTGAGACCTTTCAATTCACATAGAAAATGGTACCAAACTTGTCTTGCATGACCCTTCAAATTCCTCAAGGTGACCCTTCATGGGAAAATGCATCATTTCCCTATTTTGTCTTTATCTAGTGAATCTTTGTATTCATCAAGGTGACCTTTCATGGGAAAATGTGTCCTTTCCCTCTTTTGTCTTTACTTGGTTACTCTTTGACTTCCTCATGGGCCTTCTTTTATCCTTATGTAACCAAAAAAATATTCATTAATATTTAATTAATATTAACACACTTTAGCCAAGAGATGAACATTGAAAAACACATTTAGACATTAAATGCTATATTGCTAGACTTTTGACATCAGTGACAATATTTCCAAAATGGATATCTTTTTCTTTTATCACTACTGTCAGTAATGGTGATCCTAGTTATAGTGGTAGTTAAATCTAGAACAATAATGATAATAGTGGTAAATTTAGGGTATTAATAACCTTTTAAGAACTATGTTACAAAAGATGAACAAATATACAACATTGTACTACAAAGCCTTCAAGAACTGGTATTTCACTGCATGCTTTAGGTGAGTGTGCAAGACTTATCTCTCACATGATAGGGCCAATGCACTAGCTTGTTGGGGAGAAGCTTCAACACCAATGTAGAACTAACTAAAAGAACCCAATAATTTGTAACATTTGAAAAGTTACTTGGACAATTATATTATGGATGATGTATGTAGGGTTAAAAAACCCCTATATGGGTAGTCTATTTAGGATGTTTAGGCTTAAATAAGATGTAACAATTAAGTACAAGACAAAATCATGTATCATTGTTTAAAAGATACAACCACAGTTTTAATTCATTCAATTATATATTCATAGCATAATAGAATTGAGTGTGTAAAAATAAGCAAGAAAAGATGATAATTGAAATTTTCCAAAAATAACACATCGTTGTTCATGGGGGAGGGCTAGATAGTGAGAATATATAGAAAATTAAAAATATGTGTGAAAAGGAAGAGCCCTAACCATCAGAGAACAATATATTAAGGAAGGTTAATAAGGGCAAGTGACACTTGGTGTCCATAATGTTGTAGTTTCTTAAAGTTAATAATCTAACAATCATTTACTTTAAGAGCAAGTTGTCCTACATCGGTCTTAGTAAAAGTTTTGTTGAGTTTTTGTGTGGGTAGGTAATCTCAACACAAAGTTTCAACTTCAAAGGACAAACACAACACAATCAAAACTAACCCTTTACGCACCATTACAGTTGTACCCTGTAGTGCTTTAAAAACATTCTCGATGAAAAATTGCCTAATGCCATCCTTAGATTCCAACATCGATGTGATTGTAGACTCACCATAATAAGTAGATCATAGTATTTGAATAATTCTTCATAGGTTGAAAAATACTAAATTTGTTACATAGGATGCAATACAAAAAATCCAAAATTAAGAACAATTAAAAACATACCTAAATATCATCATTAAAAACAAGATGAGTCGTGTGATACTTTACTAGCAACTCAAAGGTGTTTTGATTAGCAAAGTCTTCAAACTGTTATGAGAAAATAAGGTTTTTTATTTCAACATCATTTTTTAATATTTCAGCTTTTAAAAACATAGTTATCAGATTGCAAGCTTTAGTGCAAGTCAACTTGATTTATGAAATGACATATATTTGTTTGATGATGCATACATTTCTTATCTTCCTGCATAATTAGCATAGCTGGCTAGAATTATTGTTTTACAGAACATAGTTGAAGTGAACAAAAAGTTAGAAAGAAAAGTTGGAGTAAAAATACATAAAGAACATATTGCTTAAGCCTTGTACACACACCAATATGCCAATATTATCAACTTATCAATTGAGATTCATAGGCAAAATAATTTTTTGCTAATGCCCCTGGACAAGGGTTGTTTCTCCATCATTTTATTTGATAGCAAACATGAACTCATGAAAGAGGTCATAATATTCTTCTAAGGTAGAAATTTTGATTATTTGCTAATTTGAGTCACAGTCCAATGTAAAATTCATCATTCAACAGTTTCTCATTGTCGGTTCCCACGTCAATTGTAACTGAAAGGTACTATACATATACCAGCATAAGAAAATAGAAGTAACCATTTACAAGGCAAAATATATGTCTAGTACTGGCTGAGGTAACCTCTTCAGTCAATCAAATTCCTTATGGAATTAAAACCAAGGTAGCTCTAGAATATATATCATATAAGTTCCATATCTAAATTCACACTTTTTAAGCAAGCATGCAGCTAAATATTCTTCTTTCTAAGTATTAGGAATCAACATTCCTAACATGATATAGGAAAAATATAACTCAAGACAATTTATGATTCCATACTGCTGAAGGACGAACACCACCTACAACAGTGTACAAGGCTAATTTCCCAATAGGTATGCCCATACCCTGTTAGTGAACCAAAAGAAAAGTGAGTTGCATGATAGACACAAAAAATGAATATAAAAAGGAGGAAATACAAGATAAAGAAGACACTCAATTTTTTCTATGAATCTTTTGACTCTTTTGACTTTCTGCTAGTGTTTATGATTGAAGAGAATAAAGGCACAAAAAGAGAAAGAAAATGATGGCATTAATTAGTGGTATACACTAACGATATAAAGTAGCATATACTATATCTCAATTCACACCACAAAGAGGATAAAGCTTAATACCAAATCTCAATTTTCACTAAACACTTATAGAAGATGTAACATATTGTACACATCAATTTACTTGGCAACCAAGATCCCCAAGTCCCAAAATTCTTTCATCATCAATAATAACAATAACCTGAATATTCTTTTCATACCAGTTCTTCAAGATTTCTAGGACCTTGCCTTTGCCAAAATCATTAGATAGAAAATATTAATAAAGGAAAATCCATTTAAAGGATAAACATATCATGAGCAAAGAAATAATATGCATACTTCTCTTTCAAGCTGATATAAAGACCCTAGGGCATTTGAAGATTGAACCATATTTTTCACAGGATTCACCAACAGTTGGAGCGTAAACTATGGGAAGCAACTCTTCCACATTGTCCACCAAAAAATTTGTAAAATAATCTTTCATTCCTTTCCTGCCATTAGAAAAAATATGTCACCATGTAAATTCGGCATTAATTCACACAATGTGCACTGTAAAACAACAATATTAAGCACAACTAAGAGACCATGATTTTAATGTTACCAAACTTCAACTTTTACAGAAACATGCAATAGATTATGAAATAGATGAATTTGGTTTATAAATTTTTACCACATATTACTCCCCGTGAAAAAATATGTGGCCTAAAACCTCAATTGTATGGCATCTTTGTTAAGTACTATGTCAAACTGTGGATAATATTCAACTTAGAAACAAAAATGTTATATAAGGATATTAATATCCATAATGTAAAAATTTTAATAATTTAGTATTATTGAATCATAACCAGTTTGTTGTAAATTCCATAAAATCAATTTTGATCATTACTATAAACATCCTACTTTAAATCATTAGAATTCAGATCATTTCAGTTGCATTATATATCCTTATCTAAAGTAACTTCTATCTATGCCTCTGATCGCTTGCCTCTCCTGCCTTGTGGATTACAATCCAAATAGAAAATAAACTATGGTTCTCTATTCAATGGCCTTAGGAACAATTAAATGTGGTGTTTAAATCAATTCAGAATCTAGATGAAATGAAAAATTAAGTGCTCTGAACACATTTTAGTTTCCCCAAAAAATTAGAAAAAATCAAAACATATACCTCAAGATCCATCATAGCCATGTATTTTTGTAAAGGAGCTTCATATTGGTGAATATTATTCATAATGTTTTTTACCTGTATAAAATAAAAATGAATATAGTAACTGGGTTAATAATTTACCATAATTCAAGACAAATCACAGGTAAAAGAAACACATTTCACATAAATGGAACACCATCCATTCAAAAAATGCCAGTGCTCTTCTCTTGCAGAAGATACACATTTCACATAAATGCAGTATCATCCAATCAAAAACTGTCAATGCTCTTATCTTGAATTTGTTTCAAAGGCTTACATGGACACATAAATAGTAAGAACCCTAAAGCTCTACTTTTGCTATTTTCAAACAAAAACAAATGAATCTAAAGAACATAGTAAAGAGGAAATTACCTGAAGCTCTTGTGACAAATAAACTCAGGGTAAAAGATGCTACAGGTAGTGAGTCTCTCTCTCTTTCTCACTAAAAGCTAATCCTTTATTATAGCTAGAATCTTGCAATAATGTACATCCACTGCATCAATGAAAAACAATCAATAAGATCAAAGATGTTAGTAGCTTTAAAGGACCATTTACATCAAAAAAGGTATGTCAAATTCAAAATAGTAGCTTTAATTATTTTATTGTTATGCAGTTTAGCTCAAAGTTGAAAACATGATTTTGAATATGAAATTGCATAACAACATAAGAGAAAAATGAACTAACCTAAATAATGGCTTAATCTTAGATGTGTTGATTTCCTTAAAACAAATAATGGTAATCATTACCATACCAAAATAATGAAATAAATGGCTTGAATAAGTAATTGTAAACAAAATGTAAAGCATATTGCACTAGATACAAGTGGAATGTGAAATGCCAAAAGTATGCAAATAATAACATGAGTTCTATACAACTAAGTGCTCTGATGCCAGAATGAATCCAAAAAAAAATTTGATGAATTTCTCAAACATTATGGAAATGTCCAAATATACTTCAAAGCATAGTTTATGTGAGGGACTATGTGCTGGATGCTTTGGATTTTTTGTTGAGTGGCAAGATTGATAAACTTTTAAGGCTACGATGGCTTTGGCCATGGGTGGATGGGATAAACTGGCATCCCCAAGAGAAGTAGCGATTCTTTCCTCACCCACAAATGTTAGTATCACTTGTTTGGATGTAGAAACGGCTAGGGTTTCCCCAGTAGTGTCTCATCAGAGAGGCACTCCCTCACCATAAAATAAGCCAACTGCCAATTAACTAGTTTGGGCCACAGGGGTGATAAATTGGGAGGGGGTTTTTGTTTGCATTAGAGGTTAGGGATCAACCCCCACCCATGGTGATCGACTTCCATTGGATGATTCTTGCCTTTGGGAGACAACAATGTTTCAAAAAATAAAATCCATTAAAGAGTTGCACAACCACCCCAAAACAACAATGCTTCAAAACAAATTAAGGACCTAGCAAAGACCCAGAGGACTCCCTAGCTCAATCATAATGCAAAAACAGTTGTACAAAGAGCCTAATAGATATAAATAAGCATGTGCATATTCTTAACCATACGGCCAAAGACATAAATTACAGTGCTTGACACTAGTGGTAGCCCAACTCAAATTTGTATTATCTTTTCCACAGGTAGAGGATGATAATGCAGTAATAGAACACTCCCATATCCTCATCTACCATCTGTGAAAGAAACTAATAGATGGGATAACAACGTGTAGACATGCAACCTCATCTTATTTTTAGAATCCCTGCCAACATAACTGTACAGCCAACAAGAACTGCCTTTGCCTTATAACCAAAAACCATTGCCATCATGCATCGTGCAGGACATCACTTAAATCACACACTAGCCTTAAATCTCGTGAAGAGGTCAATAACAAAAAAATTAATCTGCAAATCAAAACATCTAAAATAATAATATTAAATTATGTTGTTAACAAGCTTACAACTATCTTACATCAATGTTAGCATATTTCTCTACCCGCAAAATGGTATTGATCACAGGAAGAAAATATAATCCCCACTTACTGTCTTCTAAATGCTAATAGTCCCTTCCTTCGGGACTAATAATAGACCCAAATGAATCCAAGGAAGCTCAAAATCTTGAAATTCTATTCTTCCGAAGGCTAATGTCATTTGGCTTTTGTGAGCTCCACATCAAGATGCAAAAGTTTGGTTTTTATTTTTTTTACAATCTATGAGGTAAATAATTGGCTCATGTAATTTTTTCTCTGAAATAAAGAGAAATGTTTTACAATATACCATTGAAAAGATGAAAGAATAGAAGTAATACTTTTTGCAAAGATAGTACGCCTCCTCTAATAGAATTATTCCCACCCATATTTATCAATAGTCATTATTGTTAACTTTTAGTGTCAAGAAGACTGAAATCCAATGCTAAAAACCCATTAGCCCTCACTCCCATGCATTCCTGAGTAATATTTGTTGGCTCTCATCTTATCAGTACCATCTTAGTACACAAAACCTTCAAATTGACCTTGAAATCCTATGTACATAATATATTAAAAATAAATTAAAAAATAAAAATAAAAAAATTGATGACAATGTATACTTGGAAATGTGTGTTCAATTATATTATTTTATATGTGCATATCGCAATGGTTGGGACATAGGGATGTGAGGTTGTTGGTTCTAAAGTTAAATCTTGGTAACCTTGTTAGATTGTGGGTGATAAGAGCGGAAGGTGAAATTGTGGTGGGCCTTCTTTGTGTAAGTTTCGATGGAAGACTTACATCTTTGATACGCCAAGCTTCTTGGAAAAGGCCAAGAGGCCATTATTAATGATAGGCTTCAAATTCCTACTACTATGCATGGCCTTAGAGCCACTATCATCCTGCATTTTTAATGCTAACTCTTTTACTATGTTTTTAAAATTGTATGTTTCCCTCTGTATATGATCTCAATGCATGACTCTTATAACACTTGCACACAATACATTATGTCCCACACATGGTATTTTTTTTAAATTTTGACCTTTTTACATGGTCACAACTAATTTATCAAAAATGATTAATTGGCTTGCAAATTAACATTCTAAATTATTATGTATACATTTTATAAATATATAGAATAATTTTTAAAAATATAACATATATGGCATAGTTTAGATGGTATTTAATTAAACTGTTAAAAAAAAAAAAATCATAAAATAATAATTAATTGTTTTGTAAATTTCATTTAGATAAATAGAATTTTTTTTGACAGAAAATTAATTTACAATTATATTGACAAAAAATTAATTTACAATTATAAATTAGAACCATTTAAAAATAATTAATAAGTTTATAAATATAAAAATTAGTAACCATTTTTATGTATCATTAATTTTTATTTTTTCATAGGGAGAAAATACAAACATATCAAAATAAATAAATACAACTCAATTTAATATGTGTTGTTGTTCAATACTTATTTCAAAATATTTTAGCCAATTTTACATTTCCATTGTGGATTAAAGTAGACCATCTAATTTAAAGTCAACATAATAAAATAATAAACTAAAAAAACATATTTATATATTGGAATAGTAAAACATATTTATATATTGGAATAGTTTTTTTATGGATTAGAAGGGAAGTAATTCTTTAATCAATTTATAGCCAACGTGAAGAAATTAGAGTTTTGGTATCTTTATTTTCATGGAGATGACGGTGGGGCTCTAATAATTATTGTATTTTTTTAATTATTTATAAATATTTGATTTAAAGAGAATAAATATTTTATTATAATAAAAATATAAAATAAAATATTATAATTTTATTATTTTTTATTTTTTAAATAAAATAATTATATAATTTAATAGAAATGAAATGTCAAATGTATTAAATAATTTTTTTTAAAACCAATGTATATTAAAAACAACCTTTTATGTATTATATATGAATTTTTTAATTATTTCAAGATTTATATTCAAAATATATAATTGTAAAATGTTATCAATTTTTGAAAATGTTATAGTTTATTTGGTATGGATGATGATAAAGTACTTTGTTATATTAACGATTAAAGTATAGATTTTAAGAAATATTAAAAGAGATGAAATTAGATTTAAATTTTAATCGAATTTGGAAAAATAAATACCTTTTAATTGTTGATACTAAGATCGATTATTTATATACTGGTTATGAATATTAAAATATTTATATTTAAATTCACAAAGAAATACTACATCATCACCCCATCAAATTAATTCAATGCTCAAAAGGATTCCCTTGATTAAATTTAAGAGAGCAATATGATTTTTTCTTGTATATCTTAATAGGGTCTTCTATTATAATTAATGATTGGAATTGGAAAAGTTGAGACCGGGTTTGACATTTGATACAAAAGCTAGAGATATAATTTCCAAGCACCATCAAATTGTATCGACCCTAACCTTCCCACCATTTTGGGGAACGTTGAATTTACTTGCACTAGATAAGTTAAAATATAATCTTTCTAAGTTTATAAGTTAGATTTTGTTAATTTTCGAATTTTTTTTATTTTAATATTTAATAATTTATCAAATTATATTCGATCTTGTTGTTTTAGGAATTATAGAGGGTAAGAATTTGAACCAACCCATTATTTTGAATCATTCTGCTAGTTTTGTGTGGTTGTTCTTTTTTTTTCTATTTTTCTTCTTGTGTTGTACACAACTATTTTATTTTGATACTAACACTTGATCTATTATCCTCATTAAATTGTTGTTCATCTTTTATAGGGGTTGTTGCACACTTTTGTCCTCTCTTTTGAATATTCTTCTTATATTATGTTTCGCTCAGAATGTTGTTATTCTATATCACACACTCTCTGTATGTTGGGTTGGTTTTCTTCTCTTTCGAAAAATAGGTGTACTAAATCTTCCCACTTAGCTATAAACCACTATATGTTCAAAATTCACAATTCTATACTTTGAATTCAAGTTTGAATCAACATTGAAGTGGTAGATGGATTACACTGATGAATGTAGATGTAGATCCCAAAAGGATGTGAAAAATTCAAAGCTAGCTGCAATTCAACATGTATTCTTGAGAACAATAGAGACAAAGTTGATTTATATTTATTTTTTATTAAATTTTTTATTGGTCTATAAAGGTGACTAACCATATGAAGGGTTGTCAAAATTTCAATGGACTTATCATGTAGAGTAATATTAGTTGATATTCATCAAGGCTGACAACGATGTCTTTTTTCTATTGTATATAGTGTGTAAACATTTCAGTATTTATTATATTCATTTGTCGCAGATTGTAGAGTGTATATTGTCAGGGTATCACATGGTCTGTAGCATGTTCCAGCATTGTTGGAGCTCACCATGCTAAAGAGCTTGACGAGATCTGCAATTTTAGGTATTATGGGTGGATTCAATGTCCATGCTTCTAAAAGTATGTATGTTGTGTTCATTACAACATGTCAAGACCCTGCCCAGAATGTTGAGAGCTGCCACTATATTACCATGATGGATGTTGTTAATGGTGGTAAAGATCTGCACATCTCATAATACGAATTGGGTTTGTCATCAAGGTCAATGCAATAACACCCATTACTTATCTTTGGCTTTGGGATTAGAATTACACTGGACAAAATTTGTAGTAATTAAAATTGTTATTGTTCTAGACCTGTTTTGAGTAGTTGGTGACTCTATTTTAACTGATAGGAGATGTTCAATGGGAAATGAATGATTTCAAGTTTTTTATTGTTGAATCTTGGGTTTGGCTTGCTTGGGACATATTTGAGTCTATTCATGGATGTATGGATTTTTTTCATTTTGAACAAAGGTAAAATCAGTATTGATTCCCCATGAATAATATAGAGCTGGCATAGTATCCTATAAAAAAACGTTACAATTCCAAGATGTTAGTCTGTACTTAGGAGGCATTTTGAGCTCTAATACAAATTTTGATGCATGGGCCAATATTGAACAATACAAAAGGTATTAATATATAATTGAGCTGGGATAAATTTACCAACATTTTAGGACAATTGACAAATTGATTATGTGCATTCATTTTGAGGAAGGCCATGTGCCTAGAAATAAGGCTAATTTTTTCATTATAAGTGATTAGAATTATGAGGATATAAATATATAAAGATCCTTTTATTAATAAAATTTTCCCTGTCCCTTCTTAGTCATGCTACAATAGATTGCACTGCCATTATTGACTTGAGTTTTTTAGCAATTATAAGCATAAAAATCCGATTCCTTATTTTATTTTGTTGGTGTTCATTGATGGTCAAATATAAGTAGAAGTGTCTTGTGCCTTGATATTATGGTATGGCCTCAAACTATTGTTTGATCATCTTCTACAAGAGATATATCATGCTAGCAAGTATATTCACATAATTGTATTCACATTTAATAGGTATTACCTCTTTTCCTTTGATATCACTTTTCTGTCTACTCTATTGTGTTGGATCCTTTAAATATGATAGTTGAACTTGCATGTCACATGACTATAGCTTCCATTGTGAGAGTCAATGTTGATAGATAACTATTGGGCTTGTGCGAAAAGCTAAAATTATATCCCCACTAGTAAATATTTAATTTAAAGTGTACAGTTTAATTGTAAACATCACAAGAATTTTCATCGCTACAATTGTAAGGATTTTCTTACCTATTTGCAATGAACTATAAGTACAAAGCAATATTTTATTTATGATTCAATTTTATGGTTTCTCTTCTTCAATAATTGTTGCCCCACAAGGACTTAGCACTTTGCACCCCTTGTTATTCATAACATCACGCATATCTGCTACCCATTGGATAGAGTATTGTTTATTAGAAATAATTTTCGTTCATGTGTAAACTTTAAATGTTGTATCCACTTGCATATGATTGTCTTTAGAATCTTCACCAACATCATTGACAGTGTTTCAATAATGGAAAACAAAGAGTTTTACCTTTATTAAAGTGGGTCATTTAGAGGGGAAACTTTCACAATTTTCAAAATAATAATAAATTTTATAATATGATGTTTTGATATTTAAATAATATTTCTTATAAATAGTATAATTATATTATGCAGACTCTATAATTTTAATCAGGGCAACTAATTATATTTAAGTCAAAAGTTATGTGTACTACAAATCAATCACTACATAATCTAATACATCAAATATGTTAAGGGTATCGTATGGCCCTCATCTTCAAATAAAAAATAATTGTAATACTAAAATCATCATTTCATTAATTCTGGATAGATCCTTAAGAATTTGGACTTATAGTAATGTCATTTCTGGTTTTATAATTGTTGAACTTGAATTACTATATTACTATTATTAGATTTTAACTAGTGTAATATTGGATTAGAATATTGTTAGTATTGATTTTAATTACTGTGATATTTTTTTTAACAAAAAGGGGTAAAAAATTTATTCAAAAAAATAGAAATGACAGTTACAACGCTTTATCCTGGTCAACCAAATGACCCAACTTCTGAAAGAACTTCGCAGGCAACATCCTCTGGTCCAAAATGCACCAGTTAGGCCCTTGCTCAGAAGCCCATTTAGCAAGACAGTCTGCAACCCCATTCCATTCTCGGGGAACATGTTTGAAAACCACTAAATCTAAGGACGTGCTTAATTGGAGAGCCTGTTGGGCAACAACCGCCAGCTGCCAGTCAACACTATGAAAATTTTGATTATTTAGCAGGTTAATCACTACCTAAGAATCCGACTCACAAATAATTTGCTCCCACCCATGCTGGCAGCACTGTTGCACGACTTGCAGGATGGCCATCGCTTCCATGAGATTATTGGTGTAACAGCCTTTGTACACAAAAAAAACAAATTAAATCTCTCCTTCACTATTACGACCCAATCCATCGATGCCAGCATCTCCTAGGTTTCCTTTGGAGGAGCCATTTGTATTTACTTTGATTATCCTAGCCTGAGGGGGCGCCCATCGACATGTCCTATCAACAAGTCGTTGCAACTACCTAGCTCTCTATGCAGGTCGTGTGGGGGGCGCAATGTTGGGAGTAGCCGAGTGCGCACCTGCAATACGAGAAAAAATAGCAATGTCTTCCACTCCCAAATCATCAGCGCTATGACCCTTCACCAAGAGAATCTCATACAGTGAATTGTAAACTTTTTGCTAGAGGGTGCTTCATTCCAGCTGAGTCTCATGGAAAATGCACTTGTTTCTTTCAAGCCAGATGTTCCACAAGATAAAGTCTGGACCAGCTGTCCAAGCTTTCTATAAGATTGACGCCTTGGAGGGAGGATAACCCATGCAGTTCCAAAAGTCTGAGAGTGAAGCCACATGCCAGTAGGGACAGCCCCATACACTCCACCATAAGTGCCATATCTGCTTAGCAAAGGGACAGAGGAAGAAAAGATGCAACCCAATCTCCTCACTCCTGCAGCAAAGCACACATTTGGACGGTCCCTGGAACCCATGCTTGCATAGGTTGTCCCAGGTAAGGCACCTGTTATACACTAACATCCACATAAAGAAGTTACATTTGGGCCAAGTTAGGCTGCTCCAAATTTTCTTCCCCCACAAGAAGTTTGCTTCACCAAACATTTCCTTCGTCAGAGTGCCATACCCTACTGAAATCGAATATTGGCCGATAGAATCACCTCCCCACGTAAGAACATCAAGTCCTTATAAGGAGCTACACCCACGAGAAGCAAGGATCTTATTTAGCTCCATTCGCTCCTCCCTAAAGCCCCTCGAAGGCCAGTCAGAAGAATTTTTTCATCTATACCCAGTAGTTGTGCCTAAATTGAATCCCTCCTTGTAATGAGCGACTGAAAACCACCCAGCATCATGAAAGGTGTCACATAAAGGTTACAGGTGAGAATGGGAGGACAAGAGTGGGGGTGATCCATCCCAGGAATCTTCCCAGAAAAGGGTCTCTGCTCCACTATGGCATATCCAAAACAGGCTGCGCTTGACCAATTGTGCTCCCAATTTGAGAGTCTACCACACCATGGAGCCTCCCCATCCCAGAGGCAGCCTAGAGATATCACCAGCTTCCACACTAGGAAAATATTTGAATGACAATATTCGGGCCCATAGCTGATCTTGGTTGGAGCACCACCTCCAGTATAGTTTAGCAGCAAGAGCTTGGCTGGCCAGAATAGCTGAACACAAGCCAAGCCCACCATCTCTTTTTCACTGACAAATCGTATCCCATTTGATAAGACTCCACTTGGTGCTCTATAGGTTACCACTCCAAAGAAATTGGTGCGAGAGGGCATCAAATTCCTTGAGAAAGTACATAGGGGCAGCTTGCACCATGCAACGGTAGATAGGCAACGCCTGGATCACCAATTGCAAGAGTGTGACCCTCCCAGCCGTTGAGAGCCATCTATGTGTCCAGTGACTAACTTTTTGCTTGGGTCTATCTAGCACATTCTACCAGAATAATCTTGGTTGCCTTCCCACAACAATCAAAATCCCCAAATAGATGACCAGGAGAGCTTGAATTTGAAATCTCAAGATAGTCGCAATCCTCCGCTGTATAGGCTCAGGTGTGTTAAAGAAAAAAATAGAAGATTTGTGGTCATTAATATTTTGCCCAGAAGCATCTAGATACACATCAAGGGTACTTCGAAAAGCTTTCACCTCCCTTATCCTCACTCTCCCGGCAAGGATAGTATCATCCACAAACTGCAGGTGGGAAGTGGTTATTTCCTCTCCCTAGTTCCAACCCTGCACCCTGTTTTGGGACACCTGGGCCCTGATAAGCCTACCAAGACCCTTAGCCAGAATGATAAATAAATAAGGAGAGAGCGGATCACCTTGGCGGAGGCCTTTGGAAGCACCGAAAAGCTCGGTGGGTTGTCCGTTAATAAGGACTAAGTATGAAGTTGTGGTAACGTAGCTCAGCACCCACTGGATCCAATCTGGATGAAAACCAAAGGCCAACAGAACTTTTTGCAAGAATCTCTAGCTGGCCCTATCATAGGCCTTCGCTAGGTTGAGCTTGATGAACATGGCTTTTTCCTGAGAGGTACTCATAGAGTGGATAGTTTCCGAAGTAATAACCACCTCGTCCAGAATCTGCTTACCTGCAACAAAGCCCCCTTGTTCCTCTGAGATGATCACAGGGAGGCAGCCTTTTAGCCTCTCCATAATGAGCTTGGTGATGATTTTGTAGACCACATTACACAGCACAATGGGCCTAAAAAGGTCCAGCTAATTCACCTGATCTTTCTTCAGAATTAGGATAAGAAAGGTAGCATTTAGAGCTCTCAGCATATCCTTATTGACAAAGGATTCCTGCACCACGTCCAAGAGGTCCTGGTTGATAATATCCCAGAACTCCTAGAAGAATTCCACTGGGAATCCATTCAGCCCCAGAGCTTTGCCTCTCTTCATTCTAAAAACCACTCCTTCCAGTTCAACCATAACAATAGGCTGTAGAAGAGACTCATTCATACCTAAATTCACCACCGAGGGTATACATGACAACACCATATTTTTTGCCCATGCAGAAGGAGGTGAGCCAATTGAGAACAAATCTGAATAAAAGCATATGGCTTCTCTAGAAATAGCTTGGGAAGTAGTCAGACGAGTCCCATCCGAACAGACCAGGGAGGAGATGAAATTTCTATTGCGCCTAGCTTGAACCGACTTGTGGAAGAATGCAGTGTTCCTGTCTCCTTCCTGAAGCCAATCTATCTGGGCCTTCTGCTTCCAAAAAATTTCTTCTTGAAGTTCCCATTCGGCTAAATCATTAATCACTTGAGACTCCTCCGAGTGGAGCTCTTCGAAAAAGCTGAAGTCCCTGATTTGCCTGGTGACCCTATCAAGATGATCTTGAGCCCTCTTCCTCATGGTGTGGAGATTACCAAAGCTGTTAATATTCCAATATTTTAGCTTCCTTTTTACATTCTAGAGTTTTTTAGTGAAAGAGAACATTATCGTGCCATAGCTGGGTCCTCCCTGTCTCCACCACTGTGCCATCAAGTCCTAAAGGGATGCCTCCCGAAGCCACATAAGCTAGAATTTAAAAGGAGACTTCTTTGGCCCAAGGATATGACTGGTAACAAGCTTATTCGGCCAATGGTCAGATCCTCTCCAATCAAGAATTTTCAAAGCCAGGGAGGTGGAGCTTGATTACCAGTAACAAGAAACCAGGAACCTATCAAGCCTCTCAGCTATACCAACCTCACCAATTCTCTTATTGCTCCAAGTGAAAGTCCTGTTAAGAGGTTTGACATCCGACAGGCGGAGGTGGTCAATATTTTGCCGAAGGATCTCCGAAGAAGGTCCCAATCTAGGCAGCCCTCCCCTCTTCTCTTCCAAGCTGATAACTACATTAAAGTCCCCTATTATAATCCATGGCAAAAAGGGGTAGCAGCTCCTGACAAACTGAATGTGATTCCATAGCTTATGCTGCCCAGGTAGGTCCACAGAGGCATAAACATTGGTTGTCAGAATGAGCTCCCTAAATTCCATAGAGGAAGCCGTCATTGAAAGGGCCGAAGTACTTGATAGCCAATGGTGAGGTGTTATTTTCTCTGGGTTCCAACATATGGCTAGACCACCAGAACTCCCCAAGGCACCCACACACTGGCTGTGACTGAAGAACCAAATACTCGGCTTACAAGAAAACCAAGAATCAACTAAAATTTTAGTCTCCTAGATACAGAGGATATCTGGAGAATGGTCCAACACTAATTTGTGCATAACTTTTCATCGGGGGAAGCTACTCAATCCCCTTACATTCCATGATAGAACAATCATTGAGTGGATTGGGGGAAATGTTCATCCAGGGTCTTCACAGCCCTCGACTCCACTAATAAATCTCCTATGAGCTTGATTCTGTCCTGATCCTTTCTTCAGCTAGCTCGTGATGGAATGGAGGCTAAAGCTTTCTTGAAGGGTTTTTACATGAGGCCAAGGGCTGAAGAGGATCCTTTTTCTTTCTTGGAGGTTTCTGTATCCTTAATCAAATATGCCCAATGGACTTCCTTGTCACCCGAGGCTGGCGGGCCTGTTGGTTTAACATCCTGCATTCCTTGGGTGGACTCCTGAATCGGCTGATGCTCCATGTCTTATGAGTCGTCATGGCAAGAGAGACGCATTGTACCCTCAGCCTCCTCCCCCTGAAGCATTTTTGGAATGCCATCCTCAATTGCCATGTCATCTAGGACTTCGAAGCGGTTGAAGCTCATCTCAACCTGCCTATCAAAATTTGCCCGTTTTAGCCCATGGCCCTTTGCCCAGCATCGAACAGGAATGAAATCATCCTTGTCAGGACTCCTGAGGCTTGCTGAGCTGTGTTCTGTACCTGTGGAGAGAAGGTGATTTTTCCCTTTTGTGTCATTGCCAAGACGGGTTTGATTCATGCTATTGTAACCCATCTGGTTTGGTGTTTTGCTATCATTGTTCACATGAGGCCTAGAAGGTTCCTCTGGTGAAGCACCACCACTAGAAGCCTAAGGGCATTACCTGTGCAGGTGTCCATAAGCATGGCATATGCGACATCAAAATGGAATAGCCTCGTAATCTACCTACTAAATCCAGGAGGAGAGCCCCATACAAATTTCCAAAGAATCTAGCAGGGGATTATTCAAATTGATATCCACACAAATGTGGGCATAGGAAATTACCTTCTTCTCCAGTGTTTGGTGTGCTATAGCCATTGGCGAGCCAAGCATAGCAGCTATCTAGCGCAGAACATCTTCATTCCAGAATTCTAGGGGAAGTCTCGACAAATAGACCCAAACCAGAATGCAAGCTAGAAGATCTTTAGCTGAGTTAAACCCTGCATGCCAAGGTTTAAGAAAAAGACCACTGCACTCGTAGAAGTATGGACCTCCTTCGAAAATCTTGTTTCGGTCAGACACTGAGGAAAAGTTCACCATAAAGTAGTTGTTCCTTGCCAGCATAATGTCGAAGTCACCCTCTATCTGCCATGAGCAACAAATCCATGCCTCCAGGGCCAAAAGTGATATACGGATACCCAAGAATTTATAGATCAGAGCATGAGAAGTGAGGTATTCCACCTCCTCCTTCACTGCCTCTGGCTCAATAACCAGGACTGGACGCTCCTAATAGCGCTGAAAATAGCCTTTAAATTGCTTAATCTTCATCCCCTCTCCCACATATGTCGCCTCACCTCCCTGCGCTATCCCCCCTGGCAGAGGCCGTTCCTCCCTGGGGGCTTCAGCTCGGCCGCCCCTACCATGCTCCTCGCTCACAGCCATTCTTTTTTTCTTCTTGGAAATCTTTTTTTTAATTACTATGATATTAGATTTCAATATTAAAGATATTTAATTAGATTCCAATTAATGTAGAATCAGATTCCAATTACATCTTAACTAATTTTCATCTTTAATTTCGTATTTACGAGAAATAGACCAATAATTGAGCATGGTCTAATAATTGAAATGGGTCCTAATTACATAATGTGACCCCATAGTAGTCATACTATTATTTAATTATAGTCGATATGGTATTGTTTAATATTTATCCAAATTTTACCATATATTAACGAATCTCATTATGACATGGAAGATTTACAAATATTAGTGCAATAGTGTAAAACATACTTATTGTTACCATGTACGAGTATTGGACAATAATTCTCATTGCCCATATGCCCAATGTAAAACATACTTAACATTATTCTTATCTTGACATATAGAATGGGTAAGTGCCTATTCTACACTAGATAATAACATGGGACTTGTTGCTCATATTATCAATTTAGAGACTATAGGTCTTTGTTGCTCGTATTATTCATATCTTGTGTAGAATGGGCATGTTCTTGTAAAATTAAAGTGGTAACCACATACATTAATCAAAATTTTAAAAATTTGCACTTTATATACTAATATATTATGTGAAATAATTAATCACTTTGAAACTATTCTAATGTGTTTTAAATGGTTTAACTATTGTATATTTATTTATTAATAATGTGTAGAGAAGCCATTGATGTGAAGGAAAGATAACTAGTCTTTGTAACTCATGTTCTTAAAACACACAATGTCAACATGTCAAGTGTGGACCCATAAATTTATGGTGCATTGCTACTAGCACAGCTCCCATAAAATTAAGTAGAATAATGCTAATAATTGCATTTATAAAAAAATTACATAGTTTAACATTAATTAAAATATATTTGTAGCTCAACAATTATGAAAAATAACTTTCTGAAAATAAATATTAATCTTTCATTCATATTCAATAAACAATACCATTACATTCTTAATGTCTTAATGTGCATCATCCACATATAAGATAAATTTTTCAATGAAATAAATATCAATCTTCTATTCATATTAAACAATAGTACAAATGTAAGGTCATGTTATTAGAACATGCTTTGAAATAAAAAAATTTAAAAATCCACATTCTAGAGCAAGATGATATGACATATTATTTTTATAATCTTAAATAAAACCTTTAAGCATTCATTATCTTGTTTGAGTAGTGAAAGATATGATTCAATAGCCTCATATAATTTTTTAGGTATCTTAATCAATCCTCCTTTTTATTATTAGTTTGGCATCCATGTTTAGATGATGTTATCCACATCAATGTCTTATTTAATTTCATCTAATTTTATCCATATTTTATTAAGCATTAAACAATCTTGATACAGTGCTTCACCTTCTTCTCTCCCATAAGGTTTCAAATATTAAAACCTCACCTTTTAAGCCACATTCTCACCTTTCTAATTTATATCCCCATCTACCTTTTCCATTCATATCTTTATTTTCATTTGTTGGTTGTACTAGAAACATTTGTCCCACATACACATCCATAAATGGAATTAATGTTTATTTGAATCAATGTTAATTAATTGTGTTTTATCTGTGAAAATGTGCGGCCACTTAGATATGTTTTAAATCAAGGTCCATAAATTTTAGTGTCATGCCACATCGTACATGATATCTTCATGTCTAACAGGTCTAGTCACAAGTTAATGTGAAATCCATAAACTAACATGTCCATAGAAACCCCTTTTATTGTATAGGTAACATTTGATTCCTAGTATGTTAGCATATTGTGAGCACGAAAAGATGTATATATGGATAGATAAAGTGGACTAAAATTTTCAACAGGTTTACACATTTTGTTAGCGTCACGTTGAGAAAATAATGGACCTCAATGACTTCATGAATTCCTAATGACCAAACCTAAATTTGAAATAATTTCCTTGTAATTCAACACTTCACAACCCTCTCCTTCTTACATCACTAGTTTTTATTATATTTTTAAAACACATATCAACAACTTTGTGTGACAAAACCCAAAAACTTATGGTGTTGCATCTACTAGCGCATCTCCCATGAACTTAAGTAGAATAATGTTAGTAAATGCAAATTTTTTGAAAACTATTTTGATTACATTCTTGAACATTAATAAAAATATATTATTATTTTTGCAAAATTACAAAAAAAAATCTAGAAAAGATATTAATCTTACATTCATATTTAATAAACAATGTGGTTACCCCATTAATGGGTCAATAGTAAGAAACTTGAATAGAAGTAGGGCTAAAAAGATTTAATAGAAGTTGGTTAAATAGAAACAATCAATATCAATCTTCAATTCATACTAAACAATTGTAATAAAAATGCAAGGCCAAGTTATTAGAGCATCTTTTGAAATAGAAATTTAAAAAAACCCACATCCTAAGCCAAGATGATATCACACATTAATCATTGATCTCCACTAGTTTCACCTTAACATGCATTACCCTATTAAAGTAGTGCAAGGTATGATTCAATAGCCTCATGTCCTTTTTAGGAATCTTAATTGATCTACCTTTCTATTTTTTGTTTGGTTTCCATGCCGGATGACACTATCCACATCAATGTCTTATTTAATTTTGTCTGATTTGATCCATATTTTACTAGACATCAAACAATCTTGATACAATGCTTCATCATCTTCTCTCCTTGAGGGTTTCTAATATCGAATCCTTGCCTTTTTAGCCACATTCTCACCTTCTAGTTTAAGGTAAATATTTTCATTTACCCTTATTATTCATATATTTTCATTTATTGGTTGTACTAGAAGCATTTCTCGCACATACACAACCATCAATAGATTGAATGCTTGATTATATCTTCCACAAATAGGCCCAACATAAATATCATTATCACTTGGGATATGTTGATTAATGTAGTCTTGTCTGTGAAAATGAATGGCTCCCATTATTTGGTCATATATGTCATTGTCATATATTGTTTGTTGATAAAAACAAAGATTTGACATCCTACTATAATTTACAAATGGTATATCCAAAGTACACAAAACATTTTCCTAATATGTTATCTTTAGAAGCCAGTATTCTCTAACTCCATCAATTGCACTTTTTCCCCAATGTTCAATTTATGTTTTTATTCCCTTTTTCATATCTTCCATTTTTTAAAATTCTTTGAAAGGTGCTAAAGGAGGATTCCTTTTCAATAAGTTTGGTTCACCATTACCCTTTGTACACCATATTGAGATTGGATGAGACCATTGGAGATCCTTTATTGTTGTTTTATATTCTATCACTAGTATGTTGTATACAACATGGAACTTGACCATCTTAGGTTTGGTAATACCCAATATCTTGTGGCTTCCATCCAACAAGTATGGCTCCATGAAGGCTTTGAAGTCATACACTTCCTCAATAAAGTAAGGAGTGAATGTACTTGAACCCTCTTGACATGTTTTTTAAGTGTCTATGATATGTTGTAAAAAAAATGTGTCTAATTTTCATAATGATGTTGTTAATCTACCAAAAGTCTCATATATATCCGCATGGGTGTTTCCTACTAGTAAGAATCTTACATACACAATGTTGAATACCCTTCTTGTTATCAACATTGATGTAAATGCAAATAAGGTGTTATTATTATTATCAATCCAAACATTATCCAAATGCAAGTAGAGGATTGGTGGTTGTTTTTTGAATGAAGTACTTGTACTAAAAACACTATTAATCATTTTAAAAAGGATTAAAAAATTCTTTCACCCTTTACAATTATCATGTACTTCATTTTTAAATAGTGCATCATGCAATGGTTAATTGGATGATCCACAACTGTACAATAAATCCATATACTCATAAATGATGGGTTATTCAAGTGAGACACAAAGCCAATTATGTGACTATGTAGTTCACTCCGTGTTCAACAAATGGTAGTAAAAAATGGCCAAAACCCTCAGCCTTGTGTTCATGTATGAGCATACCATTCAAAGTAACTGGGAGGTTCATAACATTACTTGTTGAATTTGAATTTTTGCCCATCCTTGGTATGGAAGTTTTAATTTTTTCTATTTTATCATGCACAATGCTCAAAAATCTCTGAGGTTCTTCCTAGGAGTGCAATATGTGGGAGCCTTAATGTGCACGATAAATTTAAATATATTTATTCTACCATATTTGTTCCTCTTCAAGTTTTGATAGTGCTTCTAGGCATGTGGTAGGTCTAAATTTGTTGTACAAATACATGCAGTCATCACACTTGGTGAAGAAGTTATTCTTTACAATTGAAACATGTTAAAATATTTTGGTATTTTCTTGTTGAAACTTGGTTACGATAGTGGTATAAGTTTCAATAATTAAAGCTCCTTGTTACAATTATTTCACATTAAATTGTGGGTATAAATGTAGGAAGCACCCTTGGAGGAACTTTGATTTCATATTATCTTACACAACAAGTTAAATACAGAGAAATAATTGAATTTATCTCAACCGTTATTGATATGAAAGCAACTATTGAAATAGTATTTGAATTTTATTTCTCTTTCTTAGTGTTACTATTTATTTCACATATGTGACCATTTATCTAATCTACTTTATGATTAAATAAGGTGCTCCTTGGTTACTCATAAAATATATGCCATGAATTATGATAGACATCTATCCCATCAATTTTCATTTTATGTATCTCCATAAATTTCTTACCCAGATTAAATATTGCATTCGTTTCTAATGCATCTAACACAAAACTCTAATTTTGTTTCATAGAAATGTGACTGAAGCTAGGATAAATTTTTGGAGATAGTTAGATTTGTAATAATGTTTTTTCACATTCTCCAATTCATCTAAAAAATTGACCATTTTCTATCCTCGTCAACATTTTGATTTGACAAACTAGCTAAAGAGGCGTTTAATTTTTGACTTTCTTAAGCATTGTAGGTTCTTTTGATCAGTTTTTTGGAATGATTTTAATTAGTGCCATCAAAATAAAATAGATATACAAACTAAGATTGTCATTATTTTGATGCATTCCACATGTTCACCTCAATCTCATCTGGGACTTATTTGAATCTCACATCTATAGGACAACATTTTATGTCATCTAATTGCCTATCAGACCATTGAATACGAGATCTTTGAGATATGGAGCATCATTTGCAAGGAGGGTTAAATATTGTATCAATATGCACACCAAAGGTATTAGCATCCAATCCATTAAATTGTACCATGTCTCCTTCAATTACATTTATAATTGTTCTCTTTGCAATATATTTTCTTGTAAAGAATCACAAATAGATCACTTTGGCAGCAACTCCGCTAAACTTTAAATTATGTTCCCCGCTATGTATAAGATACAAATCATCCAATTGATCACTGCATTTATTTACCATAAGGGCACTTATTTTTTTATGAAAAACCTATTTTTTTATTGACCAAGCTATTAATTTATTAGGTTGTAGCAAGTTTGAGTAATCAGTAGACAAATTTACCACATTTTTTAGAATTACACCAAACATCAAGGGTCTTAATCTCTTTTCATTAATTTTATGATCTTATAGAACACGAGTTGAAAAACCTTGGGAAATGTCATCGTCTCTGCTATAAAATTTTTGTTTGAAAATGGCATTGTTTGTGACAAAATTAATTCATTTTATAGGTCATGTATAATTGATGGTGTTTTCATTATCATCACTGGAATCTCCCTCTTTCATGGCATTGTAGTCCTCTAAGTCACTAAAAATGTAATTAGTACAAATTGGGAGAATGGAATAATCTACATAATTTGACAAATCACTTTCTTCTCATGAAATGTAGTTTCCTTTATTCTCAACATCTTCTAAGGTTTCAAATCTATCAGTTGAATAATGTAATTATACTTTTACATCCAATACTATGTCGACACTGACAATAATAAATCCTCATCCCACATTTCTGCAATGTAGTATCCTCTTACTTGGATACAGTCTACCCTTTGAAAATTGAGTGCCTTTTAAAATCAAGTCCACATGATCATCTTCTTCAAATGCAAGAGACATCGATGTTAAAGTACAAAAAATAAATGTGAGATCAAAGTAAATTTGTAAAACTCTATCAGATATAAAATTAAATATAAATGTACGATGGAAACAAAAATGTATAATAAAAAAATTATAATTAAGTCCCATGTACTAGGGATCTATGTGTTGGTAGGAATAAATATGTAATATATTTAAAAATAAGAACATGTGAGCAAGGTGATATGTGAAAACAAATAACATCTAATGTAAATATGATCTCAACATACTACCATGAAAATAATGGGATATTATCATCATTAATTATCGATAGCTACAAATAAGTTTTAAGCACATGAAAAAATTGATTAACATCTTTATTAGTAAATTGAATGTGCTCTTCCTTACCCACTCAAGTTCAAATTCTAAACATTCACAATCTATTGATCGAATTATGGGAATTCAAGATTAACTTGTGTGAACAACCTCAATAGCTATAAATATCATTTAAAAATATATATTTAACCATTAAAACATGAATTAAACCCATACAAAATAATTGATTATTAAACTAGCGACATTTACTTGTAAAGAATAGTTGACTCTATTATTAAAAATCATCAATGTATCTATTAAACACATAAAATTATATATATATATATATATTCTTTTTAATATTTATTAATCTAAACTTGTTTTTAGCAATATATTTTCAAAGATTAATCTGAATATATTAAGAGAAAGATTAATCTATGGGCACAGAACACTACAACAATCTATCAGTGGATCACTAACGAATGTAATAATTTAACATTAAAAGAGGGTTGACTCGGCTTCTAATAAACTATGATAAATATATGCCTCTCAAGGAAAGTTCCCATAAAACCACAAGTCATAAAATCAAAATCAAATAGAAAGTTTGTCGTCACATACCATTAGGAAGCAATTAGTTCCCACGATTTAGCCATGACTAAGCTTGGCTTGGCACTTCACGACTATTATATGGTCTCAAAACAATTTTATATCCATTTGAAAACATAATACCAATTATAATTGAATATTTAGAGCTCTCTATTCCCTCAGCACTTAAATTTAAAAATTCCACTATCAAATCCATAAAGCTATTATAATGGTAGCTCCCATTCAGACTCAAGCTCCCTCTTTATTCTCATCAGAACAAACTATGAATACAAGGACATAGATTTTGAGTCAACAGCTCTACACAGGAAATTACCTCATTACACATCTATTTACAAGAATAAGGTCAAAATGGTGGAGTACAGTGATGACGATGATTTTTCCTTCACTCGAAGAATTAGAGTACGATGTACTACTTATTTGATGTTGTTTGTGCTACCATGAGTTTACCAAGGTCACCTACATGGACAACCAAAAATGACAAAAAGGATTTGTAAGGACTTTGACATTCTTCATATTAATTATATTAATAGGTTTAGGCATTATATACAAAATATAGCTCAAATTATTTTTACTTGTCTATGTATCAAACTATTAATATGAAGCCTAGGCCATGAAGGCTTTCTGATGACATAAGGAGGTTTATACAAACATATTATTGTGATTATTGGTTCAGTACCTTGACCACACAGTCATGACTTTAGTAGGAGGGGTAACAATAACACTTATCCATTTACCAACGACCTATGTCCCAAATAAATTGGTTGAGCAAAAAATTTCCTTTAAATTAACTAGGATCAAAGATGGACTCTACAAAATACAAAGATGGCATACTGTATACATTGCCTAAGTATCAGGGTACTAGGTAGGATTATATTTCAACAACAATCTATTTAACATAAGATAGGAATAATATTGAATTCTTAATTGATAATATTATTAATATGCTAGATTTATGTAGAATATGCATGTACTAATTCTACACAAGTCTACAATAATTTTATCGATTATCCAGTTTAAAGCTCTAAAAAAAAGTCTACAATAACTTGACTTTGTGCAATGACACCACGTCTTGATCTCACATTTTTATGCTTTCTAAATTTTTGAAATAGGTAACAATGGGAATAAAAGTCTTAAATGATGTGTATTTTCATGATGATGCCACGTATCATAATCTCATAGTTTTACATGTTCACAAGGTTCGACTATTAGATTAATAACATTTACCTAAAAAATAAAGTTGACTAGTTTATTGCAACTCATTGATGTATAAGTTATTAGTAACATAAAATATAATACATTGGTAGATACCAATTAGTATTCATGGCTCATTCAAAACTCCACTAATTCCACATCAGATCATACTCATAATTATAGTAAAATATAAGATTATATATATATATATATATATATATATATATATATATATATGTATGTATATTCTACATTTCTCCTTTAACTTTTAAAATAATATTAGTATTTGAAAGGTAACGTTGAATAGATAACATTCATAAAATAATTTAGGACAAGGTTCTAAATTTGAAGGGCATTTCAAGGGATTCCATATAAGAGTTAAATTTGATGGGTAGCATTGGATAGACTATGGGAAAAATATTATGACTATCATTCATTCCATATTACCCTTTAAAAGTTATGAAAACCATATTTAAATAAGTGTCTGATGCGACTTTAGTACCTATTATTTAAAGATATTTATGTTATTAAAAAAATATATAATTTAAATTTCTAAAAAATTTCAAACTAAGATGTCTTAAACTGTTAGAGGATGGGCTTAAAAAGATTATATTGACATTAGAAATGTTAATCTGGCTTAATTGCATTAAAAAAAATTGTGAAGTTATTGTTCTTAAAAAATACTATAACACTTGAAAAAAATTAAAAAATAATCACAAATTATTACATTTAAAAATCTAAAATACCAGAAATAAAAACAAAATAAAATATATCACCAAAAAATTACACTGAAAATAAATAAATATAATATAATTATGATATCTTAAAAGTTTACACAAAATAAATTGATCATAGCCCTATAGTCCTATATATTATGTTTCATAAATATTATTAAGAACCTTTCATCTATTTATATTAGAAAAATAAAATTTTAAAAAATTGTAAAAAATTAAATTCGGAGGATTGATATCTTCTTATATAAAAGAAACATCGATTCTCTAAACTTGTTTGATAACATTATAAAAATCAAAACCTTAAAATATCTAATTCGAATAAGTTTTTTGTTTTTTTCTCCATTTATCACCATATTATGGAGAGGGTGACTAATTATGACTGTAGGAGGGACTATATGGGTCGTGCAGTCAACACCCATCTCATAGTGATTGTACAAGTACTATGATGAATGATGTTGTACTGCAGCCCTTTTAATAGAGAAATCATGGAAGAGTGATGGATAATTGGGTATAACCTTACTCTTGATAGCCTTAAATTTATTAATGAAATGAGGAGAATGTTAAAATGTAATATTGACTAGCTGATGAAATTAATTGTACCTAAAACTAACATTCTAAAAATGTTTTTGGGATTGATATAATATTACTTGTTTCATCTTCAAGTTTTAAGAATTATTTTTACAAGTTAAATGTGTGATATCACATGAAACAATTGAGTTGTTTTATTTTTAAACTTGTACTAGTCAGAGAATGAGCAGGAAATAATATGAATCAAAAAAGAATAATGTAGATTTAGAAATATAACTAAAAAATAGAATACAGTTAATTCAATTCTTGGAAATTAGGTAGTGATGGTTTCTTGTTTCATTTTACCATTTGCATTTTCATTATTCAATCTTTTTGTAGAATTAATACTCTCAAGTCTTGGGCACATGTAAAGGTTTAATGCTTGATTAAAATGTGCCATGCTGATGTTAAAAGTGCCCAAAGCCCATGGTTTGCACACATGGGATTTTCTAGTGTTGCTTCTTATGTCATCTCAGTAGTAGTGCTAAAGACAATAAACTTACTTCTTTATCATTTTAATTAAAATATTTAGAGGTAAAAGTCAATGGAAAATAAATATGAGGGCTTGCAATTAGATACCTAGTAACTAGTAACATCCTTTTGATGGATTTCATTAAATGTGCATAGTGTAACTTTACATGAGCCCCCTATAGACCTGTGATGCATCGAAACTTGTAGCAAAGTCTAGTACAAAGAGATTTTTTAGCAAGGATTATGGATTAAATTATGCTTTGTTTGTCCACATTGTGTGCAACCATTCAAGCTTTATTTTTATAAATTTCTCATAAATTGGTATACTTTTATAAACCTTATAATTTACCCAAAATTATTGGGTTGATGAGATTTGAAGCACGTAATATCGATGATGAAGATCGAGTTTGGTAGCACTAAACTCTTTAATTAAATTATGTATATATGTTTGAGTTACCCGAAATTAATGCATATTATATGGAATTAGGCATAGGTGGTTTCTCATTCCATTTGACCATTTAAAGCATCTTCATTGTTTTGAATCAAGTTCTACACGAAAGTAATACTCTCACTATTATGTTTTGATGTTCAATCTTTCTCTAATATTTTAACAATGTCAAAGTATAAATAGTTTTTCATTCCATAGAAGCTAAAATAAGTCGTAAGTTTTCCTTGGATATTCAAAATACTCACATGCTATGTAAGTGGCCTTATAATATAATAATGTTTTGCAAGACCATAAATATTTAAATGACATCTCGAATTAAAAATTCTGAAAATTATGTTGGCATTCAAATTTGAATACGGATGCATTGAAATATATAATTATTAATGTAAATTTGGTGACCTATTTTTAAGTTTTTGGTTTTCAAAACCATGATATGTGGGGATTTATGTTACATTTGATTTTATATATTTATCTATCGATCATCAGTTTAATATTCAATCTAAATACAATCTTTTGTCTTAGCACATCATATTGTATGTTTTGGGTTTTCCCCCGTGTTTTGTTAAGCCCCTCCTTTGCTTCTCTTAAATTGGCAAAGAGTTGGTATGGGTGTGGATCATAAATGTTTTCCTATTTTTTCATTGTTTTATGATACTCTATGGCTTTTGGATAGGTGAATACCCCTCAATTCCAAACATCTATCTAAACAAAAAAACTAAATACAATATTTACATTCAAAGTGTCAATATTTTTCTCTTATGAAGATGTCTAATATTTTGAAGCATTGTCGATACCACATATATTTCTATAGACATGTGATGTTGTGTTCTAATTTTACTCATTTTAATACCATATATCATTAATATTTGATATAAATAAACATTCCCATTAATCTATATTGCCAAATCCTATTAATAATACTTGATTTTGATTCATGGAATTAGATTTGTAACCACCACATTATTATTTCAAAAAACCTATTATTAAAAGTAAACCTTTGTTTTTTTAAGTAAAACCTATTACAATCTTTCCAATACACATTACCAATTTAATAAATCAATGATTAAAATTAGACTTGTAGGTTGTTAGGTAATACGGATTTCCAAGAGCTTAAAAGCTAAAGTTCACAATACCTCATTGGAACGTTTAAGTAGGAAATAATACAACACATCTATATATAAAAATAATAGAAAATATCAATAGACACATATTTACTTTATGACTATCCATTATTTTTCTTATATGTGACATGATGCAAAGTAAAATCAATATTGTGAATGACATTTGTGGTTGTTTGATGCCACAATGTGATCATGAGCTTTCACGGTTTACATTTTGTACTTAGTATTCATCCTTAACATTTGGCTTTCCCACTCTTTGACTAATATCACATTCTCACACATGAATGTGTGTGTCTTTCAAGAGAGTAAGCCACCATATTCTTGCAATAATAATTTTCTCGTTGTTCTTTGTCCCCCATTTTTCTTTATTACTCTTAACTAATCTCTTAATATTACTCTTATTATTCTCTATTTCCCACTATTATCTAACTCAGTCTTCTCATACTTGTTAAGGATCCTATTTAAGCTTATGCTTCTAAAGATTCTTCATTTAATCTTTCATCTAACACCTTTATCATGGACTCTATTGATATTATTGAGGAATTTTTTTTTTATACCATATTTGTGTGTGTAGTATATGCTTATTGCATCTATTTTATATCTATTTTCCCATACTCCTTACACTCTTATCATATGTTTTAATGTTGTCAACACTAATTCTAAATTATGTGTTATCTTTAATTATTTTGTATTATATTTTCCTTCAAATTTTTCCTCTCCCTTTACTATTGAAACTCCACTTACTTCCACCTTTATCTTTTTAATTTATAAACCCCATTGTCTCATTATATCCTCTTTTTCTAATCTATATTTTTTCATCTTCTCCTTTAATTATTTATTTTTAATGCAGAGCATTATCATGTCTTGCATCTTGAACATATATTACAAGCACTTCATTTCCTATAAGAAACTACAAACTACCATCCAAACACCTCAAAAAGTGGGCATTGATTTCATAATATAATATACCATTACAATTTCAAGCCTCCTTCCATTGCACTATATTATCTTACACTCTAAATTATACATTTGTTAGCCCTAGACTCATCTGTCATGAAGAATTCCTCTTCAAAAAATCTTCAAATCAAATTCCTTTGGCTCAATTCCCATTATGTTTGACACTCAATATTTATCTTATTTGGGTGACCTGGTGGTGCATATAATTGAATCTCCAAATATAATGGACCTACTGGCTTCTCATTTTACTTCTAATTAAATTTCTAATCTTCATCTTATTCATATTGATCTTTTTCATTAGTTACCATATCTCCTCAATGTAATCCCATTTGTTCACTTCCTTCATCTTCTAAAGCTTCCCTACTTGCAACTCATTCTGGGCCATTATGTCCAGCATATTCTTGTGACTCTTCCTCATCTAGATTTCCAAAATCATGGTTCATACTTACTATTGAGTATAAAAAATTATGATCATCGCTTTGTTTGCTTGGTTTCTTGACTTGTTCAACTTTTTCATCCCTATTCTCCTGACCCTTATGCTCTCTAGACCCTTTAGATACACCAAGACTGATTGTGTGTTTCCTACTTGTTGCTTCTCTTCTATCATATTCTTATGCATCCCTTTCTGATTCTTTTGCTTCACTCTCCATCCTTTGTTCACTAATTTCTCTTTGAGATGAGTTTCTATACCATTTTCATTCACTTTTCCTTATTTTCAAGTTTGTTATCTTCTTTTAATCCTTAAATTTTAGTTTAGCTTCACCTTGTCCTTTAATTTTGGCTTGGTCTTCCCATTCCACTTTGAATAGATTCTATATCATATTCTACCTCTTCATCTAACTCCACAAACAAGTTTTGCATCATCTCTCAGTGATATTATTCCCCATCTCACATGATGACTAAATATATATAGCCCCAATAAGGGGGATTTAAAATCTTAATGGTAGTATTGTCTCTTGTGAAATTAAAATACCCATTTTGTGTCATGGTTGGATGGCAATTTGTGGTTGATTCTAGGAAATGAGGTGCTTAAAATATATGTTCAAGATGTAAGACATGATAATGCACTACATTAATTTTATGTTTGTATCCTTTCATATTATGATATTATTTGCATAACTTACTACTTCTTTGTTTTTCTTAATCTCCCCCTTAAATTTATGCCAATAATTATTAAATTTCCTTAATCATACACTTTGGTTCCCGTAGCATCTTGTCATGACATTATGCATATTGATAAAACTAAAGTTTCTCTATGCACCATTTCATGGAATTCACAACCCCAACTGACAAGTCAATTAATCCTCAAGTGACAGACCATTTATGGCACTTGTTCAAGATGGAGATAATACTTATATAGGATGAAAATTACAATAGATAAGTATAATGTGATAAGCTTAGTGAAAAATGGAAAAAATTACCATGGGTTAAACTAGTAGCATTGGGAATGTACATGAATATGCATGATTACATTACTAAAAGTGTCTTAATGAAAATCATGATTATTTTTAGAAAATACTACCATCATTACCTTACTACACATTAATTAACCATTCATTAAGTTCTCTAAATGGCCACCCAATTGCTTCAGGTTCGGTATTGATCCCAGTAACTCATGATTTATCCCTATTATAGAATTATCTAAATGAGTATTAAAGCCAAAATAATAATGAAATTACATGATGCAAGCTTCATTAAGAAAATAATGGTTTTAAACATAAAACACAAATATTTGCACATCATATTCATCAGTAATATTTTATAGGAAAGAGATACAAAAATTAACTTTGTATACTTAGGAATGGTAAGAGGGCATTAAAAAAAGAGGACTAAAGGAGTAATTTTATAGATGATTTCTCCTCAACTCACCACACCCCTCAACTGAACTTTTTGTTAGTCCTTGAGCAATCTAAACCTCTGAACATGGGATCACAGCACTCGGAAGTCAAATGGTCCTATTGTATATGTCCCTTGTTTTTTTTAAAACCCAAAATTGCCTTCTATCCTCTCCCATTTCCTCTCTCCAATTATTTTATTGAATTGATCTATTCCCCCCATTTAGGAATGGAAAACCATAAAATAGGACGTTGATATGTTATGGAAAGATAACTCGATCTCTTCCTTCCTACTACATTAATATATTTAGTGACTCTTTTGAGAGTTGACCTGAAATTATACATTGATAATGGCTCATTCCTTTTCAATTAACGAGTAAGCTTATTTCATCTAACTAAACAAGATTTGTAGGTTTTTTGAACCATTTCTAGGATCAAGGTTAAATATTGATTCTAGGCTTCTATTTTTTCCATCCTATTTATTGTACCTACCTTCTTTTTATTCATTAATGCAATCCAATCTGATTTTATCACATGTGGCCTAGTATCCTCTCCTTTGATCATTAATGTGGTTTCTTTCACTTTCTCATAATACTCATATAATTCTTCACCTCTTCTTTTCTCAATTGAAAGATAAGAAGAAAAATATATCATAAGTACATCACCCAAATATAGGTTTAGATTCCATTATTGGTCATGAGGAACAACATAATTATGTAGATAGATTTCACATAATTACTTTTGATTCTTAGGAGTGTTATTATTATATATTTCAAAGGAGTGAGGCTCACTTATTATCTTGGGCATATCACAATATACTCTCATGAACTAAATTTTTAACCATCACTCCTAAAGGTAAACAACATACACTCTTACAGGAGGTTTGTAACTCATTAGTTGTAATGTTAACTAACCCATATATTATACCTTATTTTTTAGTTTTAAAATTTGGGACTCAGCCTCTTTGACCTTATTTAAATCTTTGTTTTCATCTCTTAATTTATTAAACTAATTATGTCATCTAATCTACATGGTTTGTATCTTGACATCCATTCTCATGAATAATTATTCTTGATTGAGCTCTTCAATCTGAGTAGAAGTTGTTGAAAAAGTATTTTACATGTCTCCTACATCCCTAGGAGACCTTTGTATTAAATTCTAAGCTGTAAAGGATTGTAAATGTCTATCTCTACTTATGTCACCATAGCTAGTGCAACTAGCCCATTCTCATTTTTCTCAAGTTCTTAAATGTGTTCCCTAATGGTTTCAATTTCCCTTAGGCCTTCCATCAATTTTTTATTTTCTTCTTACTTGGGATATGGAGGGGTTTCTTAATCTAGCATTTCTACTTATTCATCCACCAAATTATATTCTTGTTTCTATAATGTTATCTCTTTTCTTTTCATACTATGTGAAGTACTCTAATATTCCATCTCTCCAAAATATGGAATCTCAGAGCTAGATGAAGAAGAGTTTCCTTCATCAAACTTGATGGGAATTTGACTTTCATCCACACTAAGCTCCCCAAAAACAATACAAGATACATTCCAAGTAATGTCTCAATCATTGCATTATAACTTACTATTGGGTAGATCTTGGATACACATGATGGAAGTTGTACCATATACATTACATTGATGTGTAAAATTAATACATGATGGGTCATTATGGATAATTCTTACAGATTATGACCCCTTCAAACTCTGTAAAATATTACATCTAATGTGGAAGGGGTTCCTCAAATAATACCACCCAAGTAATTTATTCCACATGAGAATATATCAACTTATGAGATGGGTGAGTCAAGCAAGGTAAATCCTTTATCTCAATATGTTCATAAGGCACTCACATCTGAGGTGCTCACAGATATAAAAAAGAACATGAAAATGAATTTTATTTGGGTTTTGTTTGCATCATTCATTTTTATCTTCAATGTATGGATTGAATCTTGTAAATTGCTTTCTAAATTATTTATGACCCTAATCAAAAATAGTTGAATAATCCGTGAGCTTTCATTTCCTCCATTCATGGTATAATTTTCAATGTCAAATGTGCATGTCATTATTAAAGGAGTACCTTCCCTACCTATAAGATTCTTTACATCTATTTTGTGATACTTGGAATTATCTTGACATGAAGAAGAGGACATTAATTTATTCATGTTGTTGCTAGTAGGTTGAGTCATAATTTTGATCACACTAACATCAACCAACATCATATCCTCTTTGGGCGTTGAGCTCCTAAAAAAAACCTATGTGCATCTTTATTTTTGAGCATTATAGAATTATGCCTAGAATTTAGCCAGCCAGCTACAACCTCTATAGCAACCATCTATCTTTTGGAAGAGTAAACATGCTTTCTTGGGATATGCCTTAGTGGACTGCCTTCATTTGTTGTACATTGGGAGGATAAAGAGTGGTGATATAATTCAACATTAAAACCATTTATAGCAAGAATTTCATCATTAATGACTAAACAATACCTAATAGAACCTCAAAAGGATGTCTTTTAAGTGTTGGATGTATAACTTGACTAATGCAACTCTACAAGGTGGTGATTAAAAATACCTTGTTGATAAACTAATATGGTATTCATCATGACGGTTGTAATCTATTAAAGCTACATGTAGGACCAAAGATCAAATTTTCATTATCTCTTTAATGACTCCCCAAACTATTAATAAAAAAAAATACACACCTCATGGTCTAGAGTCTCATCATCCAAAGAGATATAGGATGGATCCTATGGTGATTGTGCAAGGTCATGCAAGTTGCTATAAATTTCCATATATATCCACCCAGCAAGAGCTACACCATTGTTGTTTTGGGTTGAATAAATATCAATTATCTACAAACTCTAAAAGAGTATGGGATCATCATAATAGCCTATGCATAGTGGCTTAAAATTCAAGCTAGAAGAACCAAACCAAACTATCAATAGACATAGTAACACATGGTGTAAAGACAATAATAATAAGAGAGAAGTGTGAAGGAGGAGGGATGTGGAAAGGAGGCAAGGAGATCATTAAATAGGGCTTGAGGAGAGAAGCAAGGAGGATCAAAGAAAGAGATAAAACACTTTGCCATAAACAGAGAAAAATCAATGAGTGGGGAAGAAAGAAAGCATAGAAAATAACAAATTATACTAACGAGGGAGAAATCCAAAAAATCATAACAACTAAAAGAAATAAGTAAAATGGAGAAAGGCCATGAGAGGGAGAATAGAATGAAAATTACAAAGTGGGAAGCCAAAAAAGAAAAAGTCTGCCTAAGAGAAAAAGAATTATAATAAAAGTTTTAAAGCATAGTTTGCATACTCGAACTCAACTTCGCCTTGGAAGACAAAAAACATTTTGACTCTAAAATAATTGAAACTTAAAAAAATACTTAAATTTCTCAAAAAACATAAATTTTATACGAATCATAGTTACAAAATGTATCAAATGGGTCTATAAAACATTGGGGAAATGTTTTCTATTAGATTTGAATATAAATAGAGTACGAAATTGCATCATAATTTATTTCAACATTTCTTTTATGATTTCATGTTAATATGTATCTTTCCCAAAGCATTATCCCACACTACATTCAATTGACATGTGATGAGCTTTGGGTGAGGCATATATATACATCAATATTTTTCAACTTTATCATATATTGATGATAGCCCTTGGAATGGCTTGCCAATGCATTAAATCTCCCAAGTGCATGCCTTAAAATACACATGAGGAAAGGGAAGGTCAACTAATGGCACTTCATGAGAATGATTTCCTATTATTCTATCATGCCTACATCCCTTCATGATGTCTCTTATGATGTCTCCCTAAAATATTTAAACCTTAAAATATGGTTAAACCTCAAATCTTGAAACTTGAAATCTTTCTAATTTTAAAATATGATAGGATACTCCAAAAACTAAAATTTGCACTAATCCTGATTCTACTTTTTGTGTCTTCAATCTAAGGCTCATAGTATTATTGAAAAAAACTCACCAACAAAAAAAATGGTGAGTACTCGTCGAGTATGTAAACTATGGTTTAAAACAAGATAAAATGAAACAATAGAATAAAGGACCCCTCAGAAAAGAATAAAGATGAAGGAGAACAAAAGGAAAATCAAAGGTGAGGAAAAAGCCCAACAATAGATGAAAACTCCACCCATACAAAGTAACCACTCTACCATAGGAAGCAAGGACAAGATGTTGGAATCAAATGAATAATTACATAAATAATCACTATAAATAACACTCAAGATTATTTTTGTGTTACAATCCAGATTGCTAATAGAACCAATAATGCATAGTGCAAAGAGAATATCATTAGGACAAAAAGGTGTAAGATGAGGAACATGGAAAGGAGAAAATGAGAGGACCAAATAGGGTTCAAGGAGAGAAGCTAAGGGGATAAATGAATGTGACAAAGCAGAGATAAAATACTTCCCCACAAAAAAAGAGAAAAATTAATATTGAGGAAGAAATAAATTGTAGGAAATAATAAATAAGGCCATAAAGAGTAGAAGCCAAGAACCCAAAATCCAAAAAAAGCTAAAAGGTGTGCATAAAAAAAAAAGAGGCTAGAAGAGTAGGAAATGGAAAGAAAAAAAACTATGAAGCCATGGAAAGAAAAAGTCCACTAAAGGAGCATTAAAATTAATGCCTTAATTCAAGAGAAACAAAAAAATAACAAAGGACCCCACCAAAAGGAAAAAAGACAGAGAAAAAAAGAGAAAATGTAGTCATATAAAATGTGAAAATTGGTAACTTGAGTGTGGCTTGTGACACCAAATCCATAGGTCCCTCTTTCATGTTCTCATGACCCTTATAAACATCTTTTCGCTTATTCCCAGTCATTCATAGGCTTATGGGACTTGATTCCAGCTTAGCCAGACTAATTTTCCCCTGACAAATCCATCCTCCCAGGTCCCATACCCTTAGAACAATATTGCCCAACTTGGACTATAGCATTGGACCCTAGGGTGTTCAATTTTGGTGCTCCTGTCTAATCACATTTCAAGCCCAAGTGACCATTTTCTATTGATTCCTCTTCCTCATTATGTCAGCATAACACAAATACATTCGACCCATGACCAAGAGATCTTTATAAAACCCCATTCAAAGTTAATTTACAAAGGGTTGGCAAATATCATAAAGCAAGCAAGAATACAAGCAAGACTACTCAAGCATATTTCCCTATTCTCTGCATACAAACATCCAATACAGCCACAAGCTTATTCAAACCTTTACACCAATCCCTAGCCACCTCAAACACACATAGTTTTAGTATTCTACATCTTCATACACACTATTACACAAAGCACATCAAATGGGAGAACTTCATATGGCTTGATCCCTCTTCAGAGTATTGGTATGTAGGCAGTGTGCCCACACAAGGGGTGTGGATACATGTTCAATGAATCTTACACACACCCCTATTTATCTCAAAGTTTTTCAAAGCATAATGGAATCTAGGGTTTGAGGACTAAATTAGCTCTACAAGAAGTTTGTATAAATCTAATATCTAAAATTTCATAGGCAGGCTAAACCCATAAAGCTCAGGGCTCTTGGAAAATAGTGGTAGAAGAGGACTATAGAACTGAACCCAGAGGTATCCTATTTTGGTGCTCCTATCCTTGTATAAAATGAAATCTAGATCTTAATTTATGATACTATTCCAGTCCTGTATAGTAAATTTTAGACTCTCAATTTGTTTCCAGCTAAGTCTTATTTTCTCCACATTTATTACTATTTTCAGAAAGGTTCAAATTACAATTAAATTATATAAATTAGTAGCTTAATTATTACAATATTATTTACTAATTTAATTAAATCAGACCCTTAACGAAATTAGGAATAATACTCTAATATTCCCTAAAAAGTTAAATCATTTGGTGAACTCAACTTACTTCGTTTGTGCACAAAAACCCTAGAAACCCTAAGGTAAATTCCTTGCTAATTTTTCCAGTATTTTTCTAATTTTTTACCTGCTTATTTAACTAATAAATTCATATTAATTTTTAAAATTCTTTAGTAATTTTTAAAATAATTTATTCCAAACCCTTGTTGAATTTACTAGGTCCTTTTGCACATAAAACCCTAAAGACCCTAGGGTAAATTCTTTCCTAATTAAAAAATTTCCCTGCATATTTAAATCACAAATTTACATTAAATTTTAAAATTACTTAGTAATTTTTAAAATATCATTTTTCAAAACCCTAGTTACATATACTATGTCCCTTTGTTTGCTTGAGGTATCACCTTATATCTAAAATCAGATTCCACATAAAAATAAAAATGGATCTTACTTATTTACACATATTTCTTGCATTTTTTGCAAATAATAAGGAGACCATACTTGGTCCTATCATGTACATGAATGATGAAGTTTACCATATGTTAGTACAAAGCTTCATTCTTTGCATTTCATGCTTACTTTTCATAATACGGGATGATGTTAAGAAATTTATTGCTAAAAATCTTAAGATCCCTTTTCTTCAAAAAAAAATTTACTTTTCTCTAATACAAGGTTTCATTACATACTTTCTCTTTCTCATGTGAAATAAAATTCAAGTCTATCTTGCTAAACATATTAGACATGTGGTGTTACAAGTCCAAAAAATTATGCATTAGTGCAAAGATTCATGCTCTCTATCCATTGTTTGTTATCTCTCATGTGGAATAATTTTTAGATCTATCTTGCTAAACATATTAGAAATGTCATATCACAAGTCAAAAAAAAATATGCATTATTGCACAATTTCATGATCTTTATCCCTTGCATGCTATCTCTCATGTGGAATGATCTTTATCAACATATTATTGTACAACTTATAACTCCAATTTCATGCATTTCATCCCAAGTACATGATTTCTACCTAGATTCTAACTCTCTTGCTACTTCTATGTTCAAATTACAACAATATAAATGAAATAGAATCAAATTTCCAATGCATAGTTCAAATGATCAATCTCATGTTTTTAACTCTACTTTGTCATCTCAAACAATGATAAAATAATGTTTAAATGATAACTCTCTTACTCTTACTTCTCGTATTGAAATTGAAAATAATGCATGCACTCCATTCAAGGATAACATAGATGCACATAGTATTCCAATTTCACATGATAATTTATTGCATATTAAGAAAGAATTTCCTTCTCCTTCTCTCCCCCGAGAGGGCGATAGCTACTTTCCCTCTAACCAGGTTCATGTTATCACCCCTCTAAAAGGTGAGGTAGCCTATACTATTGTTCTTAATGCATACATTCAGCCTATAGCTTCTTCAACATATGTGCTTACATGTTCAATAGGAAGAAACTAAGGTTGGTACTTGTGAGACTCTAAAGGATCAAACCACCAGTATGAGCAAGTTAATTTTAGATTTACAAATGCAAAATCAGATATTACATGAAAAGATCACAACATTGGAAAATCATGTTATAATACAAAAGCCTTAAAGGTAGCCTAGTGTCAATCATGTATATGCACCTTCACCTAATCAATTGGTTACAAGCAATATTAAATATCAAAATAAGAAATCACAACAAAGTAAATCTATAACTAGTGATTCAAAAAGCATTCAAAGATCAAATAAGAGTTCAAATGAGGTACTAAGGGAAATGATTAAATCTAAGTTGATCAAACTACCTCCTCTACATCTAGTGAGAAGATTTAGATATTCTTATGCATATCATAGAATGCATGGGCATCACACAGATTCATGGTTGACATTGAAATAACATATACAACAAAAAAAATTACTAATGAGGACCCTATACAAGGTAAATTAGTCAAGCAATCCACAATGACACTAAAACACATTCACAAAGGGTCAAATTCAGAAATAGTACAAAAGTGGTTACTAAAGCATAACTCAGAACAACAAAAGGAACAAAAATCAAAATACGAGCAAGAAATAGTACCACAAGCACAAGTAAAACATAAAAAAGATGCAAATCTACCTCTCCAAAATGAGGCTCAACTTTCAAAGCATTATGGGTTTGGTCAAAAATATCTACAATAACTTGATTATCAAGGCCAAGGGTTGGGAAAGCATATTCAAAGCATCATTACTATTCTAGCAGTTGATAATTTTTGTCACCAAGGTTTGGGAGTTATCGAATCTCCTAAGACAAATCATTCACAAACATAATTTATCAAAAGAAAAGATCCATATACAACAAAAGTCAACACTAGCATTCCATTGGTTCAAAATCAAGATGATAATAATTAGTGGAATAATATAGGTTATTATGATTTCTAAGATACCAATAATAAATCTAAATATTTAGAGTTATATTCACAGTGATTCTCTCATGCTTCACGATCACACATGATTCCTTTGTTTGATACAGGACACCATGATAGGAAGTCTCTCATGAGACTCATTGGTTAGTATCATTTCTTCTCAGTTTTTCTTATACATAATTTTTCAAAATTACTTGTACATAGCCCTTTTTCAATTTCTTGTACATAGTCTTGTTATGATTGATTTTACATAGCTTATTTCAAAAATCCAAAAATATTCAAATATTCTAAAATATAAAAACATTCAAATAATTCAAAAACACAAAAACATTTCAATTGTATGTAATATTCATTCTTTACAATTCTACTACCATGCTAGACTTACATTTGTTGTTCTATGTTATTTTTTGTCAATTTATTTACATTACCATGCTTCACTTGATCTTCTTTGAGTGTGTTCAGTGACTTCCAGATCTGTGATTGTTTCACTCTACCCATTGAGGGGGCATCCTACTTCTACATTCAAGACATACATCAATATATCTACCCCCTAGGGGCATCTTCTACATGACTACACCATCCAAGTTATGCCATTCCTACAACACATACTCTAGTTATTATGATGATGTACATTACTTACTAGCTAATACAAATTATTATATCGACACTCACTTGTATATAGCACTTGTGTATTTCTTAGCATCTATGTAGTCTTGTACTCCATGTCTTATATACTTTCATTTCTTAATTTGATTAGTTAGAAACAATTGTATTTCCAGCATTTGCATTGCTTTCCTTCCTTACATTGCATAGCTAGATCTGATTGCATTTCTTAATTCTTGTTTTATCTCCTGTATGTTCCTTAGGACATTTGTCAATGTCCTTTGCTTGTATTCTTATATGTGATTGTGTATTTCACTCCAACCTTGCTTGCTTTTAATTGTATGTGTATGTGGCATTTGAAAATGCCTTATATGCTTACTTTCCATTTTGAGTGGCATGTGCCCATGTCCCTTGTTTGCTTGGCCACTCTTATATGCTTCTTGCTTTTTGCATTGTGTGTTTGTCGCTTGATTGATTTTCAATTATTTGCAATGCCATGATCCACATCATACATTACCTTGCTTTCTTGGATGTCATGATGGACATCATGCTCTATCCTTACTTGACAACTAACAACTAACATTTCAAATTTCAATTTAGTACATTGCACATGCTATTACATTGTTATATCTATCTAGGCATACCCCTATTGATATAACAATCTTTCATATAACCAATGTTATATATTGATATATCTTATCGATTATCATTGTTATATCATGTATTTCATAGCATAACACATTTATGGGGCTCTTTCTTCTATGAGCAGTCATTATAGGGTCTTCATTCCTACACTCAAAACAAGGGGCAACAAATAGGGGTTTTGTCACAGAGATTAGAGCTCTTATCGATTAAAAAAAGCTTTTAGAACACCCAAAATAGTATCTAGACTTCAAACTAGGTAGAACAGACTAAGCAGATAATGATAATTATAGAGTAGTCATCAAAATCAACCCAGGACAAGAGTGTTAAGATTGGACTACAATGTTGGATATTAGGGTGTTTGATTTTGGTGATCATGTCCAAACAACAAAAAAACCAAAATTTCCAAAAATAGACAAAAAAGCAAGTACAATTATAGTTTTGCTAGTTATAGTTCAGTTCAAAATCAATAGTTTTAGTATAATTTTTCTCATAGAATCTAGATATAGGGGGCATCATGCACAGTATAATGGCTCTCACTTCTAGTTTCATATTAGGCAATTGGTATAACTTCTAGATTAGAATCCATATTTCAAACACCAGTGATTGGGGGTAATGTGCATGGCACATTTGACTTATTTTCTTTTTGAGTTTAGTACATTACCCAATCATTCTCAATAGTTGTGTGCCTTAATCCATCTATAGTTGGTTGGCATCATTTTAGAGTGGCTTTCATACAAGCCTAACCTCCGTATTTATGAGTGGTTTCCACATAAGCCTATTGCCCAGTTTTAGAGTGGCTTTCATACAAGCCTAATCTCTATTTTTTTGAGTTGGCTAAGAGTGGCTTAGTTTTTAGCACACATTCGATTATCCACATCACAATGTCAGATTATAAAACATTCATGGTGTCAGGAACCAAGAACAACAAATAGATCTGATTCCACTATTAGGACCCAGAAGCAACAATTGATTACCATGTACAAGCAACTTAAAATATGTGGAATTAACCAGAAGTAACAAGTAACTAGAATTCAAAAATAACACAGAATATGAGAGACAATACCCAATTGTATTAATACTCTTCCAGAAGGAAATACAACAAAGAAGATTGCCACAATTCTTCTTCCTTACACACCTCTAAGGCTCCCACACCTCTAGGGCATAAACAGTAAATCTCTTCAAGAGCTCACTCTCTCTCTTACAGTCCCAACACACAACTCAAACACAGAGTTGGTGTTCACCTCCAACCAGTCAGTATCCACTACTGCTAGTACACCGAGTATACACACATACTCAACTGAGTGTACAACACACTCCAAGTAGATCTCCCATGAACTTGCAACAACCTGTAACTCAAATGATCTTACTTTGGAAGGGACTACCATGCCTTCCTCTATTGCTCTCCAATCGAGTACACACCATACTCCAAGTAGATCCTGCCTAATATTGCTCCCTATTGTGTTGTTGACCTCCCTGATCTTACACACCTGTAAATCAATTTGGTTTTGCACACCTGCAAACCTAGATCTCGCACACACAAACACCTGCAAATCAATGATCTTACTTACCATGCAGATCTCCAAATGTGGCCTTGCACACCTGTTGACCAAGATCATACATACATGAAGAACCCTTCTGATTCTCCAAACCAGCACCCATACTTGGCACTGTGGCACTAGGAAGAACACACCATGCTCTCTTCAATTTGAAGGAGCTTATTTTGCTCTCTTACTCTCTAGCACTAGTTTACAATACAACCCATGAGTCTATTATATAGATCTCATGCAAACAATAATTAGACACCTAATTACAATAATTAGATCCGTAGCTCGAGACTATAATTAGCCCTCAACATGCAAACACCTGATTCATTAACTAACTATCTGTGAACTGGCAATTTTGGAACCGCACAGGCGATCGACGTCGGTCCCTGTCTACCTAGGGGTGATCAACGTCAGTTGACCAATGACCAACATCAGTTGCTCTTCTATCTGCACCTTATTGACGTCAGTTGGCCTGACCGACGCTGGTGTCTGTGACACTCAGCAACATCCTCCCCTATTTGCATCAGTGAAGCTTTTAGCTCCACAACCTAACACATGGCCTTTAGGAGCCATCTCATATGACACACATTTTATACTCCTATTAGTTCATAGCTTCACTTAGTGGGTGATGATGGAGCCAAAGGGCTAGCCTTTGCATTCTTGAGCCACTCTCAGGGAATTGAGCACTCAACTTTGTTCATAATATTATTCTTGGTACAACACATACCTATCATTACTCAACATCATCCAGCATTACTCAAAATCACAATAGGTTTTGTATTGGTTTGCATACCTAGTGAGGTGTATTCATTCCTTTCTCTTCCTCTCTCTCTCTTACCTAGCTTTATATGTTCTTATTTTAGATATAACATATCTAATAAGAGTTGATATACTCTTTATTTTCTCTTATATATTTACACTTTACAGCATGATCTCTCTATGCACACCTAACATCACATAGCTTCATGAGCTTCACCCTTGTAGGTAAGTTTAAGTATGCTTTCTATTTTTATTTTATCCTAATATTTCACTTTGATGCATCATTAGAATAAAAGGGGGGTAAATACAGTCATATAAAATATGAAAATTAGTAAATTGAATATGGCTTGTGACACCCAACCCATAGTTCCCTCTTACATGCTCTCATGACCGTTTTGGACATCTTTTTACTTATTTTAAGTCATCTGTAAACTTTGAAGACCTGATTTTAGCTCAGCCAGACTATTTTTCCCATGACAAATCCATCCCCCCAAGTCATGTACCCTTAGGATAATAGTTCCCAACTTAGACTATAGCACTAGACCCTAGGGTGTCCAAGTTCGATGCTCCTATCCAATCTAATTTCGAGCTCAGGTTGTCATTTTCTCCTAATTCCTCTTCCTCATTTTGTTAGTGGTGAATGTATTTAACCCATGACCAAAAAATATCTATAAAAGCCCATATAAAGTTCATTTAAAAGCGGTTGGAAAATATCACAAAGCAAGCAAGACTACTCAAGCATATTTCCTTATTCTCTGCATACAACCATCCAGTACAGCCACAAGCTTATTCAAACCCTAACACCATTCCCTATCCACCTCAAGCACACCTAATTTTATCATTTTGCATCTTTATACACATTATTTCAAAAAGCACATCAAGTGGGAGAACTATATATGACTTGATCACTTTTTGGAGTATTGGTATGTAGGTAGCATGCCCACACAAGGGGTGTGGATACACATTCAGTGCATCTTACATACACTAACCCCCCTCTATCTCAAATTTTGTTAAAACATAATGGAATATAGGGTTTGAAAACTAAATCATCTCTACAAGGAGTAAATAGACATCCAACATCCAAAATTTCATAGACAGACTCACATAGAGGTAGTAAACAAAACCCAAAAAGCTTAGGTCTCCTAGACAATAGTGGAAAAAGAGGACTATAGTGTCAGACCATAGGGTGTCCTATTTCATGCTCTTATCCTTTTAAAACAAAAACTAGATCTTAATGTATGACAATGTCCCAGTCTTGCACAACAAATTTTAAACATTGTCTCAGTTGTCTTAGTCTGTTTCCAACTAAGTCTTATTTTCTCTACAGTTATTACTATTTTTATAAAGGTTCAAATTACAACTAAATTATACAAATTAGTAGCTTAATTATTGCAATATTATTTACTAATTTAATTAACTCAGACCCTTAACTAAATTAAGAATAATACTCTAATATTCCCAAAAAAGTTAAATCAAAAAAAAAGATTAGAGGAAAAAGCCCAATATACACAAGAAAAGCCCAATAATAGAGAAAAAGTCCAAACAAAATCCAAAACATCCACACTATAGAATGGAGAAAGGAGGAAATGGTGGAATCAAAAAAACAATTACATAAATAAGCACTAACAACAATGCAACACTCAAGGCAATTTTCATGTTATAAGCCAATCTGTTAGTAGAACCAACAATATATAGTGCAAAGAAAAACAACAGTAGGAGAAAGAAAAAAAAGAGGTAAGTAGAGGATTAAATAGGGATCAAAGAAAGAAGTTATGATGATCAAAGTAGAGACAAACTATAAAAAAAGAAAAAAAAAAAAGAGAGCGAGGAAGAAAGAAATCATAGAAAATAAAAGCCAAAAAGACTAAAAGGCGTAAACAAAAATGAGAATGGCCATAATTAGGGGATATAGAAAGAAAAATATAAATCGAGGAGCCAAGAAAATTAAACGTCTACTGAAAAGAGAGAACTCGAAAATAATATCTTTAAATCAAGACAAAGGGGGAAAACACAAAGGACCATGCTACAGACAAAAAAGACAAGGGGGAACAAAAGGAAAAGCATGGTAGATATAAAAATATGAAAAAAACAAAAGAAACGCAAAACATTAAGGGAAATAAGCCAAAAAAATCTAAAGGATCCACTCCACCATAAGGATCAAAGACAGGATGCTAAAATCAAATGAAAAAATACATTAAAAAAATGCTATCAATAGTATTCAGTTGTTTTCATGTTATAAACCAAACTCCAAAAAGAACTGGCAGCATAGAGTGCAAAGACAACAACAATAGGAGAAAGGGGTGGAGGGATGTGGAGAGGAGGCATGAAGAGCATTAAATAAGGTTTGAGGAGAGAAATGAAAAGGATCAATGAAAGAAATAAAATAGAGATAAAACACTTTTCCATAAAGAAAGAAGAAGAAAGAAAGCATAAGAAATAATGAATACAACCACAAAGGACAAAAGCCAAAAAACCAAAAAGCCTAAAATCCATAAGCAAAATAGAGAAAGGCCATAAGAGGGGAAAACAGAAGGAAAAAACAAACTACAAAGCCAATAAAAGAAAAAGTCTACCAAAGATAGAAAAAACTTTAAAACAAAAGATTTAGAGCAAGAGAAAAGGGGGGAAACAACAAAAGACCCTACAAAAAGGAAAGAACACAAAGGAGAATAGGAGGAAAATTAGAGGAGAGGAAACAATCCAAAAATAACTAAAAATCCTAATACTAGGGCAATGATCCAAACACACCATCCAAAGCATCCATTGTACCATAGGAAGCAAAGATGGGGATGCTGGAAACAAATGAACAATTATAAAAACATGCACTATCAATAGCACTTAGGACTATTTGTGTTATAAACTAGACCACCAATAAAATGACCAGTGCATAATGCAAAGAGAAGAAATAGACAAAAAGGATAGAGGGGAATCATAGAAAAGAAGAAAGGAAAGCATTAAAAAGGCCTGACGAAAGAAGCAAATAATAAGAGAAAAATGTGGAGGAGGGATGTGGAAAGGAGGCAAGGAGATCATTAAATAGGGCTTGAGGAGAGAAGTAAGGAGGGTCAAAGAAAGAGACAAAGCAAATCTAAAACACTTCACCATATAGAGAGAAAAGACAATGAGTGGGGGAGAAAGAAAGCATAGAAAATAATAAATCATACTAATGAGGGAGAAATCCAAAAAACCAAAACAACTAAAAGAAATAAGCAAAATGGAGAAAGGCCACAAGAGGGAGAAATAGAAAAAAAATACAAAGTGGGAAGCCAAAAAAAGAACAAGTCCACCTAAGAGAGAAAGAACTATAATAAAAGGTTTAAAGCATAGTTTGCATACTAGGACTCAACTTCGACTTTGTTAGTGTAGGCTTTTTTCCACCTAGTGGTTTTATCTACACATCTTTTCAGCTTACTTAGGTTAGTTAATTAAGTCATTAGAGGTCATTTACCTTTAAGTGGGTTATAATTGTGAGTTAGGGTTTTACTTTTTTGGTGACCTAATCTCACCCTATATGTACTTTCTTTTTTCCTAAAGTGGCTAATGCAAATTTATCTTTTGTGGAATTTTCTTATTTTCGGAGCTCTCATTCTACCTCTACAGGAATTTGACATTTATCACGTGGCTAATTTTTAAAGATCTTATAAAAATCTATCATAGTACTAAAGCTTTCCTGATAGCTTCATGCATTTGTCTCCTTTGGTAAGATCCTCCTACATTCACCTTTCTGTTTTTTCATATTGTACGGCCACCATTTTTGACCTTGAAGGCATTTTTTGAAAATTACCTCAAAACTTATGTTAAAACACCTCAGATCAAAAATCCATTTGCATATATTTTCTAGGTTTTTGAGATCTCAAATGGGTTGTCTTTAGTTTTTTGAGAAAGTTCATGTATTTTCCAAAAAAATTGATTTACTCTATCTAGTCACCATTCATATAGTCAAAGTAATCCAGACTGCAAACCTCGATTTACTCTCCATAGACTAAATCAGGTTTTTGAAGCTATTCTACTTACTTTTTGAACAAATCAGGTTTTTAAAGTGTTTATACTTGCTTGCTGACCAAATCGAGTTTCCAAAGTGCTTCTACTTTCTCATCAACCAAATCGGGTTTCTCAAGTGCTTTTACTTGGAAGTAATCAAACTTTTCTAGGGTGAGAACTTATAAGTAATTGAGTATCTCAACCCCAACTACTTGACTACTTGCTCATAGACCAAATCAGGTTTATCAAGTGCTTCTACTTATAAGTAATTAGGCTTATCCAAGGTGATAAATTATAATTAATTAGGTTTCTCAACCTCGATTACTTGCTCGTTAGACCTATTGTCCTCAAAAAATGCCACTCATTTTTGGGACAACCTATAGACCAAAATTGTCTCTCCCCTTTTCAAAATTTGTCTTGGGCAATCAAATTCCTCATTTTTAAAGCTTCTTAAAAATCTACGAACTCAGCAGGTCAAGTTCAATGGGGTTTTACAGGTTGAAATCTACGGACTCTTTCAAGGTTAGAGAAAATTATAGACTTGGCTTCTACGGACTCTACAAATAGGTTCATTTCTACAAGTTCAACGAGTTCCAAGTTCAATCGGTTCAATGCTTTTGGTTCAACGGTGGGTTCAATCAAAGGAATGGTTCAATGTCTCGGTTCAACCAAGTGGTTCAACGCTTTGGTTCATCCTTTGGTTCAATCAAACAATTCAATCAAGCGGTTCAACGCTTTGTTTCAACATTTGGTTCATCTGCTTTATTTCAGCGCTTTGATTCATTCCTTGGTTCAACAATTGGTTCATCATCAAAGTTCAAAAGTTTCCCAAAGAAAGCCCGTGGAAAGGTGCCCGATGGAAAAAGACAAAGTGCAGCGGAATACGTCATGACTCAGCGAAACGTGACAAATGTTTTCACCCAACATGTAAGAGCAAAATTTTTTTGTCGCCCTTGCATCTTTTAGTCTCTTCCATGCAAGAGCGGCAAATTTTGCCGCTCATGCATCCCCACGTTCCTCTCTTCTTCCCTTTCTCCCCATCGGCCATCCTCCTCTCCCATGGATTTCACCACCCTAATCGTATGTTCCCTCCCCTCACCTGTAACGGTGGCAAATTTTGCCACTGATACAGGGCCCTGTGTCTAATGTGTACAGGTGACAAATTTTGCCTCCATTACACCTGCAAGTGCGGTAAATTTTGCTGCCCTTACACTCTTTCTTGCGAAGCATGTACGGGTGGAAAAATTTGTCGCCTGTGCCCTTTTTCACCTCATATGCACAAGCGGCGAATTTTGCCGCCTGCGCATACAAACCATCCCACATGCCAGGGCGACAAATTTTTCCGCCCTTGCATCTTTTTCTCTAATTTCTCTAACTCTGAAGAAATCTTTGTTCCTTCCATTTTCTGCGCCCACTCCCCTTTTCTTTTGCTTTCTGACCCACTCTCACCTCAGCGTTTTCAAGCGCGTTTCTCTAGTCATGATCACTCAAATGTGCAATTTTCCCAGATTGCTAATTTTTCTCCTAATTGCACAATCATGATTATTACTGTAGTTTCTCTAAAGGATCCCTCTTCATCGACGTCTTTTCAACAAAAGTTCTTTTGAATCACTAAAGTTTTTCTGAAGAAGTCGAAGACAATGAAGAAGACTGGAAATAAAGATTGAAGCTGTTCTTCCATGCCTTATTCAAAATGCACTTTGTAATTGACTTGGGATATTTTCACGTGTACTTTTGTAATATGTAATTACATGTAAAAAATCTAGAAAAATATCTCAAAAGTCAAAGATGAGTCATCTTTGACTAAGATACTTTTGTATTTTAATATTTTCTAAATTTTGAAGGTTTCTCCCTATATAGAGAGGGGACCTCTTTTGTAAATATATCTCTGATAATTGAGAGCAAAAACTTTGTTGAAATTGAGACACTTCTTGAGACTTTGTGTTGAAGTTATCTGTGTTATTTAGGAAATAGTTCTTATGTCCTCTTTCTTGATAATCTCTTATTTGTTTGATTTAATAAGAAAAGTGTGTGTGATGATATTATCTGAGGATGTTTCTAAAAGATAAAAGAGAGACTTTGAGCTACTTTTATCTTTGTGATCTTTTTATCCATTGTAGTTTCAGGCGAAGACTTTGTGCTTCGTTTCACTCTACGGTTACACGTATTCTGAATCAGTGAAGGAGACAACATAAGACTTTGTGCTTATGTAGGTTTCTTTGTTAACTTTGTTACTTACTTCAGGTGATTTTTTACTCTACACTGGATACCATTCCTAAAAGAAGAGGAATGTTGTTGGCCAACAACCAAGATTTATCTCTCTTATTCCTTGGACATCACCTCTGAAAAAAGAGAGGTGGATGTTGTTATACCACCCCAAGTATTATTTTATGCTTAATTATATATACATATAGCACATAAATATTCATAAGGAACCTCTCCTTGATGAGAGGAGAGATTTACCTCATCTAAATCTGGTAAACCCACAAATTTTGTGGCGTAAATCTCCATGTGTTATGGTTGATATACCCATTTTGTCATCAGTTAGTTGACGACAAAATATTCACCCAATAGTTTTTGGTGACTCCGTTGGGGATGAATGTGCAATTTGAAACCTCAAGTTTCAGATTGAAGCAGTCCCTACCCTTATCCATTACATAGTATGGTGACTCTGTTCCATGTCTTACCCATTATTGTTATAGCCTTACCATCTTCCTCCATCTCCGTTATATTATCTGGTCTGCAAAACCACAGCCACTGGGAAGAGCGCGTAGTTTGAAGTCTCAAACTTCAAGCTGAAGCAGATTCTGCTCTTTTCCATTTTTTGTTCTACATTCTGGCAACTCCACATTATATCAGAGGCCAAAAATCTCAAGGTGTTGTTGACCCTTCTTTTGAGTTGGTGTGGTAGAGTAATTTTGAGTTGTTTCCTCCACAACCTCACCTTCAATAAACTAGGAGTCATCCTCCTATCCCTACAAGGTCACCAACACAAGGTAGAGCTTCTTTTTTTGATGCTAGCAGAGCTTTGCCTATCTATTCTACACCCAGATTTGTGATCCCACTTTTACATAATCAAATCATGGCTCAAGGCCCTTGGGGTAACTCTTTGGTCCACTTAATTTGACTCCACCCCTGCATGAGCTTCCATGCAGTTCAAGGAAAATTTTCCCAAATTCTTTGGTGATGGAAAAGTTCATCCTGATGAACACATTATAGCTTTCAGCATAGCCTGTGGTGTCATAAGTGTGAAATTCAAAGACATAGCGGTCAGGCTATTCGTAGAGACACTACAAGGCACTGTTGCAGACTGGTTCTACCACTTGCAGACTGGATCAGTGACCGACTGGGACACCCTGAAGGACAAATTTGAAGCTAGATTCAAATTGGCAGAAGATAAAAAAAGAGCCTCATGAGCCTATGAGGGATTTTATTGCCAAGTTCGACAAGCTGAGGCACAAGATTTCCATGGTCGCCCAGCCAATGCCTCAGAACCTCAAATGCTTCTTCATCAATTCACAATTGCCTGAAGTAGGTTTCTTGTTGAGATGGGCTAGACACATAGACCTTGTTGTTGCTCAGTACTTGACTACTGAGGTAGAAGATGACCTTATCTTGGCAGGAAAGATAAGGAGAGGCCCTAACAGAGGTAAATCTTCTCCTTCTTCTGAAAACTCCCCTTCAGCCACCACTGATCCAATGGTGCAGAAGCTAGCAAATGAATTGCTACTCCTTAGAAGATAAATGGCCCAAGTTATGTTTGTTTCTCCTAATCAAGATATGCCAAGGAAGACATTTCAGAATTAGGGATACCAAGACAATGCTATAAGGAATCAAGGGCAGCGAAATCGCCTTCCTCCCCCACAGAAGAACCTTGCCCTTAAAGCGCCTCCAACCAACTTAGCAGTTGGATATTTGGAAACAGAACATGATTTCTCTTTCCAACCTGAGTTTGATCAAGAAGAATCAGCTGGCGACTCCCAAATTAGTTTCTTGAACTACCAGGATGAACCCAGAAGTAAAGGTGGAGCATCCGAGGGATCATATGCTGTGATCACCTAGTCCTAGAATCAGTCAGCTCAACAAGTTGATAAAGGAGAAATAGAGGAGCGACCTCAACCTACAATTTTGATTGCTAAGAGCAGGACCACTCTGCCTATCCAGCCGAAGGACCCAATGATTACTGAGAAAGTAAGTATCCCAAACATTTTTGCACCTTCTACTTTAAATTCGCAGGCCAGTCCTCCCACCCCTCCCATAAACCAAAAGGATGAACTCCCATCATCTGTGCCTAGTCCAATTTAGTCATTTGACATAACTGATCATGTCAAAAGGACTAAAAGTCAAATGACTAAATTTGAAGTCCTACAGTCTAACTCCGATTAGTTGGGCAAGTTGGTACAAGATGTCAAGACCCAAATGTCGGCCCCTGAAGCTCAAATTTTGTTTGAGTTTTTAGGTAGGGGTGATTACTTCTTGACCATGGAGGACGTCCATGTTCCTGAAGATGAAAGTTTGGTAGGTGGTGATCCAAAAATTGATTCAAACTATACATCAGAAGGATTGGTAAGGTGTAGTACAAATGAAAAAGGGTCTTCCATCTCTAATGAAGAGAAATTTGACAAAAGATCCATTTTTGGTGATGTTTGGATCTAGGAAATGGATGGCAGCAATTCCTCTATAGGTGTTGGGACCAAGTTGGTGTTGATATCTCCTAAGGGGGACATTCTTCCTTCGTTACATGAATTTTAGTTCAACAACACCAACAACACTGCTGAGTATGAATCTCTGTTACTCGAATGGGGAGCTACTCGAGACAAAGGAGATGCCGAGCCGATGGTCTGCCAAGTGTCTGAAGGGGACAATCAAGAATGTGCTGGACTAAACTATCAAAATAGTAAATAATGGTAATAGACCAGGCTATTGCCCATCAAAATCAAAAAAAGGGACTCCGCAGGAGAACCAAGATTCATGGTTCTTGGACTAGAAAGTAAGTCTTGCCAAGAGGCAGTAAGAGAAGAGAACCAAGGGGAAGACACAGAAAAGTGGTTTTATGGTGGAGAGCTCCATTCACCCATCACCATTTCTAGGGATAGAATGGTTTCCTACTAGTTTATTAGGATGGCATCCCCTTTTCTTCGCCTCACAAGGAGCAGCGTCTGAAGTACTTCAATTCTTGAAGTATCGGATGAGTCCCCCTGTACATATGTATATTTGTATAGTCTTTTACTTTGTTTTGTTCATTCCATTTTTGTTTTTGGAGCCTTTCTTTTTGGGCAGCGTGACTCCGTAGCCCAATGGCATGCTTTTAAGGCACTGGAGATTTTGGATTCTACTCCCTTCAATCAATTTTTGCAATAGAAGGAAGTTCCCCAACTGGAGCTAGCTATTGTCCCCAAAAAATGCCACTCATTTTTGGGACAACCTACAGACCAAAATTGTCTCTTCCCTTTTCAAAATTTGTCCTGGGCATTCAAATTCCTCATTTTTCAAGCTTCTCAAAAATCTATGGACTCAGCAGGTCAAGTTCAATGGGCTTTTACAGGTTGAAATCTATGGACTCTTTTAAGGTTAGAGAAAACTACGAACTTGGTTTCTACAGACTCTACAAACAGGTTCATTTCTACAAGTTTAATGAGTTCCAAGTTCAATCAGTTCAATGCTTTTGGTTCAACGGTGTGTTCAATCAAAGAAATGGTTCAATGTCTCAGTTTAAACAAGCGGTTCAATGCTTTGGTTCATCCTTTGGTTCAATCAAACAATTCAATCAAGCGATTCATTGCTTTGTTTCAACATTTGGTTCATCCGCTTTGTTTCAGCGCTTTGATTCATTCTTTGGTTAAACAGTTGGTTCATCATCAAAGTTCAATGAGTTTCCCAAAGAAAGCTCACAGAAAGGCACCTGATAGAAAAAGACAAAGTGCAGCAGAATACGTCATGACTCAGCAGAACGTGACAAGTGTTTGCACCCAACATGCAAGAGCGGTAATTTTTGTCGCCCTTGCATCTTTTGGTCTCTTCCATGCAGGAGCAGCAAATTTTTCCACCCATGTGCCCACGTTCCTCTCTTCTTCCCTTTCTCCCCATTGGTCATCCTCCTCTCCCATGAATTTTGCTGCCCTAACCGTATGTTCCCTCCCATCACCTGTAATAGTGGCAAATTTTGCCACCGTTACACCTGCAAGGGTGGCAAATTTTGCTGCCCTTACACTCTTTCTTGTGAAGCATGTACGGGCGGCAAAATTTGCCGCTTGTGCCCTTTTTCACCTCATATGCACAAGTGGCGAATTTTGCCGCCTGTGCATATGGACCATCCCACATGCCAGGGCGGCAAATTTTACCACCCTTGCATCTTTTTTTTTTATTTCTCTAACTCTGGAGAAATCTTTGTTCCTTCCATTTTCAGTGCCTGCTCCCTTTTTCTTTTTCTTTTTGACCCGCTCTCCCCTTAGCCTTTTCAAGCGTGTTTCCCTAGTCATGATCACTCAAATGTGCAATTTTCCCAGATTGCTAATTTTTCCCCTAATTGCACAATCATGATTATTACTGTAGTTTCTCTAAAAGATCCCTCTTCATCGATGTCTTTTCAACAAAAGTTCTTTCGGATCACTAAAGTTTCTCTGAAGAAGTCGAAGATAATGAAGAAGACTGGAAATAAAGATTGAAGTTATTCTTCCATGCCTTATTCAAAATGTACTTTGTAATTGACTTGGGACATTTTCACGTGTACTTTTGTAATATGTAATTACATGTAAAAAATCTAAAAAAATATCTCAAAAGTCAAAGATGAGGCATCTTTGATTAAGATATTTTTTGTATTTTAATATTTTCTAAATTTTTAAGGTTTCTCCCTATATATAGAGGGGACCTCTTTTGTAAATATATCTCTGATAATTGAGAGCAAAAACTCTGCTAAAATTGAGACACTTCTTGAGACTTTGTGCTCAACTTGTAAATCATATTTTATTGAATGAATGAGAAGCAGGTTTATTTCAGACTTTGTGCTGAAGTTATTTGCATTATTTAGGAAATAGTTCTTATGTCCTCTTTCCTGATAATCTCTTATTTGTTTGATTTAATAAGCAAAGTGTGTGTGTTGATATTATCTGAAGACGTTTCTAAAAGATAAAAGAGAGACTTTGAGCTACTTTTATCTTTGTGATCCTTTTATCCTTTGTAGTTTCAGGCGAAGACTTTGTGCTTCGTTTCACTCTACGGTTATGCGTATTTCGAATAGGTGAAGGAGACAATGGAAGACTTTGTGCTTACGTAGGTTTCTTTGTTAACTTTGTTACTTACTTAAGGTGATTTTCTGTTCTACGCTGGATACCATTCTTGAAAGAAGAGGAATGTTGTTGGCCAACAACCAGGATTTCTCTCTCTTGTTCCTTGGACATCACCTCTAAAAAAAGAGAGGTGGATGCTGTTATACCACCCCAAGTATTATTTTTTTGCTTAATTATATATACATATAGCATATAAATATTCATAGGGAACCTCCCCTTGATGAGAGGAAAGATTTACCTCATCTAGATCTGGTAAACCCACACTTTTCATGGCATAAATCTCCCTGTGTTGTGGTTGATATACCCATTTTGTCATCAGTTAGTTGACGACAAAATATTCACCCAACAAGACCCATTTGGGTTTTCCAGGGTCGATTACTCATTACTTATTTTATAAGTTGAAGTTGTTTAAAATGCCAAAGTTGTGCAGGTTGAAGAACCCAAAATACACCAAGAAGACCCATTCAAGTTTTTAAAGGTCAACTACTTATTACTCATTACTTGCCTTATAAGTAATAATTCATGCTGCTTGAAGAACCCGAAATAAACTAGGAAGAAGTAATCTGGTTTTCTAGGGTCAACTTTTTATAAGTTGAAGTAGTTTGAGAACTCGAAGTTGAAGTTATTCAGAACCTCGAGCAAGTAAGTGTGTGACATTCTAATATCCATCAAATATCAGGGGAAAGGTAATGAATAAAAAGAATGAAGTTGTTTCCTTTTTTGAATTTTTGGTGAAAAAACACAATTGTCTAGGAATATGTTGAAGTATGAACTTGTAAGTGCCATAACTTTTGATTGATAACTCTTTTTTGAGTGTCATTTTCTTCAAAAGTGCTCATTTTTATGCTCTACACATTAGACCTATCATTGGGTCTTCCATAGCTATAAAAAAATTTCACATTTTTTATACACTCTTGAATGCATTATCGGTTGTATCTGACGTTCCTCTAGTTCTTTGTACTTATGCACCTATTGCTCAAGATGCATTTTTAGTTGAATTCGATGTCTATACAAGTGTGCTTATATTTGAGACATTCAAGGGGGTCATTGCCTGATAGTTTTAAGAGGATACTTGTGTGTTTGTTGTGCATTCAATCTTTATTTTTTTTGCATCACTTCTTTAATTACTATAGTAATATTTACTTTTGCACTATGGATTCAATCTCTATTAGTCCACTTACACCATTTAATTATCATGAATGTAAACCTAGAATGGAAATCATTTTGCAATCTAAGGGTTACCATCAAATTATAATGGGCATTGAGATTGAACCTACTGATGTTAGAGAGAAAATCAAATGGTTTTATCATTGTGACAAAGTCTATGGACTATTGTGTCTCTCAATCTCTCCAGATCTACCCTTTCACATTGAATTTGCCAAAACACCTACTAAAGTGTGGACCACACTATCTAAGCTCTGTGGAGTATAGGATGTGATGAGAGGACATGAGATGGAAAATGATCTCATCAAATTGAGCCTAGATGACTTTGACACTCTTCAAGATTTTTTCACCAAGTTCAGACTTTTGAGATTGCAGTTGAAATCATGTGGAATTGATAAGAAAGACAAACAACGTGTTTTGTCAATACTCTCTAAAGTGGCTCTTGAATATTTCGTATTTGTGTCCACTTTTCATGCCACTAAGAGTGCTCTTGACACCACATAGAAGATGCCTTCTTTAGATACCTTTGTTATCGACCTAATTTAGGAGCAAGATAAGTTGATACAAATGGGCACAGTGAAGTCATCTAAATCTCATGCATTGCTTGTTGATAAAGATAAGGCTTCTAATAGTAGAGAGAGAAATCAGAGCAAGAAAAAAGTTGAGAAGGGTGAAAATATCTCCACCTCCAAATCAAACAATGCGACCTCTTCTTCTAGTCATAATCCTAAGAAAGATTGGATCAAATGTGGGCATTGCTTAGGTAAGCATGATGAGAGTAAATGTTTGAAGAAAAAAATTGACCACCTTACTAGCCTTCTTATTCAGAATAACATAGATGTTCTAGATTCTATCAAACCATCTTCATCAACCCATGAATCCACTAAGGCAAACGAATCTGGTAAAGAAAAGAAAAAAGAGAATAAAAAGGGGAAAGATAAGGGCAAAGCCTTAGTTGTAGTTGTGCCTTCAACTCCTCCTACATGGGTCATTGACTCTAGTGCTTCACATCACATGGCCTCTTCACAGATTGAGTTTAGTTATTTGGAACCATGTGACATGTCTTCTATACAACTGGGTGACAACACTTCTAAAAAGGTTCTTAGGAGAGGGTCTGTTGAAGTGAGTGGTGGAACATTCAATAATGTTTTAAGTGTGCCCTCACTCTCAACTAATCTCCTGTCAGTTTACTAGATCACTCACCTTGGTTTGGGCATGCGAGTTGAATTCACTCCAAATTCAATGTACATTAGGGAGTTGCATAATGATACTATTTTGGTTGTAGGAATGGTCCATCATCAAACTCGGCTATATAACTTCTCACACTTTGCTCTTGGCTCTCCTTTAGATTCTTCTTTAGAATCACCTGAACCTATTAACACTTTTGAGCATGAGCTTCTTTCTGATATTGACAACTCTTATTTTGAATATGACTACAATAGTGAAGTGGATACGCCACCATATCCATGTCACCTTTCAGATATTCAAGAGTTAGTTCTTGACCCACCTACCTCTGGTATACTTCTGACATTATAGGGTAACAATCTACTAATCCAAGACACTTCAAACATTGAGTAGTCTATTCCATAGTTACAGAGAATTCTGTAGACCTTCTTCACCTTTGCTTCTATTGCACCACCTTGGCATAGAGTAGTTGGGCCACCTACCTCGCAGTATGTGGATCATTCCTTTCATAGGAATTACACCTTGGTTGAAGATCCATCAGGCACTTGGTGGACAAACTCATTGTTCCAGGGTAATCCACTCTTCACTGCATCTACTTTTGATTCACGGTCACTTTTGAGCATTCCTCTGGGGGACGCTAGATGGCTACAGTCAATTGTAGACCTTAGTGGGGCTTTTTAGTCCTTTTCTCTTCTTTTCTCTCTTTTTGGAGAGGGGTTTTGTTCCTACGGGTTTTCTCCTTTACCCCAATTTATGGGAGTTACATTGTACTTGGGTACCTCATCAGGTCTCATTGTTGGGACCTAATTCTTCTACCCACCTAAGCTATGATTTAGGGGGGGTGTTAGTGTAGGCTTTTTCCCACCTGGCGGTTTTATCTACACTTCTTTTTAGCTTACTTAGGTTAGTTAATTAAGTCATTAGGGGTCATTTACCTTTAACTGGGTTCTAATTATGAGTTAAGATTTTACCTTTTTGGTGACCAAATCTCACCCTATATGTACTTTCTTTTTTCCTAAAGTGGCTAATGCAAACATTTCCTTTATAGAATTTTCTTGTTTTCAGAGCTCTCAATCTGCCTTTACAAGAATTTGACATTTATCGTGTGGCTGTTATTCAGAGATTTTGGTGAAATCTATCAGACTTGGCAGACTAAAAATAGACTTGACAATACTCACAACTTAAAAAAAAAAATCTTAAAAAATGTAAATTTTATACAAATCACAATCACAAAATATATCAAATGGGTTTGTAAAACATTGGGAAAGTGTTTTATATTAGATTTTAATATAAATAAAATATGGAATCGTATCATAATTTCTTTCAATGTTTTCTTTATTTTTTCATGTTAATATGCATCTTTCCCAAAGCATTATCCCACATTACATTCTAATGACACATGATGAGCTTTGGGTGAGGCATATGTATACATCGATATTTCTAGCTTTATCATATACTAATGATCTCTTTTGGAGGGGTTTGCCAATGCATTTAATCTCCTAAGTGCACACCTTAAAGGGTGCATGAGGAATGGGAGGGTCAGTTCATGACACTTAGCGAGAAATGTTTTCATACTATTTTATCACACTTACATCCCTTCATGAAGCCTTCATGCCTCTTATGATGTCTTCCTAAAATCTTAAAACCTTGAAATATGGCTAAACCTCAAATCCTGAAACTTGAAATCTTTTTAAATCTGAAATATGGTAGGATACTCCAAAAACTACAATTTGCATGAATCTTGATTCTAATTTTTATGTCCTCAATCTAAGGCTCGCAAGTATTATTTAAAAAAACTCAATGATGAAAAAAATGGTGAGTACTCGCATACTCATCGAATATATAAACTATGGTTTAAAACAAGATAAAATGAAATAATAGAACAATGGACCCCTCAAAAAGAAATAAAGATGAAGGAGAATAAAATGAAAAGCAAAGGTGAGGAAAAATCCCAACAATAGAGCAAGAATCCAAACACCATACAAAGCAACCACTCTACCATAGGAAGCAAGGACAAGATGTTGGAATAAAAATGAACAATTACATAAATAATCACTATCAATAGCACTCAAGACTATTTTTGTGTTACAAGCTAGATTGCTAATAAAATAAATAATGCATAGTGCAAAGAGAACAACAGTAGGACAAAAAGGTGTAAGATGAGGGACATGAAAAGGAGCAAAGGAGAGCACCAAATAGGGCTCGAGGAGAGAAGCTAAGGGGATCAATGAATGCGATAAAGTAGAGATAAAATACTTCCCCATAAAAAAAAAGAGAAAAAATGATATTGAGGAAGAAATGAATTATAGGATATAATAAACAAGGCCATAAAGGGTAGAAGCCGAGAACCTAAAATCCCAAAAAAAGCTAAAAGGTGTGCACAAAAAGGAGAGAGGCCACAAGAGTAGGAAATAGAAAGAAAAAAACTATGAAGCCATGGAAAGAAAAAATACACCAAAAAAAAAGCATTAAAATTAATGCCTTAAATCAAGAGAAATGGAAAAACAACAAAGGACATGACTAAAAGGAAAAAAGACAAAGGAACAAAAGGAAAAATAGATCAAGGAAAAAGCCCAATATACAAAAGAAAAGCCCAATAATAGAGAAAAAAATCCAAACAACATCTAAAGCATCCACTCTATAGAAGGGAGAAAAGATGAAATGGTGGAATTAAACAAACAATTACATAAATAAGCACTAACAACAACACTCAAGGCAATTTTCATGTTATAAACCAAACTATCAATAGAACCAACAACATATAGTGCAAAGAAAAACAACAGTAGGAGAAAGGGCAAAAAGAGGCAAGGAGAGGATTAAATAGGGCTTGAGGAGAGAAGTTAGGACAATCAAAGTAGAGATAAACCATAAAAAAAAAGAAAAAAACCCAGAGAGTGAGGAAGAAAGGAATCATAAGAAACAAAAGCGAAAAAACCAAAAAGACTAAAAGGCATAAACAAAAAGGAGAATGGCCATAATAGGGGGATATAGAATGAAAAATACAAATCAAGGAGCTAAGAAATTCAAACATCTACCAAAAAGAGAGAGCTTACAAATAATATCTTTAAAGCAAGAGAAAGGGGAAAAAACAACAAAGAACCGTGCTATAGGCAAAAAAGATAAGGGGGAATAAAAGGAAAAACATCGTAGAGGAAAAAAACCAAAAAAACAAAAGAAAAGCAAAATATTAGGAGAAATAATCTAAAAACCATCTAAAGGATCCACTCTACCGTAAGGATCAAAGACAAGATGTTGAAATCAAATGAAAAATTACATAAGCAATCGTTATCAATAGTATTAAGTTATTTTAATGTTATAAACCAAACTCCAAAAAGAACTGACAACACATAGTGCAAAGATATTAACAATGGGAGAAAGGGGTGAAGGAGGGATGTGGAGAGGAGGCATGAAGAACATTAAATAATGTTTGAGGAGAGAAGCAAAAAAGATCAATGAAAGAAATAAAATAGAGATAAAACACTTTGCCATAAAGAAAGAAGAAGAAAGAAAGCATAGGAAATAATGAATATGGCCACAAAGGGCAAAATCCAAAAAGCCTAAAATCCATAAGCAAAATGGAGAAAGGACACAAGTGGGGAAAATAGAAAGAAAAAACAAACTACAAAGCCAAGAAAAGAAAAAGTCCACTGAAGATAGAGACAACTTTAAAATGAAAGATTTAGAGCAAGAGACAATGGGGGAACAATAAAAGACCTCGTTGAAGGAAAAAACACAAAGGATAATAAGAGGAAAAGTAGAGGAGAGAAAACAATCCAAAAATAATTAAAAAGCCTAATACTAGGGAAATAATCCAAACAAAGCATCCATTGTACCATAAGAAGCAAATATGGGGATGCTAGAAATAAATGATCAATTATAAAAAACATGCACTATCAATATCACTTAGGACTATTTTTGTGTTATAAACTAGACCACCAATAAAACAACCAATGCATAATGCAAAGAGAAGAACAAGAGAAAAAGGACAAAGGGGAGTCGTAGAAAGGAGGAAAGGAGAGCATCAAAAGGGTCGAGGAAAGAAGCAAGGATGATTAAAAAAAAGAGAAAAATCAGAGAGATACACTTCACCATAAGCAAATAAATAAAACAAGAGAATGAGGAAAAAAGAAAGCGTAGAAAATAATAAGGCCATAGAGGGCAAAATACAAAAAATAGAAAAACCAAAATGGCTAAAAGCCATAAATAAAAAGGATAAAGGCCATAAGAGAGGAAAATAGAAAGGAAAAAAAAGTGCAAAGCCAAGGGAAAAAAAAGGTCCACTAAAGATAGAGAGAGCTTTAAAACGAAACCTTTAGAGTAAGAGAATAAGGAAAAAACAACAGAAGACCCAGTCCAAAGATAAAAAGACAAAGGAGAACAGAGAGAATAGAAGAGGCGAGAAAAAATCCCAAAAAACAAATGAAAAGCCCAACAATAAGGCAAAAATCCAAACACATAAAAAAAACAAATTGAAAGCCTAACAATAGGATAATAATCCCAACACACCATCCAAAGCATCCACTCTTCTAAATTAAAAGAACAATTATAAAAACAAGTACTATCAATAACACTTAAGACTATTTTCATATTATAAACTAGACCGCCTATAGAGTCAACAATGCATAATGCAAAGAGAACAATAGAAGAAGAAAAGAGTAAAGGAGAAGGAACATGGAAATTAGGGAAGAAAAGCACTAAATAGTGTTCAAGGAAAGAAGCAAGGAGGATCAACAAAAGAGACAAAGTATAAATAAACACTTTGTCGTAAAGAAAGAAAAAAATAAGAGAGTGAGGAAGAAAGGACCTAATAGGACCCACAATACTTAGGTGAAAGCTAGTTATCCTTATTTTATTATTTCAAGGGCATTTGCTTATATGGTTGTAATCACATAAAACCCTAATCTTCTACTTTAAAATGTCTTTCCATGCGGTGTTGGTCAACTTGTTGTTTGTTGCTTTTTCATTCAGTTTTGTGCCATTATCAAATTCTCTTTGAGACTAGAGAATACCTCCTATTGGTGTTGAATGTGGTCTTCAATTGCCAGAACCTTTGGCTAAACCCTCATGGTTGAGGCGATGGATGGTGGTTAATATACATACATTACCAAAAATGGAGATAATTTGGATGAAGTATGGAAAGAAATGTTATACCACCATTATACTAGTGGTATCCATTGAACCCATTTATCCTATCTATCCTAAACAAAACATCAAAAATAACCCTCCAAGCACTTATAGACCATCTTAGTATGGTTGTCAAATTGGTAATGATATTATGAGCTATAATCTAGGTGAGTACCCCAAGCAATAAAAGAAATCAGTATAAAAATTACCAATAAATATAAGATCATGATCATTTAATATGATGTTTGGGGTCCCATGTATCTTTATAAATGTATCCATAAAAGTTGATACTATTGTGTTTGCTAAAAAGGACATGACAAGGAACAAAATTAGGCATAGTTGATGAGTGTATCCATGACAATTATGATGACATTTTTCCTTTCAAACTTGGGCAACCCTATGATGAAATTCATAAACACCTCCTTACACCTCTATCTAGGAATAGATAAAGGTAGAATAAGACCTAGGGTCTTAATTATCTCACCCTTCTTTTTCTAACACACAGCTCTACAAGAACCTTTTGCTTAAGGGTTATATGGATGCATCAATAAGACAATCCTTGTACCATAGAGTGTCCCCTTTCCATATAAATTATCCTAACACACTCTAATCATGTTGGACTTTCTAAATGAGAGTTTGTGTACCTATGTCATTCACCCATTCATATTTTGTTGCCTCCACCCATTCTACCTGTAATATTGATATGGCACACAATAATGCTTTTGGGGACTTACCTTTCTTGGATAGTGCATCAAACACTACATTATCCATTCCTTACTTGTATATGATGTCAAAATCATATCCCAACATCTTTATAACCCATTTTTGTTGTTCTTATTATGATAAACTTTATTCTAAAAAATGTTTGAGACTATCGTGATATGTCTTTAACCTTAAAATGTCTTCCTATCAAATAAAATATCCATTGTTTGACTACATGAAGGATAACTATCATTTCCATCTCATCTATGGGATTATGTAAACTCTTACCCTTGAGTTGAAGACTCTCATGATCTGTATTCACCTTAAAGTGTCTTCCCACCAAATAAATGTCTCCACTATTTGACTTCTTTAAGAATGAACATAATTTCTTTCTCATATATGGGCATCAACAAATTCTTATATTTACATTGACGAATCTGAAAAGCACTAGGTCATCCTTCCTACATGATTGGTGCACATACCCAAAGCATCACACTCACCAATGAAATATTAGAAAATATCATGTAGCTAGAATTGGAATGGTGCATATAGCCTCCTTCAACTTCTCAAATGCCTTGGTGGTTATCTGATTCTAATGAAAATAGTCCTTAAATAAAGATATAAGTGTCGTTGCTATGCTACCATAATTTTTTTATAAATTGGCAATAGTAACCTATGAGCTATGTCAAGCCCTATAGTTGCTTGACAGTACCAGGCACTTCCCATTCGCCAAAGGCCTTGATCCTGTGAGGGTCCATATGTACTCCTTCATGGGAGACAATGTGACCTAAATTACTCCACCTCCTTGACTCCAAAACCACACTTTGAAGGAGTTTCATATAAATGATGTTGTGAAAAATTATCCAAAACCTAATTCACATGTTGCAAATTTTTTGCCCATTTTTATTACATATTAAGATGTCATCAACAAACACCAGGACAAATATCTATAGATATGGACAAAAGACAAACTTCATCTTTATCATAAATATAGATTGCACATTTGTGAGGCTAAAGGGCATCCCTAGATAATTAATAGTGGCCCTCATATGTTCTAAAATCTATCTTATGTATATCCTTGTCTTTGATTCTAATCTGCTAATAACCTGAGGGAAAATCATGTTTTGTAAAGTATACAACACAATAACTCATCTAGCAATTCATGAATTACAAGAATATGAAACTTATCTATGATGGTGTACTTGTTGAATAGCCTATAGTCTACACAAATTCTCTAGTTGTGATCCTTCTTACATACTAATACCATTGGAGAGTAATTAGCACTCTAACTATGCCATATAATTTTTGCCCTAATCATTTCTTATACCATCTCAATCTCACTCTTTTGTACCTAGAGTACTTATAAATTTTTGGTGGTTAGATCCCTAGGAGCAACTAAATAGCATGACTCTTGATTGGTATTACTTTCAACATGTCTCCAAAAACTACTGAGTGCCCCTTAATAATAACCTATAGGTTTGGTATATTAAGCACCTTTGTTGGTAGTACTTCTAATGAAAAAGGTTACGCATTAGATCCATCCCCACCTTTTTTAAGAATATTTTGCATCTAATTAGAACTAACTAATTATGTGGACTTTGTACATAGCCCTTGCAATTCAAATGTGGTTCCTTCTCAATGAAAATGTATGAACACCTCTTGGAAGTTCAAAACTATCATTCCCAAAGTAATGAACCATACAACTCCAAATACAATGTCTATGTCACCCATGGGAAAGGAACACATAGAGAAATCTAACAATTAGTCTCCCATAGTAAGTTTAATACTTTGATATTTCTTTCTACAACTCATTTTACCATCATCAACAAACATGACCTATAAATCTGGAACTAAATAGATAAAATAGTTCAAGCTGGAAACCAACTGATTGTTGATGAAGTTGTTGATACTTATTGAGTTAGTCAATACTATCACCTTTTTTTTTTCTTAGGAAACCAACTATCTTGAAAATGTGTAGGGTATCAATGGCTCAATATGCATGGAAATAAATAATTGGTTAGGCATATGTTGTCCCTCATCTAGCTCATCAACACCTTCAAATTCTACTTCTTCATCCTCTTCTTCTTCATTAGCACTTTCAATGTACAACAATTTTAAACACATTTATGCTCGCGACTATATTTGTTGTCACAATTCAAACATAAATTTTGTACCCTTTTCTCTTCAATTTTTTGAGTTAAAACATATCCTAACTCTAGTTTCAATGGAAAACATATTTCATAAAACCTTAAATCACAACTTATTCCATAATTTGAGAAAAAATAAAGCCAATGAGGTTGCAATAGTTTTTAAATTATCCTGCTTTAATTTTTAATGAAATTTTATAGTAATAGCCTTCCATCTCCTAGGTCATATTACTCTTATAACATAAGTAATATTCTAAACCTCTTACAGTTACATCTAGAACAACAGAGGAACTACTCTTCATTAGTAATACTATAAAAAAATAATTTGTCCTTACGGTTAAGAGTTGTCGAACCTTGACAACACTATATTATTTCCATATTAGAAATTGTACCTGTTACATTAATCCAAGAATCTTATAAACCTCCACCAATATCATCTAGAAAACTAAAGAAACTACTATTCAACAATATTATTGTACTTCAATCTAGACTTGTGATAAAGAGTTGCAAAACGTTGACATCACTATATTGTTTCCATAATAGAAATTGTACTCATTGCATAAATCCAAGAATGTTGTTGTCTTGATTGGATGAATACCTTCCATGCCTATAGGATTCTTTACATTTGTTTTGTGGTGCTTGGAATTACCTTGACATAAAGAATAGGACATGATTTTATTCATGTTGTTGCTAGTAGGTTTAGTTGGAATTTTAATCACACTAACATGAACCAACATCATATCTTCTTTAGGCATTGAGCTCCTAAAAAAAACCTTTGTGCATCTTTGTTTGTGAGCATTCTAGGATTCTTACTATTATTTATCCAGCCAGATACAACCTCTACAACAACCATCTATCTTTTGGAAGAGTAAACATGCTTGTTTAAAATATGCTTTAGTGTACTACTCTCATTCATTGTACATTGGGAGGACAAAGAGTGGTGATAGAATTCAACATTCAAACCATTTATAACAATAAGTTCATCATTATGACCAAATAGTACCCAATGAAGCCAAAACAAGTTGTCTGTAAGTGTTGGATGTATTACTCGATTGATGTAACTCTACAAGGTGGAGATTAAAGATACCTTTTTGATAAAGTAATATATTAATCATCATGATAGTTGTAATCTATTGAAGCTACATATAGGACCAAGCCAAACCAAACTGCCAATAGACCCAACCTATGCAAAGTGGATTAAAATTAGAGTTGGAAGAGCCAAACCAAACCACCAATAGACTCAATAACAGGTGGTCTAAAGAAAATAATGGTAGGATAAAAGTGCAAAGAAGGAGGGATGTGGAAAGGAGACAAGGAGAGCATTAAATAGGGCTTGAGGAGTGAATAAAATAAGATCAAAGAAAGAGACAAAGCAGAGATAAAACACTTCACCATAAAGAGAAAAAAATCGAGTGGGGAAGAAAGAAAGCATAAAAAATAATAAATAATACTAATGAGGGAGAAATCCAAAAAACCAAAATAACTAAAAGCAATAAGGAAAATGGAGAAAGGCCACAAGAGGGAGAAATAGAAAGACAAACACAAAGGGTGAAACCAAAAAAGGAAAAAGTCCACCTAAGAGAGAGAATTATAATAAAAGTTTTAAAGCATAGTTTGCATACTCAGACTTGACTTTGACTTGGCAAACCAAAAGCATTTCAACTCGATAATACTCATAACTTAAAAAAAATACTTAAATTCCTTAAAAACATAAATTTTATACAAATCAAAGTTACAAAATGTATATAATGAGTCTGTAAAACATTAGGGAAGTGTTTTCTATTAGATTTGAATATAAATAGAGTACAAAATTGCATTATAATTTCTTTCAACATTTCCTTAATGCTTTCATGTTAATATGTATCTTTCCCAAAACCCTATCCCACATTACATACTACTGACATGAGATGAGCTTTAGGTGAGGCATATGTATACATCAATATTTTTTGGCTTTATCATATACTGATGATCTCTCTTGGAGGGGATCACCAATGCATTAAATCTCTTGAGTGCATGCCTTAAAGGGTGCATGAAGAATGGAAGGGTCAGCTTGTGGCACTTCATGAGAAATGTTTTCATACTATTCTATCATACCTACATCCCTTCATGAATCCTTCATGCCTCTTATAATGTCTCCTTGAAATCTTGAAACCTTGAAATATGGCTAAATCTAAAATCCTAAAACTTGAAATATTTCTAAGTCTGAAATATGATAAGATACTCCAAAAACTACAATTTACATTAATCCTGATTCTACTTTTTTAAGTCCTTAATCTAAGACTCGTGAGTATTATTGAAAAAAATTCACCAGCAAAAAAATGATGAGTACTCACATACTCGTCGATTATGTAAAATATGATTTAAAGCAAGATAAAATGAAATAAAAAAGTAAACAACTCCTCAGGAAGGAACAAAGATGAAGGAAAACAAAAGGAAAATCAAAGGTGAGGAATAAGCTGAACAATAGAGCAAAAATCCAAACACCATGCAAAGAAACCACTCTATTATATGGATCAAGGACAAGATGTTCAAATCAAATGAACAATCACATAAATAATCATTATCAATAACACTCAAGAATATTTTTGTGTTACAAACCAGATTGCTAATAGAACCAACAATGCATACTGCAAAGAGAACAACAATAGGAGAAAAAGATGTAGGACGAGGGACATGGAAAAGAGCAAAGGAGAGCACCAAATAGGGCTCGAGGAGAGAAGCTAGGGGATCGATGAATGCAACAAAGTAGAGATAAAACATTGTGCCATAAAAATAAATAAAAAATCATAGCGAGGAAGAAATAAATTGTAGGAAATAATAATAAGGCCATAGAGGCTAGAAGCCAAAAACCCAAAAACCCAAAAAGGCTAAAAGGTGTACATAAAAAGGAGAGAGGCCACAAGAGTGGGAAATAGCAAGAAAAACAAACTAGGGAGCCATGGAAACAAAAAGTCTACCGAAGAAAGAGCATTAAAATTAATGCCTTAAATCAAGAGAAACAGAAAAATCACAAACGACGCCACCAAAAGGGAAAAATAGAGGAACAAAAGGAAAAACAAATTAGAGGGAAAAACCCAATATACAAAAGAAAAGCCTAGCAATAAATAAAAAATACAAGCAACATCTAAAACATCCACTCTATTGAAGGAAGAAGATATGGAATGGTGGAATCAAATAAACAATTACATAAATAAGCACTAACAATAACACTCAAGGCAATTTTCATATTATAAACCAAACTGCCAATAGAACCAACAATGTATAGTGCAAAGAAAAACAACAATTACATGAAAAAGCGTAAAAATAGGTGAGAATAACATTAAATAGGGCTCGAGGAGAGAAGCCAGGATGATCAATGAAGGAGATAAAGCAGAAATAAAACACATTGTCATAAAAAAACAAAAAAAAAGCTAGAGTAAGGAAGAAAGAAATCATAGAAAACAAAAGCCAAAAAACCAAAAAGACTAAAAGGCATAAACAAAAAGGAGAATTCCCACAATAGGGGGATATAGAAATAAAAATATAGATCGAGGAGCCAAGAAAATTAAAAGTCTATCGAAAAGAGAGAACTTAAAAATAATATCTTTAAAGCAAGAGAAAAGGGGGAAAACAACAAAGGACTCCACTAGAGGCGAAAAAGACAAGGTGGGGGATAAAATGAAAAGCATGGTAGAGAAAAAAACCCAAAAAATAAAAGAAAAGCGCAACATTAGGTGAAATAAGCCAAAAACCATCCAAAGGATTCATTCTACCATAAGGATCAAAGATAGGATGTTGGAATCAAAAGAAAAATTACATAAACAAGCGCCATCAATATTATTCGGTTGTTTCATGTTATAAACCAAACTCAAAAAAAAAACCAACAACACATTGTGCAAAGACAACAAAAATAAGATAAAGAGGTGAAAGAGGGATGTGGAGAGGAGGCATGAAGAACATTAAATAAGGTTTGAGGAGAGAAGCAAACAATATCAATGAAATAAATAAAATAGAGACAAAATGCTTTACCATAAAGAAAGAGGAAGAAAGAAATCATAGGAAATAATGAATAAAACCACAAAGAGCAAAAGCCAAAACACCAAAAAGCCTAAAATCCGTAAGCAAAATGGAGAAAGGCCACAAGAGGGGGAAACATAAAGAATAAATAAATTACAAAACCAAGAAAAGAAAAGAAAAAATCCACCAAATATAGAGACAACTTTAAAATAAAAGATTTAGAGCAAGAGAAAAGCGGGGAATAAAAAAAGACCCTGTCGAAAGGAAAAAACACAAAGGAGAATAGGAGGAAAAGTAGAGGAGAGGAAACAATCCAAAAACAATTAGAAAGCCTAATACTAGTGCAATAATCCCAACACACCATCCAAAGCATCCATTGTACTATAGGAAGTAGAGATGGGGATGGTGAAAATAAATGAACAATTATAAAAACATTCACTATCAATTGCACTTAGGACTTTTTATGTTATAAACTAGACCACCAATAAAATGATTGATGCATAATGCAAAGAGAAGAACAAGAGAAAAAAGACGAAGGAGGGGATTTGTAAAAAGGAGGAAAGGAGAGAATTAAAAGGGCCTAAGAAAAGAAGCAAGGAGGATCAACAAAAGAGAAAAATCAGAGAGAAACACTTCGTCATAAGGAAATTAAAAAAAAAAGAGAGTGAGGAAGAAAGAAAGCATGGAAAATAATAAGGCCATAGAAGGCAAAATCCAAAAAATAGAAAATCAAAATGGCTAAAAGGCATAAACAAAAAGGACAAAGGCTATAAGAGAGGAAAATAGAAAGGGAAAAAACTGTGCAAAGCCAAAAAAAAAAAAAAAAAGGTCCACCGAAGATAAAGAGAGCTTTAAAATGAAACCTTTAGAGCAAGAGAATAAGGGAAAAATAACAAAAGACCTAGTTGAAACGAAAAAAGACAAAGGAGAACAAATGGAATAGAAGGAGAGAAAAAATCCCCAAAAATAAATGAAAAGCCCAACAATAAGGCAAAAAGCCAAACATATCAAAAAAAACAATTGAAAGCCTAAGAATAGGGCAATAATACAAACACACCATCCAAGGCATCCACTCTACAATATGAATCAAAGAGAGTGATGCTAGAATGAAAAGAACAATTATAGAAACAAACACTATCAATAACACTTAAGACTATTTTCATATTATAAACTATACTGCCTATAGAATCAACAATGCATAATGCAAACAGAACAATAAAAGAAGAAAAGAGTAAAGGAAGAGGAACATGGAAAGGAGGCAAGAAGAACATTAAATAGGGATCGAGGAAAGAAGGAGGATCAACAAATGAGACAAAGCATAGAAAAACATATATTAGGATTATGATTAGGATATGTTGATTATGTTTTTATTGTAGCTTGTTTTTATTTCTACATTTATTTTACTTGCACATATATTAGGATTATGTGTTGATCCTAACAACCTTAGTCTTGTACACTTGGCAAATATCTATCATGGTTGTACCTTTTAATTATAGTTTTACCTATTGAAGAAAGGCTCACATTCATTATCTCTTTATACCTAAATTGTTTATCTCTTGGTTTGACCATTTCTATACTAATGACCAGGCCTTCTATATTGTGTAAAAACCTCAAAACATGATCATTATCTTTCACTACCAGTTCTAGACCTGTACTTGTTTTCTAGCTTCCTCGACACTTGTGTCTTAGACAAACACCTACATTGACACATGTGTCCACTTTTCCTACAAAGTATCGAGTGCCCAAAAGTTATCCAATTTATAAATGAAACATTCCCTAAAGGTCGGCCTAAGTACTTTAATGTGAAGTATTTCTAAAAATGACTTCTATATATATACAAGATTAGCCCTCATTCATTCTTTACCTAGAAAACATTGGGAACTCACAAGGAAACTTACCAAGACTCACTCAATCAAGCATTCAAGTTATAAAACCTACCCTATTTATCCCTATTTTTATATCCATGATAGGAGAAATATTTCCATAGGTCTAAAGCATTCTAAGATAAGTTCATGAGCCATATTTTCCAAGTTATAATCTGGGTCATTACATGTATTTACTTATCACACATTGCATCTTTGTACACACACAAGCCAACACATAGGGTAGAATTACATAAGTTAAAGGCCCTCTTTAGTGTATTAGATATATAGGCAACACCCATTGACATAGGGGTTCTTAGGGAACCTTGACATCGTGAGCCCACTAACCTATTTTGTACATAGTCATTTCAAGGGTCAAGACATTAGGGTTTGATCATTTGAAAAAAGAGATAACCTATGTGTGCAATATGAATACATCAAAAAAAAGGCAACAAAAAGTTTAGAAAGCTCTAATTGGTCACATCCAGATCCAATTAATATTTTGTATAAGACACATGCGATAGGGTTAGATACTTGCATCGACACAACTGTCTAGATCTGATGCAAGCATTTGTGGCCACAAAAATAATGTTTCTGTAACATGATGACTATTCCAAGGTCACCTTCCAATCCACTTCCAACCTATTCTAGAACAGACTTGCATGTACGCAGTAAACCAACTAAGTATAATTGTTCCTTATTTATTGCAATACCTATCAATATCTATACTACTATTTTTAGTAAATATCAATCATATAAATTCAGAATACTATTTATCTGGGTTTTCTATTAATTAGCTTGCTCATTAGGTTAGTTCACCATCCATCTATAAAAGCTAATATAATACTCCTCAACCATAGATATCCACACATATATAAATTTAAGGCTAAATAGTGTGTGAGAAGGATTATACATAGAGGATATGCAAAGATTACAAATAACTCAAAAGGTATATCATCAAAGATAAATTCCTTATTGTTAGGGTGTGGAGCTAAAAGCTTCACCTTGATGCAAACAGAAGGAGGATGCGTGTATGCAGTCACCGACGTCGGCAGGCCACAACCGACGTCGGTCAGGGATCAGTGTACATCAACCGACATCAGCAGGGATCGGCCAGCGTCGGTCACCTCCAAGCAGAAAGGGACTGACGTCGGTTACTTGTGGTAGTTCTAGAACTGCTGTTGACAAACAGTCAGTTAAGTGAACGAGCAGTTTGCATGATGAAGACTAGTTCGAGTCTTGAGCCACAAGTCTAATCATTGTATGCATGAGATCTATATAATAGACTCATGGGCTGTATTTTTAAGTGTAGAACTCAAGTGTAGAACTTGGAGAGTTCTTCCCATGGTAGAATCAAGTAGGATTCTTCATGTATGTAAGATCAGGTTTGATATGCAGGGTGTTGCAGGATCATGGTGGAGATCTACATGTGATAAGTAAGATTAGGTTGGTCTGCAGGAGTGTATGTATGTGAGGGTCAAAAGGAGATCGGTGGGGGAGCAGGATCCAAGGTGACAGCAATACATCAAGGAGCAAGATCATGGTGAGATCTACTTGGAGTACCGATTCGTACTCGATTGTACAGGTGTATAGTGAGGTGAACAACAGCTTGTGTTAGCTGTGTGTTATGACCTAGTGAGAGAAGATTACTCTTGAGGGAAGATTACTGTAAGCCCATGAAGTGGAAGAAAGAGTGTGATCTCTTTGTTGTAATTTCCTTCTATAATGAGTTGAATATAATTGTGTATTGCCTCTCACATTCTGTGTGTTTTCTCATTGATAGTTATTTGTTCTTCTGGTTATTTTCGCAATCTTAAGTTGCTTATACAATGGTAATCATGTGTGCTCTTAATTCTGACAAGTTGTGTCAGAGCTTTGGGGAACTTAGGTCCTGTCAAATGGTATCAGAGCGAGGTTGGATGTTCTCAGAGCGAATTTGACTAACAAATGGCCCAGATCTGGTTAGTGGTTTTTTGATTACAGGTTACTCACAGGGGTTGTTGTTTGAGTGGGAGTATAGCAATGGCAGAAGAAGGTAAGCTGAGAATGGAAAAATTTAGACATAGGTGTAACACCACAGGGTGTGTGGTGGGTTGTCTTCAAGTGGGAGCTTGAAGAGGAATACAAGCCATGATGTAGATTAGACAGAGTACTGGTATAGGTACAGGTGCAGCTATTTATCTCCAAGTGGGAGATTGTTAGGGTGTGGAGCTAAAAGCTTCACCTTGATGCAAACAGAAGGAGGATGCTATGTATGCAGTCATCGACATCGGCAGGCCACAACCGACATCGGTCAGGGATCAGTGTACAACAACAGACATCGACAGGGATCGACCGGCGTCGGTCACCTCCAGGCATACAGGGACCGACGTCGGTCACCTGTGGCGGTTCCAGAACTGCTATTGATGAATAGTCAGTTAAGTGAACGGGCAGTTTGCATGATGAAGACCAGTTCGAGTCTTGAGCCACAAGTCTAATCATTGTATGCATGAGATCTATATAATAGACTCATGGGCTGTATTGTTAAGTGTAAAACTCAAGTGTAGAACTTGGAGAGTTCTTCCCATGGTAGAATCAAGTAGGATTCTTCATGTATGTAAGATTAGGTTTGATATGCAGGGTGTTGCAGGATCATGGTGGAGATCTACATGTGATAAGTAAGATCAGGTTGGTCTGCAGGAGTGTATGTATGCGAGGGTCAAAAGGAGATCGGCGGGGGAGTAGGATCCAAGGTGACAGCAATACATCAAGGAGCAAGATCATGGTGAGATCTACTTGGAGTACCAGTTCGTACTCGATTGTACAGGTGTACAGTGAGGTGAACAACAGCTTGTGTTAGCTGTGTGTAGTGACCTAGCGAGAGAAGATTACTCTTGAGGAAAGATTACTGTAAGCCCATGAAGTGGAAGAAAGAGTGTGATCTCTTTGTTGTAATTTCCTTTTATAATGAGTTGAATACAATTGTGTATTGCCTCTCACATTCTGTGTGTTTTCTCATTGATAGTTATTTGTTCTTCTGGTTATTTCCGCAATCTTAAGTTGCTTATACAATGGTAATCATGTGTGCTCTTAATTTTGACAAGTTGTGTCAGAGCTTTGGGGAACTTAGGTCCTGTCACTCATCCCAGTAATTGATGATTTGTTAGATGAGTTACATGGGGATGTTTAAATTACAAAACTAGATATTCATTTGGGCTACCATCAAATTCAGATTAAAGATGAGGATATCTATAATATAAATTTCAAAACTCATGAAGGCCATTATGAGTTTTTTGTAATGCCTTTTGGTTTCCTAGATGCTCCTTCTACATTTTAGAGTTTGAAGAACGTTGTTTTTAGGCCTTATTTGTGTAAATTTGTCTTTTTATTTGTTGATGACATCCTCATATACAATAAGACACAAGAAGAACACTTGCAACATGTGAATCAAGTACTGGTAATTTTAAAACAACATCACTTGCATGTAAATCTTTCTAAGTGTGTTTTTAGAGTGTAAGAGGTGGAGTACTTGGGTCATATTATTTTTCATGAAGGTGTCAAAGTAGACCCTCACAAGATCAAATCCATGATAGACTGACAAGATCCAAAAAACCTAAGGTTTTTTGGGTCTCATTGGTTACTATTTTTGATTTGTGAAAAATTATGGCATCATAGTAATGCCCCTAAAAAATTATTGAAGAAAGGTTCCTTTCACTGAAATAAAACCACTGCTAAGGCCTTTGAGAATCTAGAAGAGGCCATGTGCACCACTCCAATTTTGGCTACCCCATATTTTTCAAAGTCTTCCATTATTGAATGTGATGCATCTGGATATGCAATGGGGGAAATAATCATGCAGGAAGGGAGACCCATTGCATTTGAGAGTCATCAACTTACAGGGAAAAATTTGTTTAAACTAATCTATGAGAAAGAGATGATGATTATTCTTCATGTAGTCAAATAATAACAGTCTTATCTGATAGGTAAGCTCTATAAGGTAAAGATTGATCATGATAGTTTGAAATATTTTTTGAAACAATGATTGTTATGAAAATAATAACAAAAATAGCTGAATAAAATTTTAATATGAATTTGAAATCATATACAAGAAAGGAAAAGAGAATGTAGTATGAAATAGTCTATCTATAGGGATGAATCCATAAAAGCATTGTTATGTGCAATGTCCATTTGGTAGGCAAATTAGGTGAATGAGTCCAAGCTAGAATGGGAGAATGATATGGATACACAAGTTTTGATTCAAAAACTCTAGTAAGATTCTAGTGCCTCAAACAAATTTGAGTGGAAAGGGAATGCATTATGGTATAAAGATAGGTTGTACTTGTGCAATAAATTTTCCCTTGTGCATAAGATCTTTATAGAGCTTCACACATCCCTAATATAAGGGCATTTGATATTTTTGAAAACTTATCATAAAATCAAGAAGGACTTGAGGGGAATGTTTAAAATTTTGTGGTTGAATGCATGGTGTATCGGCAAAACAAATGTGAGATAATTAAATCCCTAGGTATTCTACAACCCTTGTTAATTTTTATCTAAAGGTGGGAGGAGGTATCCATAAATTTCATAATAAGGTTGCCAAGGTCAAAAGACAAAATTTTATCATGGTAATAGATGACAGGCTCACAACAAATGCCCATTTTTATGCTTTGTCATAACCATTTATAGCTAATACATTAGCTACTATTTTTTTTCATACAATTCAAAAGCTACATGGGACTCCCAAGATCATAGTAACTGGATGTGATCCTATCATCACTAGTAGCTTTTATACGAAATTGTTCTCATGTTTAGGTACTCATTTGGCTCATAGATCATCTTATCATACTCAATCTAATGGGCAGACATATGTGGTCAAAAAATTCCTAGAGGGTTATCTTCATTATTTTACATTATATAAACAATAAAGATGGGCTCATTGGTTCCCACTATAAGAATGGTGGTATAACATTTCCTTCCATGCCTCTTTTAAAATGTCTCCATTTATGGCATTGTATGAGTACCAACTTCCATTCATCATTTCATTTGCCAAGGTACAACCAAAGCTTTGAGCTATCAAATAACACTTTTAACACTAATAAGAGGTATTGACTAGTTTAAGAGAGAAATTAGCAATGTCACAAAATTGAAAAAAGCAATAAGCTAATTTTCGATTGTAGTGAGAGGCATTTTTAGAGGGTAATTGGGCCTTTGTATGCTAACAACCATATAAACAAATGTCCCTACAGCCAAAAAAAGGATAACAAACTTTCTCCTAACTTTTATGGGAATTATAAGATCCTATAAAATATTGGTAGTGTCACTTACAAGTTGAAGTTACCCTAGTCTACTCACATAGATCCGATAATTCATGTTTCTTTAGATATTACTTTTTGTGGTTAATGTCATACTAGTAATAATTTTGAGAAGAGAATGATTCATTAGACACTACACTCACCAAAACCTTTGCCAATGGGGAAAGAGGCGAGAGAGTGAAAACCCTTAAGTGTTGAATTACATTTACCATTCCTCTGCCTACCAACAAATGCTTATAGTAGTTGTTTGCTAAAGTGGGTTCCCTTGCCTCAATATTATTACCAAAACACATGAGTCAAGTCATTAGGGTAAATGACTACTCATGTAGGTCATTAGGTAAATGACTAAAATATACATGAGTACAAATCCCACAAAAAATAACATTTAATTAAAATTGCTCATGAAAACCTTAACATTAAAATACATGATTGGGTTGTAATTGGGTTAAACTCACATTGGTAATAATTAAAGAAGAGAATGATTCATTAGGAACTACACTCACCAAAAGCTTTGCCAATGAGGAAAGAGGCTAGAGGGTAAAAAGCCTAAAGTGGTGAATTGTATTTACCATTCCTCCCCATACTAACAAATTCTTACATTGGTTATGTGCTAAAGTGGGTCTCCTTACCTCATGATTATTACCAAAATACATGAGTTAAAATAAGACATTTGGGTAAATGACTATTCATGAAGGTCACTAGGTAAATGACTAAAATATACACGAGTAAAAAAGTCACAAAAATTAATATCTAATTAATTAAAATTACTCATGAAAACCTATACATTATTCATGTTTCTTTCTTGAAAAATGTAATTGGATAGAGAATTTATGCCCAAACTAAGTTAACGTAATTGGATGGGGAAGGTAGAATTGTTTTGGAACTCAAGGAGATCCTTCAGATATACATGAAAAGGTTACACACAAGATATATCAAGGAGTGTTTGATTGTAAGAATCTTACCAACGATGATGCAACATGGGAGGATGAAGTATTCTTGTAGTAACATCCAAAGTTAATCAATGTTATGGGAAACATTATTTTCAAGGGGAGGGGCATGCTACAACCTTAACCTTGTTGTTGTGAAATTTTACATTTGGCGAAAACACCCCTAATTTTGCTCCTATGGGTAATGAGAGGTGTTTTAATGACATGGATGGTATTTTTTTTGTAAAATGGACATCAACTTCATAGCCCAATGGACAATGTTTGGATCACATACAAAAATCTACTTCAATGATTGCTAGTGATAGTAACACCAAAGAATCACTTGGAGATGATTATATCTAATTTCAATATGCATCAACACCCAAAGTTATTATAATTGAATAAATATACCATTTAGATGAAGGGGTTGAAACTACAAAAGTAACTAGACTAGGCAATCTTATGACTGGGGGGAATTCTGTTGGAGGTCAGCTACGTGATCAATTTAATAAGTATTTTGTTGTTCCCAATATCTTCAAGAAGTTTCCCAAAAAATCCTCCACCACATTTAATGAATCCTATTAAAATTTGTTATCCCTAAAGTACTCTCAAGTTATTATCCTAAAAACTGAGCTCTCATAAGTTGATTTTTAAATTTTTTATATTATCAGAGTTTTTGAGTTTTCCAATGTTTTGTGCCCCTCATGAATGTTATTAAAATATTTCATTCATTCCCCTGCATGTTTCCTCGTAATACTTATTATTATCCTTGATTGTCTTCACCTCGAATATTAAGTCATCTTTTCATTCTTATAGGCATTGTCAAAGTCAATTACCAATTTCTAATTCTAAGACTTATTTTCACGATTGATCACCTTTAAAACATGTCAAAAGCTCACTAAACGAATGTTTTAAAACCATGTATTACCCTCTTTAAAATCCCTTGGCATGCAAAATGAACCTTTGAATCATGTAACATGCAAAAAGACCCATTAACATCCTTCAAAATTACTCGAAACAACATTTTTGGGGTCTCAAAACATGTTTTATTCTCCTCCCAATTCCTTAACATGTTTTTTCCTCCTCCCATGCCCCCATACCCTTTCCTCCCTCCATGTGGTAACATGAAACAAGTTTAAACAAAAATTAAATTACTTAAAAAAAAGTTATTTCCCACCCAAGTTCGTCACCTCTGCCCGTCAAGAATTTTTTTTGTGATGGGTTTTAAATTAATGTCACCTAATACTTGATGTTCATTTCTTATTTTTGAATTTCATAATTTTCATATAAATATAAAAATATAAATTTACTATAACTTGTCACAATATTTTGGATGCATTTAAATTATAACCCATAATCGAACAGTTCTTACATATTATACTAATTTAGGATTACCTTTTAACTTGTGATAACCATTACCAACCCTATACTCACCATTAAACTATAATGGTAATAGCTTGTTAAATCTCTTGTTACGTTTCTTCATAATTAGTGAAGAGAAAATAAAGACACATCAAATAATAAGAAAATATCATATTAGGATCCAAAAGCCAATTTTTTCAAAGGGGTTCAACATGGTTCAATTTCATCATACCCAATTTCATTATGCTTACGTAAACTTTTAATGTGCAAAATAAAATCAATTACAATAATGATAAAGTATTCAAGCATATATTTTCTAAAGTGGATGCCTTAGGAGGATGATAAAGAGAGGTTGGTGATTTAGCTCTACCAACAAGGCTTATAGTTATACCCAAATATCTTGGGGTATAGTTGTCATTTCTAGGATTAAAGTAAATATGTTAACTAATTCCCAACCCCATTGAACACCTCATCCTTCTCAATGACATCCTCTAGAAAAGTACCTAGTCATTAAATTTTATAGTTCATTACATGAAATATATAACAAGAAGCCACAAAAAAAGGCCATCCTTTAATATTTTACACAATAATTATAAATATAGTGCATTTGTCATCAACCAATGACCATAAAGGCATCCTCAATATACAACCCACAAATAACAATCTATGATGTTTTTTAAAAATCCAATAAATAATTGGAAATCAGCATAAGGGCGTCCTTGTTTACACACACCTAAATTAGCAATTTATAGTTCATTTTTCACCAAATAAACAACAGAAGGGCATCCTCATCTACACAACCAATAAATAGAAAATTATGACGTATTTTTCACACATCAGCTACTGGCTAATCATGGTGCCATTATCCTCATTTCTAAACCTCATTCCAAGACAATATATACCATAGAGCAAAAGAGAATAACTAAATCTAATTACTAGTTATCATACAACCTATATCATCATGTTTGATAAACTACCATTCTACTACAATGTTATTGGAACTAAGTTTCTTGCCAAATTAGACCTACGATATCAAGCTCATTACTTCTCTGGAGGGTGTATCAGAAGAGAACTAATTACCATATGCCAAATACTTGTATGATTCCAACTATGACATAACACACAGTTTCAACCACATTTTATTGTTATTCATTTAATTTAATTTTTTTCTCATTAATAATTAAACTAACTACTCTTAATTTCCAAAGGCAACAAATGAAGAAGAAATACTTACATGCGAGAGAAATTTGCTCTCAATGGCTCCCACAACTGCACCCTTGTTGCACCTTTTTTGATGGGGAATCAAGAACAACAAACAGCTCTGATCCCACTTGTCAGGATCTTGCTCCTCAATAAGAGCACAATATGATTACCTTGTATAAGCAACTAAACATGCAGAATTAACCAGAAGCAATAAGTAACTAGAATTCACAAATGACACAGAATATGAGAGACAACACAATATGTATTAATACTCATCCAAAAAAGAATACAATGAAGAGACGCCACACTCTTCCACACCTTTCAGGCTTCCCACACCAAGTGTACAGTAATTCTTCTCAAGAGTTCACTCTCCTACCAAAAACGGTCCCAACACACAACTCAAACACAGAATTGGTGTTCACCTCCAACTAGTCAGTAATAACCCTGCCAGTACACAAGTACTCAAAAGTACTTCAAGTAGATCTTCCATAAGCTTGCAACAACCTGCAACTCAAATGATCTTACTTACACATGTAGAACTTCTCCTTGATCTTGCAACAACCTGCAGATCACCTTGTTCTTACAATTGGAAGGATCTTCCTTGCCTTCCTCTATTGCTCTTCTGTGGAACTAGAAGGAGCTACACTTACTCAACTCTAACTAGCACTCTGGCTATCTAGCACACATTACAATACATGCCAATGGGTCTATAAATAGATCCCACACTTAAACAATAACTTAGACTTCTAATTTACAATAATTAGACATGCAACTCAAGACCAAAAATAGCCTTTACATGCAAACACTCGATTCAACGAACTAACTGTTCGTGCAACGAACAGTTTTGGAACCACACAGGCGACCGACGTCGGTCCCTGTCTGCCTAGAGGTGACCGATGTCAGCCGACCTCCTGTCGATGATGGTTGCCCTCTACACTGAATATGACCGATGTCGGTTACACTGCCAACGCTAGTATCCCTAGAACTCAGCAACCTCCTCCATGTCTGCATAGTTGAAGCTTTTAGCTCCACAACCTAACAATCTCCTACTTGGAGATAAACAACTGCAACTGTACCTGTACTTGTACATCATCTAGTTTGTTTCCTTGGCTTTGTGTCCCTCTTCAAGATCACTCTTGAAGACCAACCACCACAAATCCTATGGTGCACCTCCTGTCATCCAAATCACCTGCCACATCCGCATCTACAAACCCATGTAGAAAATAACTTGACCCTGCATAGCATGTGCACCTGCTACTGGTCCCTCTAAGAATCCACTGAACTACCCTCCAGTGCTTCTTTCTCGGATTGGCTCCAAACTTGTGACAGCTCCCACTGCTTGGGAAATCTCAGGTCTAGTACATACCATGCACTTAACCTTATTATGTGAATCAAGACACTGTTCATAGAACTGTCCAACCATCGGCATGCTAACCGGTCTCACATAATCATCCAGAGACAAAATCAACTTGTGACCTTCCATGTCTCTAGAACACACTCATGTCAAAGAATCTTGTTGCTCCCAGATTCCTCATGACACACCTCTGAACTAACTTTACCTTTAGTTCAGCAACACCCTGTATGTGTAACCTTGCAACAAGCACACAATACAGTAACATGATAATGTAGCTAATATTATCCAACCTGGTAAAGAGAAACACAATGGTCAAACCTCCATTGTCTTGCAGCTTACTCAAGACCATATACCCTGGCCTTCCGTCTCACGTGTCCATTCCTGCTCTTCTTTATCCTGAACATCCATTCGTCTCTCAGTGCTTTCTTCCAGCTGGCAACTCCACCAAAAAACTCCCGTTTGGTTCTTCTCCAAGGAATCACATCCTTCATCCATGCCAAGCTCCCACTGTTTCCTGGATCTACCTGCTCTGCTTCTTTAATAACTTCCTGGTTCTTGACCATCAGTGAGCAACAAGTAGTGTAAAGAAGGGAAATAACGAATTTGAGGCTTACTTACCCTTTAAGTCCTCCATATGAGCGCTTAAGACTCCTTGACAACTTGTTGTCTGCCCAAAATCTGTCTCAGTGACCGATGCCAGTCACATCTCAGTCTGCACTCGACTGACGTCTGTTCCATACGACTGCCTCATCACCGACGTCAGTTCCCCCTGACTGACGCTGGTGTTTATCTGTCCTGAGTCACCGACGTCGGCCTGCACATAGCCGACGTTGGTCCCTGTCTGGATGTCGACGCCAATTTTTTAACCGATGTCAGTCTCTGTGTTTTACTTGTGAGCGATGACTTCTACCTGTGAGCTCCTTTTAGATCAAACCCTTGTCCATATCAACTTTGCTCTGCTCAGAAATCCTCAGCCCCTGTGACTGATCTCTGTCCGTCATCTTCTCCTTGAAAACCAAGGCTTTCCTATTCTTGTCACTAACATCAGATTTCTCAAGAAACATCACTTTCTTCTTTTGCATACAGAAATCACGATCCATGCCTTTCAAATCTGAAAGCATACCCTTTGACTCAAGAACATGCATCCCCTTCTTATTCATGTGACCAAGCCTATTAAGCCACATCTTTGAATCTACAGCTGAAGTAGATAACTAGAAGGAGAATCAGTAATATAAGTAAATAGATAAAGCGTACCTACTTTCTTACCTCTTGCTACAATAAGTGCACCCTTGGTAACCTTCCAAGAGTCTGCTGTGAGAGTTACTGTGTAACCCTCATCACCCAACTTTCCAACAGAAATCAAGTTCTTTTTCAGGATTGGGATATGCATGACCTCCTTCAACACCCATGTGTTCCCTGTCTGCAATTACAGCTTCACTTTCCCTTTGCCAACCATTTGACAAGGCTTACCATCCCCTAAATAAATTTCTCCAAAGTCTCCCTGGACATACTCATGAAAAAATTCCCTATTTGGGGATGCATGAAAAGAGGCACTAGAATCTAAAACCCAAGATTCTACTTTATCTAAAGAACATACCAGAGCATCCTGTGCAACATAATCTGTAACATCTGCTTCTTCATGTCCTTCATGCTGATCTTCACCCAACCAACAATCTCTCTTTAAGTGCCCTTGCTTTCCATATTTCTAGCAGGTTATTCTGCCATCCGGATTTGGATCTCCTGCCTATCTTGGACCTTGATCTCCCATGCTCGATCTTCTCTCTTTGCCTTCCCCTGCTTTCAACACTCAAAGCATTCCCTAATGATTCACCTGTGCTTTTCTTGCGAATTTATTCATTCAAGATTACACTCACAACATCATCCACTTTTAAAATTTTTGAAGCAGACGCAATATTACTAACTGCCATTACCAAACTCTCCCAACTTTCAGGTATTGAGCATAAGATTAAGAGAGCCTTAATTTCATCATCAAAAACAATATTGACTGAATTTAATTGGTTTACCAAACCATGGAAATCACTAAGATGACTATGAATAGATCCACCTTCCAACATTTGCAAATTAAATAATTGCTTCATAAGAAATACCTTATTCGAAGCTGATGGTTTTTCATATAAATTTGCCAAAGATTCCATCAAATCTATCGTTGTCTTAGCCTGAGATAAGTTGGAAATCACAGACGATGCAAGGCTCAACCTTATAGATCCCAGAGCCTTCCGATCAAGAACCTCCCATTCTTCAACCTTCATATCTAGGGGCTTGCATGCAACCCCACCCAACGGTAAGTACAAATCTTTATGATACAGATAATCTTCTATCTGCATCCTCCATAATTGATAGTTCTTGCCATTAAACTTCTCCATTCGTAGCTTACTTTCTTCTGCCATTGCTATACTCCCACTCAAATAGAAACCCCTGTGAGTAACTTGTAATCAACACACACTAACCAGATCTGAAACACTTGTTAGTAACCCAACCAAAAGCTCTAATACCAGTTGATGGGGAATCAAGAACAACAAACAGCTCTGATCCCACTTGTCAGGATCTTGCTCCTCAATAAGAGCACAATATGATTACCTTGTATAAGCAACTAAACATGCGGAATTAACTAGAAACAATAAGTAACTAGAATTCACAAATGACACAAAATATGAGAGACAACACAATATGTATTAATACTCATCCAGAAAAGAATACAATGAAGAGACGCCACACTCTTCCACACCTTTCAGGCTTTCCACACCAAGTGTACAGTAATTCTTCTCAAGAGTTCACTCTCCTACCAAAAACGGTCCCAACACACAACTCAAACACATAATTGGTGTTCACCTCCAACTAGTCAGTAATAACCCTGCCAGTACACAAGTACTCAAAGTACTTCAAGTAGATCTCCCATAAGCTTGCAACAACCTGCACCTCAAATGCTCTTACTTACACATGTAGAACTTCTCCTTGATCTTGCAACAACCTGCAGATCACCCTGTTCTTACAATTGAAAGGATCTTCCTTGCCTTCCTCTATTGCTCTTTTGTGGAACTAGAAGGAGCTACACTTGCTCAACTCTAACTAGCACTCTGGCTATCTATCACACATTACAATACATGCCAATGGATCTATAAATAGATCCCACACTTAAACAATAACTTAGACTTCTAATTTACAATAATTAGACACGCAACTCAAGACCAAAAATATTCTTTACATGCAAACACTCAATTCAACGAACTAACTGTTCGTGCAACAAATAGTTCTGAAATCGCACAGGCGACCAACGTCGGTCCCTATCTGCCTGGAGGTGACCGACGTCAGCCGACCTCCTGCCGATGCTGGTTGCCCTCTGCACTGAATATGACCGACGTCGGTTACATTGCCGACACCGGTATCCCTGGAACTCAGCAACCTCCTCCATGTCTACATAGTTGAAGCTTTTAGCTCCACAACCTAACATTTTTGTCACACTGAAGCCTTCCTATTGTGCCCTCCTCTCTCCCATTTCTCTTATGAGCATGGTGTAGAATTATTTTTTTCCTCCTCAGAAATATAGTTTATTACTTATTTTATTTCCCTAGGCAACATACTTCACATGGTCTAGTCTCATATTTTATTTTATTGTGATTCTAAATCTGAACACCATCACATAAGTCACAACTTATAATGCATTTGTTTATGCATTTGGTCATGTGACATGTCCCCCAATCCACTTCCCAGTCCCACTATCCTAGTCCTAAACTCCCAATCCGGACTTCTATTAATAATTTTAAAATGATCAATTTTTTTATTGTGAACGTCAAAATGATAAGTTGTATAATTTTTTGTCTGTCATCTGATATGGATAAAAATATAATACGACTATATTTTATTGGTAAAAACTTCAAAAACATCTAAATGACTGCCAAATTTAACCCCTGCCCCCAATTCATAGTTTTGGACCATTTAGCCTTCTTGAAAGTTGTTTCAAGACTAAATCCATGGTATTGGGTGTTTAAAAAAATGGTCTCAAACATGAATTCATGGTATTTGATGAATGGAGAGTGGTTTTGGTGGAAAATTTTGTGGTATATGTTTGTGAAGGGTGGTTTTCAAGGAGAAATACATGGTATTCATTGTGCATATGTGGTATTTGTTGTATAAGAGTGGTTTTGGTAGAAAATAAAACATTGTATTGCATGTTACAGACTATTTATGCCATATTGTATTGTATATTATGGGATTTTTAAAACCTTGAAACATGTTTGACTCAATTTAAAACCTCGCATACTGTTTTGAGTAGTTAAAATATCCACATAGTTGTTCGTTGCCATCCCAAAAAAATTATTTCATTCCTCCACGTGGCGAGTGATTACTTATGGTAGTTTAATTCATTTTTTTAATCTTATAGGCTTTTTCATGATTGAAAACATGTGGTACTCTCTATAAAGATTTTCTAATCTCTTCCTAGCTTTGCCAAGATGGTTTGAAGGTGGTTTTGAAGACAATTCATGGTATTCAACCTACAAGGTGGTTTTTACTAGGAACATGTGGTTTTAGTAGATAAAGTGCAGTCTTTGTTCTTGCTTGCATCTTCTTAACCACACACACCCATGTGCATATCATTCAAAGCTCCTTCAATGTTAACAATAACCAATAATCTCTCAAGGAACTATTTTGAGTTGCTCGCAAGTGATTCTAAAAAGATAAGAGCTCATTTTTATAAGGGCAATGTTTAATGAACTTTATCTTACCTATCACAACTTTGAGAAGACCTCAATACAATGTTGTTACTTCTTTTCTCTTATATGTAGGCTCATTTAAATGTAAATGGGTGCTTTTTGGGATATTGAAGTTAAAATGAAACAACAGGGCATGAATATAATGGTTGATTTAGAAGTTAAATAATAGAATGTATTGAGAACATGTTGATTGGTTGATAGATAACTTTGTATTTATAAGATTTTTTTATAAAAGTGTTGGTTATTATCAAGCCAAGGATTCAAGATAAATACACCATTGATGATTACAATTGATATTGATGATTTTAAGTCAACTTTCAAGTACTATGAGATAAACATGCCATGTCATGAGGATTTGAATTAAGACTTGGTTAACCTTCTTGACAAACACATGCCATTGGTGGTCCATTGCTAAACTCCTTAGATTCTTAAGTATCTAATGCTACTATGAAGAGACACAAATCCTTATTTCTTTAGTATATGTTGTAGAGAGTTTATGATGCAGGTGTAATAGAGAGTACTCATTAAGCAAATTAAAAGTAATTGTATGAAGGATAAGAAAAAGAAGATCAAACAATGTTGATTAAAGGTCTCACACCCCTCTAGATGGAGAAGAGGAATTCACAGATGATGATGGAATTGTATACAAATGGGACTACAATATTCAGGCATGGGTTTTACAAGATGATTTTTTCATAAGATAATTGCCTTATGGAGAAGATGTCATGACATTTGCGGACGATGAGAAAGTAATGCTAGTGCTAAAGATACCAGGCATCTCTATTGAAAATGAATTTGAACATAAGGCATGGGAGCTATTTGATAAATTGTATCCACAAGACATGGTCCTATAGAATGGCATTATTAAAGATTGGTGAGTTCAAGAAACTCTAAGAAGAAGCATGACATGAATAACAGTGATCAATGTGTTCATAGTGATATAAAATTTGATTGAATAGTTCAAGAAAGATAAACAATAGAAGATAGAAGAAGACTTGTAGTGTATGCTAGGGTAAAATGCTTGAGGGAGAGAAAATTCAACAAAGCAAATGTAAGGAGTCAAATCCAGTTGTAATTGTTATGCAAGGTTCATCTTAGCAAAAGAAGTATTTTCTCTCTTCATAATCACTCAAAGCCACTTTTTTTCTCTCTGACTTTATATTTATCTATTGCAATTTTTACAATAGCTTAGAAATATTATGTTTTAGCTTTTTAAAGTTATAAATGAAAAAGTAACAATCAAATAGAAATAATTTACTATAAAGGTGGTTGTGGGTGGTTATACCTATTGTAAGCTATAAACACAAGTTATGTGTATTGTAAAAGGACTTTTTGATAGTAGAACTTTTGACAAGATGAAAGGAATGGTTTTGTATGTACAACCTCATGAAGGATCAATACATAAATAGTTTACAAGACTTTCTGCCATGAGTCTTTCTGGGAAATAATGTGGTTGAGTATGTCAATCCACTTTGATTTTTTTCTTTCAATTTGCTAAAATATTATTGTTATATAGTTAATAAATGCAATTTTTTTAGTGTAGAAAGTTTTGTTGAATTTGTATTATAAATTCTTGTTGTTGTGAAGCCTTGGTGGGATTAAAAATAAGATTTTATGCATGTCTTTATTGGAAAATACAAGGTTGTTGAATATCCTTCTTTGTAAAACTATCAAATCTCCTTGGTATATGTACCCTATTTTAATATCTAGAATATGTCTTTCCTGTCCCATTTCTATGATAAAGGTTTCCCATACTACAATCTTAAATCTCGGGCTATTCTACTGAGTCTCTGTATTTAACTACCTAGGATTATCCTTTGTCTTTTCTAGCATTATCATAACAATTTTTGTATTTAACTGGTTAGAATAATTAAAATTTTCATTTCTCCTTTCCTTTCTCATTTTCCCCTTCATCCCATCATTCCCTTCATTTCTTTTCTATCTTCTTTATGTACTTTTCAGTTAAAAGTACGAAACCCCCATAGAAAATATTTTTGTTGTAGTTGTGAATAGTTAGTTCCCTACTTTCCTCTTTTTAATTTTAATAAAGGTAGCTCCGTTCGCTAATAGGAGAGGGATTTAGTCCCCACGTTGTTGATTGATGCGAGGACTCTATCTTGACATTGTTAACTGAATGTCTACATTTATACCCTAACATTTTTTCAGTCAAAAAATGTATAGCATATTTAGAGATATATATGGCCAACATGTAGCCTACATAACCTTTTATCTTATCTTACAACATTTCTATATGTGATTATTATATTAATAGGATTAGCTTATAAAATAACCATATATTAAGTAGAGTATACATATGAGGTAGTTATTAGTACTCAAAGATCATATTATTAATTCTATTATCATTTGGATGTTTATGTAGGTTGGCCCTTTGAAGTGGTTCAGTTATATCTATCAAACATTCTACTATATTGTTAATTATTGGTGTGGATCTACTTACTCTGCTATTATTATTGCGACTCATTTATATTCATTGCTATGCATTTATTTGATCTATCCAAGAAATTTCATTATATTATATACTTATAAATATAAGTTATAAATTACGTTACAAATATATCAACATTTTATATATTTATTACGTCGATAGGTGTTTTATAATATCAATAAAGAATAACAATAAAGTGAGTTATTCACAATTATGTTTAGTTTTAATTTTGATGGCTATTTAACTGTCACAAAGAGATTTCAACCTTAAATATAATGTCCATTTAAATGTGACTTAATTTTTTTGTCATATTTTATTTGGAAAAGTCAATTGACAAATCATTATGTCCTTACCATAAAATTCCATAAAGTAAAATTTGGAGATTTTTTTTCCACATATATATTTTTAATTGTGATATGATAATTTATCTAAGTTGATATCATTTATTACTAGTAAGAGAGATATTGACAAACAAAATAGTAAAACTTTTAATCAATTACAAAATAGTAAAACTGAAATAAAACCTTGAGATAAATATCTCCACATAAATATATTTAATATTTATACTAATAAATATAAATTATAAATTCAAACTACTCTTGAAACTCAAGAAAAGAAGGGCCAAGAAGTAGTTTTAGTGCCCGCTATTGGTCATGAAAAAGTTTTGTCCGTGTTAATATATGTAGTAGTATTGTTAAGGTGTTAGGCTAAGTATTTGTAGCAATTTTTTCGAGGTGTTCAATTCAATAGTAGCAGATCACGTAAAACAAAATTATATTGTCGATAGGATTTTGGTTTGATGGTCATTGAACATTTATAGTTTTAATTTCAATCAAATTTGTAGCAGAGATCTCAACAAGTGTCACCTTCGCGGAACTCAATTGAAACGGAGAGAAATGTCAAGTGTAAAATGGTACTGAGTTACGAAAGCCCATGATGACGCCATGTGACACCATTACAAGAGCTTGGAGCTCGGAGGGGAGCAATGAGCGTAGAGACAATGCAGAGTCCTGTGATCATGCCAAGTGGGAGGATCATATTCAATCCTAGGAACTCCAAAATAAGTGGATGCGATGATGTCAACAAAACACTATATTAAATTTGATGGTTGTATTAAATGTCATTTTGAAATTCTAAAGTTTGGTTGTCCCAAAGGTTTTCCTTTACCGAGATCTTGACAAGTGTCACTCCCATGGAGCTCGATTGAAACAAAGTTAAAGCCTAAGTCTAAAATAGTCACATGTCACGAAAGCCCACATGGCACGATCCCGAACAATCAGGTCTCGAGTGAGAGACCAACGCATGGACCTGATGATGTCACTAGAACATCAAATTAAATATGAGAGGCATATTAAATGTCAAAACTATCAAAACCAAGATTGGGTATGTTTGATAAATAATCGAGTTATCCTAAGTCCCCTGGGTCCCAACCACGATTAATTCATGTCGGCATTATGGGCGTTAGCGTTTGGGTGGTTAAGTATATGTTTAGAGCTTTGTTATATAAATTTCTATTTTTTTATATTCTTTGTCTATGCTGATTCATTTAGTAGTAGTGGTAAGGGGTTAGACTAACTATTTGTACGTAATATGTTTAGTCCAATAGCTATTTGTGACAAGCACAGTGATTATGCCATTTAACTCCTAAAAGAGTTTTGCAACATTTTTTGAGGCATTCAATTTAATAGTAATAGATTACTCAAAATAAGATTGTGTTGTCATTATAATTTTAGTTTTTTGGTCATCGTAACTTTTCATTTTCAATTTCAATCAAATTACAGAAATAATTTTATATAAATATATTTCGATCTTGTTTATATTTTAAAAATCTATATATAAATATCTTTTGAAAGAATATTGATTTTTTTTCTATTCTCCTGCTTTGTCAAATTCTTATAATGTAAAATAATTTTTAAAAGTATTCATTATTAATTTTAAAATAATATTTTATATTAATTTACATTTAAATTAAAATATTAAATTTATATTTATTTATATTAATAAGATGAAATACATAACTCATTTAAAATATTTGTTTTTTTAAAAAAGAAATAATTTTAAAGTATAAATCTTAAATGTATTTTAACTAAGTATTCTTCCATATTAAAGGTGAATATATTTTATTTAATAAGTAAAAAATTATATTTATTTCAATATTTTTATTTGAACTTATATACAATTCATTTTTTATACACATTTGAAAAATAATATTAAATGTAAAATAATGTCAATTACATTTAAAGTGTCATTACCATTGTCCCTCTTTTATATTTTAAGACTATAAGTGATAGCCAAAGTTTCTTGGGATATGATTCTGCGCTTTTCGCGTGTCAGGTTTTGTTAGTAGTGAGAATTGATACACATTTCATTAAAGTCGTCCGGGGTAAGATTCTACCCTTTTCAAGTGTCAAGATTTGTTAGTAGTGAGAATTGATACGCATTACATTAAAATCGTCTGGGGCACGATTCTACCCTTTTCACATATCAGCGTTTATTAATAGTGAGAATTGATACACATTCCGTCAAAGTCACCTAAGGCACGATTCCGACATCATCCCTTTTCACATGTTAAATTTTGATAGCAATGAAAATTGATCCCTAGGAAGCTTTTTGTGAACTAAACAACTTCACCAATTAAATCAACAACCATTCACACTTCAAATTTTAAAAAAATTGAATATTTTTTACTATGCACATTTCCCAAGAATCATCGATTCCGGACTCGAAACTCACATGCAAAACAATGAAATAGGAAAAAGAAAACTATATAAACGCTGAAAAGGGGACGGACATGACTTTGAACAAAATTTGAACGGCCCTGGAAAGAAATTTCATAACCCTAATGAAAAACCCTAACAAAACAGGCAACAAATGCTTGCAGTAGAGACTGCAAAATGAAACAGCGGAGTCAAATTCCTCTTAGCCAATCTATCGAATTCTCTATCCAGGGGCTTCTTCGATAGAGGTAAAATTATTAATCCTTTTTATTTTTTTATAGATAAAACAATGATCAGTGTTTAGGGTTTCTAATGGAGGAAACGCAGGCATCTCGGTGTGTTCCCATTTCATACACATTTCGGCCTTTCCTTTTAATTTAGAGTCAAAATAACCAAGTAGATAAAATTCATTAGCTTTTTTTAAAAGAAGGAAGAGCCCCCTGTTGTAGCATTTTGTTCCAACAGATCAATGGGCTTGATGGGCTCAATCAACTCTGGGTCTGACGGGCTTGGATAGGGAAATCCTACCATTACCACACATCCACCCATTCCATCGCTGAAATGGTACCTTCTGAAATCTTGCCACCAATCACAGTCAGAAGAAGAGCATCTTGGCCTGGCCTATCTTCTTTGGTTCCTTTGATGGATGATGCTGTTATGGTGTCTTTGTAATCCTGTAGAGTAAGCTTCACAGCTGCTTTATTTCAAACTTCTCAAAAGACGTTAGTTCTTTTGAAAAGTGGTCAGGATCTCTGAGTCTGTCCATGCAGCATTAACTTGGTTCACTCAACATGCCACAGTTTTTGTACTATGGTGTAGGAGAACTGAAGCATGTGGCTGGACTTTTATTACTGTCATTCAAAAGAGAATTTATTCCAACTCAAAAATAGGAGATATAATCACCCTTATCTGACATGCAAGACAAAACACTAAGAGGACTGTTCACAACAATTCCATATATCTTACCAGTACTACAAATACAAACTGCAGATTAATAGCAAGGCATGGAAGATTTTATTTACAAATAAAACAATGTAGAGTATCTTTTACTCAATAACACGAAGCCCTTACAATTAGCTCAATGTTGTTTAAAATAAAATGGTTTTGCTCTATATCCTGCCACTGCTGTTGTAATCGGTTCGATGTTCAGAAATCACGTTTTCAATACACACTTTACCAACCAACCCAAATGAGGGACAACATGATGAAAACTAAAACAATTGAGAATGCTCATTTAGAAATTATTGTGATTAAAAATCCATAATTTTTTTTCTTGGTCTAAATTGCTCACCTCCAAAATTAAAGAGCATGATAGTTTTAAACCTACATTGTCGATATGGATTTGGGTATGAAAATCAGATACGTGGATATGAGATTTTTTCTTTAGGGTTTGGATATGTTTTTGGATACGACCATACAAAAATATATGTAAAAAATAAAAAATATAAAAATAAAACGATATAAGCAAAATTAACCACATAATATGTGTAGAGGAAACGATATAAGTTAAATAACGACAAGCCCCCAGTTTTAGCGTTGAATTACTCGAACTGTTCCCTGGTCTTTTTCGGTAGTGATCACATGAGCACTCCTGTAATAGTCAGTTGTCGTGGAGCTGAAGGTTGGCAGAGTTGTTTACAATCAACCAATTTTTCGCCTTCAAGTTTGGTAGTACCTTGACCGCCTCCCAGCCTTTGAGGGCGCCAATTCTACGCAGTCCTTCCGTGCTCCACATCCATAACCACTCCCATCATCTATCTGTATTCCATCCACCTGCTTATAAACGCTCTTGAATTCCTTACAATGAATAAACTCTACAAAAACATAACCTTTGAGCTTATTAGTCCTCTTGTAATAAACAACGTGAACCAGCTTGATAGACCCAAAGGCCTCAAATTCACACTTAGTCTTTCGTTCCGTAGTTTCATGGATAATATTTGAAACAAACAATGTCTTGTAAGGATCTCCCGTCAAGTTGGGATCATTTTTAGGGTTATGCTCTTGGAGCTGCTTTTCTACTTTCTCAATGCCTTTTTCTAGCTTGAGTTTATGTATTCTTGCCTGTTTCTATGCCTGAGTTTCCAACGGTTGAGGTGGTGGAGCATAGTTGGGATCTTGTGGTTTTGCAAAATTGTTGAGGAACTATGCAATGCCATTTAACAATGGTAGTTTTGGATTGTTTAGAAGGGGCTTGTATTCCTGTAGTGAAATTGTAAAAAAAATAAAAAATGTGATTTTATGTAGGATATGTGGGGGGAAGGGGAAGGGTATGCCCTTGCCCTTGCGGGTACTTTCAGATACGTACATGGATGTATTTGGGCATACCTGCAGGGGCAGGTACGCTCGAATACATCCATGGACGTATTTGGGCAGACCTGCAGGGGTAGGGGTAGGGGCGTACCCTTCCTGTTTCCCCACAAATTCTCCATTGTATCGTATCAAAATGTGTTTTGTATCGTACCTAGGGGTTTGCAGGGTAGTATTCAGTAATGTAGTTTTAAGCTTCTAAGCATGCTCACTGTAGATCAGGAATCCAAAGAAGGTTAGATCATTGTTAGTGAATACACATCAAATGCAATTGCATGACCATAACATTCTACTTATCCACTAGGATTGAGCAAGACTAAGCAAACAATGAATCAAATAGAAGATAAAACACAAACTTTTATACCTTCCTTGAAAGACTTATTTTGCTTTCCGGTTTGAAGAGGTATGTGCTCGGCTTGTAGGACTAGAGATCTTTGGCAATGTCCACTCCACGTATGGGCAACATTTCCCTTTGCCTATTTGGTGTTTTGATTGACAATGTTGAAGAATTGTTGAACGATGGCCTTAAGATTTGGCAGAGCTTCACTGCACTGATTGGTCGTGTTGAAAGAGTGTGAAGACCCTTTCATTTATAGAGTTGGCAAATGATTGTGGTCGTCCATTTTGAGATGGAGATCAAGAGTCCAAGATTAGTCCTCCATTCTCATAAATGAGAGAGATGGAGTATAGAATAAAATGGGTGGAGTATGTCATAGAAATGTAAGAGATTCAAATCATGACCCTTGTTTGAATGTGTAAGAGGGGTGTAAGAGGAAGAATGTGTAAGAAGGGTGTAAGAGCTTGTAAGAGCTCTTACTTTCACACTTGGTATGATGATGTCACCTTGGGTGAGACAATAATTTTATTTGTGCATTTAGAAAATAGATAATTCCAAATCCATAGAATTTTTCATTAGAAGAAGATTAGGCTGATTAAGCGTGATTAATACTTAATTTGAAGAATAGTGGCCTTTTGCAATGTTATTTACCAATCAAATATTCATTTAATTGTCTTGTAATAACACTTGCAAAAGATCGTTTTGATTTAGGATGCTGATGTCGAATTAAATGTTGCAATACAATGCATTGCCCCAATTAGGGATGTGTCACTACAATTTTGGATTAAATCAGTAATTGTGCAAATAATTGGCTTAATTGACGATTTCGAATCAAATTTGTCCATTATTGTGAAAAGTCATTCCAATTGCAATTTCAACACGAAAGTGATGAAAATCAAGTGTCTACATTTTGTCCTTGTTTGAGAAGGTGTTGCGAGACAGAGACAGTAACGTTTTTTGAAAGAATGAAAATGTTGTTAAAAAGAAGTTGAAAAATTAGACGAAATAATTAGTGACCTATGATGCCCCCTTGAGAGAGTATGCATAGATGAAAGACATGGATGGGTTCTCGAAAAAGAGAGGAAAAAGCAAGGTGAGATTAACCCATGGATGATATTAATCCAAATGAGCTAATGCTTGCATGCTTTGATATCCAATGATGATAGAGTGGAAAAAATGATTGGTCCCAAAGGGGAGAATTGGGGATGATGCATCCCAAAACAAGTGACATTATTTGACTTGCCCTGAACAAGGCGAAAGTTGCGAGCTTAGGGAATGATCTATCTTGAAACAAGTTGCACAATTTGATTTGCCCCAAACAAGGCAAAAGCTGCAAGCTTGGAATTAGAAGAAAGACGGGCTGATTGAATCGGCCCAAAGAGGGGAGAGTTGATTGACTAATGATTTTGCCCAATAGGGTGAATTTGAACGTTGATCAGTCCAATTGGTTTGCTCTAGCAGGGCGGATTTGATTGTTGATCGGTCTAAATGGTTGGTTGATTGATTGACAAGCATAGCTCAAGGATTTAACTTGGTACATAGATTAAAGATGAGCGGACGCAAATGCAAGTGGAGATGGTACAATGATTTATCAAAGTTTGAAGAAGTCGCAAAAATCCAGGCACATAAGGATGCAAAAAGGTAATGAAAGAAATGATTGGAAGAACATAATAGTGGCTGAAGAATAATGAGATAATGGTGGCTGAGTTGACCCCATAAACATAATGTAACTGGGCATTGTATACATAGTCCAAATGGACCTCAATCCAATGTAGTTCCTCCCAAGAAATTGGGAGAGAAGGGAATGAGGAAAATAGGTGAAAATAAATGAATAAAAATAAGAATGGCGGTTGAGCTAACCCTAGATACATCATGTATTTAAGCGTTGCCTATGTAGTCCAAAAAAATGGACCTTTAGCCGATGTAGTTTTCTCAAGAAGTGGGAAAAAAGTGATAAAAAACAATTATGACTTTTTGTATACTCTTATTTGTAGATGTGTGATGCATAGCATATAGATTTGCCATGTTGTTCAGTTGTTTATGTTTAGATTGGTAGACAAGGAGATTTTTGTTGCGACATTGTCTGTTAGACCTCCAATACTTGGTTTTTGATGTAGCATGTGACAATATGTGCCATGATATAAAGCACCATGATGATCGGGCCACAATGTGCAAAGGATTGAACCCTGATCCAATAGATAGTTGATGACAATGCGTCAATGCTAAAAATTATAATGGCGATGCTGACGTATGCCGATGAATGGACTCAAGTACAACTGTGTGACAGGAAGCACCATGATGATGACCCTGTTGGCAAGAACCATGAAAGCAAACAAACAAGCAAACACATACAAAATTGAAAATTGAAAATAAAAGCAATTGAAAACATCTTGTCGTTTAGCCAAGCCAAAATCCATGTGTGAAGGCTCAATGAGAGTGATAATTGGATGATGCCCCCAAGCAAGGATACATGTGAGGGAACAGAATGGGGATAAGATATCTCGAAATAAGTTGCATGCTTTGATGTGCTCCAAACAGTGCAAATTTGGGAAGGATACATCCCAACAATGTTTTAGGATGGAAATGATTGGATTAAGGATTGTTGACTAGATTTAGGACAAGACAAATGCTTTTGAATTTTGTGGCTTTATATCTCTCCTGGAGATTTTAAGCTTTCTCAAATGTTTAGGATTTTGCGGCTTTATATCTCTCGGAGATTTTAAGCCTTCTCAAATGTTTAGGATTTTGCGGCTTTATATCTCTTGTGGAGATCTTAAGCCCTTTTTTTATTTTTAGGATTTTTGAAATGTTTCAATGTTTTGAATGTTTTTGGTTTTTTCAACTATTTAGGGTTTTTGGCATCTCAACTTAATGGAGGATTAAGAGATGTATAATGTTTTAGCTCGTAAAATGGCGAGTGTGTGGTAGTAACTCACAAAATGGCTAAAGTGTGGAAGTGGTAACTCGCAAAATGACGAGAGGGTGGATTAAGGGTGGTTGAACTAACCTTAGAAACTGAGTGTTGTCGACATAGTCCAAATGGACCTCAAGCCACTGTATTTCTTCCAAAACAGGAGATAATGATGAATGAAGGACAAATGGATAATGCTGGATAATAATGGATGACAATGAGGGAAGGGACTAGGAGTCTTCAAGTACTATGTCACGTGTGAATCAAATGTGTCCAGTCTCAAAGTGTTGTGCGGGTAATATACCAAAATGTTTCCCAAATAGGTCTTAGTATACCTTCTACTTCCATGAGAAGGTCAAGATGGGAAGTCAAATGGTCACAATAAGATGGGCTAGGCTGAATAGGATTGAATGGCCAAAATGGTTGGAATGGTCTTCAATGCAAATGAGGCTACTCCCAAGTGTCAAGGTACTTGCAACAACAAATTATTTACATATGACGTTAAAAACCTGGTTTTCATCATGGTACTTGCTCAAGGCGCCACAAGCATGGTTTTCACCTTTTCAACAAATTATTTCTTTTTCTCTTTTGATTGTTTTGTATTTTAATTGATTTTTATTTTTTTTGATTTGTAGCATGTCAACTCAATGGAGGATTACGAGATGTATAATGTGGACCTTTCGCTGTCTAACCAATCTCTGTTTGGAATAGTTTCTCTGCTAGGATGTTGCTGTGGATGTGAACTACATTGCTGCTTTCATAATCATTGTTGGTTGTTGATTCTACTTCCTCCAAACCTCTAGACAAGATTGTCTTCGTAGTCTCTTTGAAAAAGAGTGTTCCTAGGAAGGGTAAAGAAGGATAGGCTTTGGATAAACGATCTGATTTGGTAATGTAATATAGGAGTGGAATGAATAATAGGATCACAATGGAATGTATAATTGTTGGGGGACAAATGAAGATTGGGATTTTCAGTCACACACATTGTTGCTGATTCTGAATTCAACATGATTTTGGTTGTGGCAGGGCCAAAGACATCTGAAAATTCTCTTAATAAGGCCATCGGATTTTTCTGTTGGTTAGACCTGAGAGATGTTGCAATTTGAATATGTTGCGGCAATGAGGAGCTAATTGGCTCAACGATTGGCGACTTGAAGAGGTTTTCACCAACAAAGTCTTTTTGATTTTGATTGACCCATAACGCCTCAAACAAGGTTTCATTAGAAGATACTGAGTTTAGACTTTGATTGTCCCTTAAGGTCTCAAACAAGGTCTCACTAGGAGATTATTCTTCCACCTGAATGTTGTTTTGGATCCCCATAAATTTTGCCATTGAGATGTTGCCATGGAAAAAGTTCAATAGTGTGTGGTTTTGTGGGTCCCAATCGACGTTTGTAGGCGGTGGAATATCAATATAATGGTTAGGTTGGTTAATGTTAAAGGCATTTGTAATGTCAATGGAATGGTAAAAGGTAACACATTCCTCGTAAAGGCTACTAGAACTTGTGTCGATGCTGAGGAAAACGTCTTCAACAACCGTAGAAGGATCACACATATATTCAATCTGATTTGCAAGGAGTATGTAGCCAATGTCAGAATAACTAATAATATATGCTGATTCTAAAGTTGATTCTAACTCAAGTGGATCTGGTAGAAGTGTATAACATTGTTGTGATATCTATTAACATATTTTGCTTCTGAAGTTGATTCTGACTCAAGGAGATTTGAATCCGATGTTGATTCTGCTTCTGATGCTAAATCTGATATTGGTTCTATAATGAAACCCGATTCTGATATTGGTTCGAAAATAGAACTTGATTGTAAAGTTGATTTTGATGTCAATGTTGGTTCTAAAATAGAATCTGTTTCTGATGTAAAGGTAACCACAAAGAGGGCCTATTGAATTGCGTTGTCCACAAGTACCTTATTCACCTTTCGCTTGTAAGTGAAGGATTTGAGAGAAAATGAATTTTTAAAAAGGGGAATGTTTGGCAATTGATGAATAATGGGCTACTGCTCGATATTAATGGGCTCTTCAAAGATGGGCTTATCGAAGATGGGTCCTGTTAGCCAATTTCTGCACCCTTAGAAATTGGCCAAGTACAATCTTTTTATCCATTTGTCCCCTTCCCAAGGGATCCTTCCTCAAAGTCTTTCTCTCGTTTCAAGTTTTTGTCCAGCCTTTGCAGGAAGCCTTCCTTGTCTCTCCTCAGCCTTTGAATTCATTCGACCTTTTGTCTCGAACAAAAAGTCTGAAAGAATCTTTCCTCAAATCTTTCTTGAAGCAACTCTTCGAAGCTTTTCTTCTTCCTTCTTTCAAAGTGTCATTCGAAAAAGTTCCGAAGGGACACTTCTCTTCTTCCAAGTGCCCTTCGGACTCATTCGAAGGGACACTTCGTCTTTCAAGTGCCCTTTGGACTTTTTCGAAGGGTCACTTCCTCCCAAAGTGCCCTTTCGGAAAAATTCCGAAGGGACTAATCCAAGCCAAGTGCCCTTCGAAAAAATCCGAAGGGCCACTTTCTCTAGCCAAGTGCCCTTCGGAAAAATTTGAAGGGTCACTCTCCGAAAGCCAAGACAAGCAAAAAGCCCGAAGACTTGGAGCATGAAAAACGCGAAGGAGCCTTAGAAAGCTTGAAGACTTAAAGCAAAGACAAGTGAAAATCGGGTTTCCATCAGTGCTTGTCTTCTAGGGGTTTTATGAGTAGAAGTAATTCAGGTTTACGAATCTGAATTACTCGTGGACAGTGTAAACCGGGTTCTCCAAAGGTGAAGACTGAAACTTTATAAGTCATGAGCAATGGCAACCCCAAAGCAAACAAGTTGAAGCAATCAGAGAACCCGAATGGCCCTGCAAGTGCAAATCGGGTTTCCAAGGTTGCTTAGCTTAACAAACTTAGTTCAAGGAGTTCGTACCATCGTCACGTTTAGACAAATGAGACGTTGCCACGTGGCGTGAGTTGGAGCAGAGTTGGTGAGTTAGAGATAGATGGAGGATGATCCACAGGCATCCATGCCCAGCAGATCAACGACTCAAAATCACCAATCCGAGTCATCCCTTGAAGACCAATCAAAAAGGAAAGACAAAGCCAAACAAAATAAAAACAACTTCTCTCCACGCCATTGTGCATCGCGACAAGCCAAGGAGAAGTAGCTGGGCGCCGAAACAAATCTCCAACAGGTGGTTCCATTGGCAACAATCATTTTTGGTGCCATCTCCACATAGCTCTATTTTGTTAAGAAGCCGTTGAAAAGCATCTCGAAGAGGGCAAGCCAAGGGCATTCTGGTGGGTGACATGGATCAATCAGAATGCCCTAATGAGCATCATCGACAAAGTCAGTTACAACTGAAGATGGAGACTTCCAACAAAAATGATTCCTCTTGCTGGCGCTAAAGAGCTCCTTTTCTCTCTCTTCTCTTTGCTATAAATACAGCGCTTGGGCTAGTGTAAAAGCCATCCACAAAAGTATGGCGAAGCTTGGCTGAATTGTTTTGTCATTTCCTGTCTTTAAGCAATCAAGCATAGGTCTGTTCATTTCAAGTTCTGAACAATTCCCTGAGTGTGTAAGAGACAGAGTGACAACAAGTGATGGTTTCATCCTTGTGTCCTTTGTCTTTCACGTTTTGAGCAGGAGTTTTAGTCTAATAGGGCATGTAGAGTGCATCCAAATGTATGAGATTTTGCATGTGTATAACCTTTTCTGAACTATACAGGTTGTATTTCAGTTTCTTTACCTTGTGTGATTTCATACGTCTCACCTCTACATTGAAACATTTATGTTAGAACTTTTCATATCTTGGCAATAGGCTTGCATTCTGTTGTATCGTGCAATCGTGTATGACATTCATGTGGAGGACAATTTTGATGCATCACCATTTTTAGATCAGATTTCCCTTGTGCATTTCTAACCCTTTTCCCTTTATCAAGCTGGTTTAAACAGTGGTTGTTTTGCAGACACACATACAAGGAGCTAGCCCTTCAAACCTAGAGGTTCATTTCCACCTATAGGCACACCCACATGTCTGGAAATGTCCCAACGTTGCCCAAATCTGGGAGAGGACTGAACACTCTCTTCTAGGGTGCAATATTTGGAGACAATAGTTCTGGCATGCCAGGTGGGACCTCAATTCCTGGTTATTTACATGTCAAGGTGAATGCTGGTCTTGACAATCCTGAGTTCGTACTCTTAATACAACATTTGGCGACTCCAAAAGGGTGAGAATCCCTAGTTGTAGATCAAGTTTTTCACATTATACTTCATGGTCCTCACTAGGTCATCTAGGATTTCTAATCAAACCCCTTTAGCTGAAACTCTCCCTGAAAAACAACGCTCTGAACCACTCTTAGCCCTAAGAGATCCTTGGCAAGGAGGTTTTGGATAAAACGAGGAAGAAGTTGAAGAAGTTGAAGAGATAGGAGATCAAGGGGAAAGAAGAGAAATGGGGGAAAGAAGAGAAATTTACAGACATCAACCTTTCCCAGCTTTTAACACCCAAAATCCCATTGACCTTCCTGCATACGACCCTATTCCTCCCAATGTACCAAGAGTCTCCCTAGTTTCAATGGTGAAGGTTCTATTACACCATCTGAGCATATTAGAGACATTTCAAACACTTGTAATTTTCATAATGTCACCCGAGCCAATATAGCCATTAGATTGCTGGCTATGTTTCTGAAAGGCAAGGCACTTGATTGGTACAGAGCGTTGGAATGTGGCTGCATCACAAGCTGGGATGGTTTTGGGGAATTGTTGGTAACAAGATTTGAAAATAAAAGTGGCCATACTTCGCTGATTCATTAGCTGAATGTAATAAAAAGAGGTCCTAATGAATCCATGGGGGATTTCAATGAAAGGTTTCAGAGGACATGATAGGCTACCACCTATCATGAGACCCCCTCCAAGCTTTGTGTTCTCCACTTACCTCAAAGGTATTGGGACTGATGTAGCTATTATGTTAAAGTCAATGGGAGGTTTCACTCTACCAGGCGCATATGAGCTAGCCATTGAAGTTGAGAATAGCTTAATACAAGGTGGAAAGCTCCCTCCAAGAGTTTTCATGCTAAGGTGTGTCATCAATGTGCCTTTTTTGTAGACAAACAGAAGCTTGCAGCCCTTCCATTGAAACCTATTCAAGTGGACCAGCCTTTCATTCAATGGGGTCTCAATTTCATTGGCATGATCAACCCTCCATCAAGTGCTAGACACAAATGGATATTGACTGCTACAGACTATTTCACAAGGTGGGTAGAGGCTGTTGCATTGAAGGAGGCAAGCGAAAATGCTATCTTGGAGTTTTATGACAACATTGTGACAAGTTTTGGAGTTCTCCATGTCATCATTTCTGATAATGCACTTGCTTTCATAAGTGTTAAAACTTCTGATTGAGCAACAAGGAATGGAGTTCATTTGAGTACCTCATCCAATTATTACCTTCAAGGTAATGGATTGGCTGAGTCTACCAACAAGAACCTCATTAAAATAATCAAGAGAACATTGGAGAACAATCAAAGAGCCTGACACAGCAAGCTGAAGACAGCTTTATGGATAGACAGAATTACTCCTAAGAAACCAATTGGTAACTCTCCCTTTATACTTGTTTATGGGAGAGAAACCAGGTTGTCCATATCCGAAGAACTCCCTACCTTGGGACTTGCACAACAATTGGAATTACTTGAAAACACTCCAATGGAAGTCAGGTTGACATAACTAATGCAACGGCAAGAGGCAAGGGATGATGCACACAAGGCTATGGAACACCATCAAGTGCTCATGAAGAGATCCTTTGACAAAAGGACAAGTGCAAGAGTGTTCAAAGAGGGTGACTTGGCTTTGAAGTGGGATGAACACAGAGCAAAACTAGGCATGCATACAAAGTTTGACACTTTGTGGAGTGGTCGTTACATCATCAAGAAGTGCAAGCAAAACAACTCCTTTGTCCAAAATAAATGGAGAAGAGTTGCTTATCCCTGTAAATGGGATACACTTGAAATCCTATTACTAGCCCTTGCTTGTCTCCTTGTAAATACTAGTTTAGGTGTGTTTCCTTTGTTTCGTTGGTTGTGTGCTTCCCTTGTTTTGTTGTCTGTTGCTTTCCCTAAGTACATTATTGCACGAGTGTTGTCTTTCCTTCCTCTTGTTTGGTGAGCGTCTTTGCCTTGTGTGTTTGTTCACCCAGCTGTGTGTTCTTGGGCCAAAGCTTGTTTAGTTCCGTTTGTAGCCTGTATACGTGACTCCATGCCCAATGGAAGGATTAAGACCACTGGTCTTAGGCATAACAGGCATGCCTCCCCTGGAAATCGCCAAAACTGTTAGCCAATTTTTGCACCCTCAGAAATTGGCCAAGTACAATCTTTTTATCCATCTGTCCCCTTTCCAAGGGATCCTTTCTCAAAGTCTTTCTCGCGTTTCAAGTTTTGTCCAGCCTTTGCAAGAAGCCTTCCTTGTCTCTCCCTAGTCTTTGAATTCATTCGGCCCTTTGTCTCGGACAAAAAGTCCGAAAGAATTCTTCCTTGAGTCTTTTCCGAAGCAACTCTTCGAAGCTTTTCTTCCTCCTTCCTTCTTTCAAAGTGCCCTTCTTCCAAGTTCTGAAGTGACACTTCTCTTCTTCCAAGTTCCCTTCGGACTTATCCGAATGGACACTTCGTCTCCCAAATGCCCTTCGGAAAAGTTTCGAAGGGTCACTTTTCTTCATGTTTGCGCTTTGAAATTGTTCCGAAGGCTTCTTTCTCTTTCCAAAGTGCCCTTTGGAACTTTTCAAAGGGCCTTCTCTCTCCTCCAAGTGCCCTTCGGACTTTTCCAAAGGGACACTTTTCTTCAAAGTGCCCTTCGGAAAAGTTTCGAAGGGACACTTCGTCTCTCAAGTGCCCTTCGGACTTTTCTGAAGGGTCACTTCCTCCCAAAGTGCCCTTTAGAATTTTTTTGAAGGGACTAATCCAAGCCAAGTGCCTTTCGGAAAAATCCGAAGGGCCACTTTCTCTCTCCAAGTGCCCTTTGGAATTTTTCTGAAGGTCACTTTCTTTAGCCAAGTGCCCTTCAAAAAAATCCGAAGGGTCACTTTTCGAAAGCCAAGACAAGCAAAAAGCCCGAAGACTTGGAGCATGAAAAACCTCAGAAAGTCCGAAGACTTAAAGCAAAGACAAGTGCAAATCGGGTTTCCATCAGTGCTTGTCTTCTAGGGGTTTTATGAGTAGAAGTAATTCGGGTTTACGAACCCGAATTACTCGTGGACAGTGTAAACCGGGTTCTCCAATGGTGAAGACTGAAACTTTATAAGTCATGAGCAATGACAACCCCAAAGCAAACAAGTTGAAGCAATCAGAGAACCCGAATGGCCCTGCAAGTGCAAATCGGGTTTCCAAGGTTGCTTAGCTTAACAAACTTAGTTCAAGGAGTTGGTACCATCGTCACGTTTAGACAAACGAGAAGCTGCCACGTGGCGTGAGTTGGAGCAGAGTTGGTGAGTTAGAGATAGATGGAGGATGATCCACAGGATCCATGCCCAGCAAATCAACGACTCAAAATCACCAATCCGAGTCATCCCTTGAAGACCAATCAAAAAGGAAAGACAAAGCCAAACAAAATAAAAACAACTTCTCTCCACGCCATTGTGCATCGCGACAAGCCAAGGAGAAGTAGCTGGGCGCCGAAACAAATCTCCAACAGGTGGTTCCATTGGCAACAATCATTTTTGGTGCCATCTCCACATAGCTCTATTCTGTTAAGAAGCCGTTGAAAAGCATCTCGAAGAGGGCAAGCCAAGGGCATTCTGGTGGGTGACATGGATCAATCAGAATGCCCTAATGAGCATCATCGACAAAGTCAGTTACAGTTGAAGATGGAGACTTCCAACAAAAATGATTCCTCTTGTTGGTGCCAAAGACCTCTTCTCTCTCTTCTCTTTGCTATAAATACAACCCTTGGGGCTAGTGTAAAAGCCATCCACAAAAGTACAGTGAAGCCTTGCTGAATTGTTTTGTCATTTTCTGCCTTTAAGCAATCAAGCATAGGTATCTTCATTTCAAGTTTTGAACAATTCCTTGAGTGTGTAAGAGACACAAAGTGACAAGTGATGGTTTCATCCTTGTGTCCTTTGACCTTCACGTTTTGAGCAGGAGTTTTAGTCTAACAGGTCATGTAGAGTGCGTCCAAATGTATGAGATTTTGCATGTGTATAACCTTTTCTAAACTATACAGGTTGTATTTCAGTTTCTTTACCTTGTGTGATTTCATACGTCTCACCTCTACATTGAAACATTTATGTTAGAACTTTTCATATCTTGGCAATAGGTTTGCATTCCGTTGTATCGTGCAATCTTGTATGACATTCATGTGGAGGATAATTTTGGTGCATCACCATTTTTAGATCAGATTCCCCTTATGCATTTCTAACCCTTTTCCCTTTATCAAGTTGGTTTAAACAATGGTCATTTTGCAAATACACATACAGGGAGCTAGCCCTTCAAACTTAGAGGTTCATTTCCACCTATAGGCACACCCACATGCCTGGAAATGTCCCAATGTTGCCCAAATCTGGGAAAGGACTGAACACTCTCTTCTAGGGTGCAAGATTTGGAGAGTGTCAAATAGAGGTCCTTCGTCAAATAAATGTAGACCAATAATGGTATTGGTTTGGTCGAAGATTGGTGATTCGATAAAGACGTCGACAATGGGTTGACTATCTTGATCTATTGAATTGTGTTGTCCACAAGTACCTTGTTCACCTTTCGCTTGGAAATGAAGGATTTGGGACGAAGAATTTTTTTAAAATGGGGAATGTTTGGCAATGGATGGATAATGGGTTGTTGCTCAATAATAATGGGCTCTTTAAAGATGGGCTTATCGAAGATGGGCCCTGTGTCAAATAGAGGTTCTTTTACAAATAAATGTGGACCAACAATGGTTTTGGTTTGGTCGAAGATGGGTGATTCGATAAAGATGCCGACAATGGGTTGACTATCTTAATATTGCTTTGAAAGTGGATGTGTCTGATCGTGCTTGGGAAGGGGATTATGACATACCTTGATCAAGTAGTTATCAAACTTGGACACACGGGTCTTCAATAGATAATGGCCCTTGGAGGGACAATGACATAATAGGTTTGGGCTGTTGGCTTTATTGTGATTCTAAGGCCGGATTGAATTTTGGAAGAAATGATGAAATGTCAAGAGTAGATGCCAAATGAAGTAGCTATTGGCTAAATTGAGAGAGTTGCTCTATCCCGTCTTGACTAAAGACTGACGATGGTAGAACATGATTAGGATGACGTGATGCCATGACTCAGATTAACCTTGAACTAATGCCCCCAAGCTAGGATACATGTGAGGGGTTGGGATTAGAAGAAATTGGCGCTAAAGAGGGTGGATTGGCTTAATTAGAATTGGCCCAAATAAGGTCTTGGTCTGGTTCAATGTAATTGCCTTGGCTTGGCTTGGCCCCAAAGAGGACGGTCTTGGTCCTTGATTGAAATGGGCCCAAAGAGGGCAGATTGGTTCAATGTAATTGGCTTCGCTTGGCTTGGCCCCAAACAAGGTGGATTGGCTTAGATTGGAATTGCCCCAAACAGGGCAGGATTGGATTGGTATGATTCAAATGAAAGAAAGGATGGATGACATGACTTCGTCATTCCCAACTGATAGGTGCGAGAAATTGAATGAAAAGACAAATAGTGATTGGACTTTGATTTGAATTGTCTTGTGATTGGCTCAGAATAATTGGATTTGGTCGAAATGGGCCTGATTTGTGTTATTCCAATATGTGGCTTTAATGTCAACTTTGGTTAAAGTTGACCTGAGTTGAAATGTTGACTTAGTTTGACTTCAATAATTTGACCAATTTAGAATTAGAATTAGAATGTGGTTTAAGATGAACCTAATTTGGCTTGGATTGGCTTGGTATGTTGTTCAAGACGAACTGGATTTGGCTTTGATTTACTTAGTATGTGGTTCAAGATGACTTTGATTTGGCTTGGAATGGCTTGGTACATGGTTCAAGATGTAATGTCCCCAAGGACAAATTAATGCAAAAGAGGTTTTCTCCAAAATTCACAAATCTAAAAATGCAATTAGCAAACCCTAGATTGCAAAACAAACTCATAAAACCCTTAATGAGCCCTATAAACCTTAGGTGCCAAAATAATAGGGTTTTATGGGTAAAATCCAGCCAAGAACTTATTCCAAAATAATTGAAAATGAGAATAGAACAAACTGATTTTCTAATTTTTAACAGCAGCAAGCAATTTTGTAAAACACCAAACCTCAATGCATAGGGCCAATTTTAGATTGATCACTTCCAGCGACTCCAAAATTATGAAAATAGTACTGTAGATGAACAAAAATATGGAGAAAAGGAATATTCAATTATTTTTTAGAAATTCTAAAAATTGTTATTTTTATGTCCAAAATACAGCGGAAACTTCATAAACCCATAACTCCTAAAATATTTGGAATTTCTAATCAAGTGATAGCTCAAAACGAAACTAAAAATATAAGCTTTCTAATGAAACATAAATCAGAATTTTCCTTCGATGGGAAGGCCACCAAAAATTGCTTCGAAGTTTTGAAAACCCTAGTTTATTGTAAAATAATTAAATAATAATTCTGAAAATAATTATTTAGTTTTCTCTGTCAAACCCTTCACAAATCCATCCAAGACTTCACACTAATAATCATAAATTTAGCAAACAAAATTAGAATATTTAATTTGCAATTTTTAGATCAAATGAGACATCCAAACCCTAGATCCAAGCTCCCTAAGTAGTTTGCTCTACTTGCAAAAACAATATAAATAATCAACAAGCTTAACATGCAAGAAAAAACCATAAAACTCTTAAAAACTTTCACACAAATCCTTCGAAGGCAAATTGCCCTACTCCTTAGGGCATAAACAATATCTCCTTAACAATGGTGGCGTCAAGCGATACTTTTTTGTTGTATAATCAACAACAAATCGTGTGTTACAGTGCCCACTCCTATTGAACACGTAGGTTCAACAAAATCTTCAAGCATGAAGAATTTTAATTATGAAAATTAGCATATCCTCCAATGAAGCCTTCTCCTTTTATAATTTTTCCTCAAGTGGCACGCTCAAATGGGAGGGAACCCAAATTCAAATCATAAGGAAGATTTGTTTTTGAATTTGCTCATGACCCTTAAAGGGCCCCAACTTACGTGAAAAACAAATTAGATAAGTATTACTTTATTTTAAGTATTTAGAAATACTTTTTATTTTAATAATAATATCATTTTAATTTTCAAAAAAAAGGGACATTACAATTCTCCCTTCCCAAATTTGCTTGCCCTCAAGCAAATGCAAGCCCATATGCTTAAGAACCATGTCCAAGAGAGATGGCATGATATAGTGACCCCAAAGCCTTGATCTGGTACTGGTAAATTGTGAGATCTCTTGCCAATGCAAACTCATGCCTCTGATGTACTTTCGCTGATCCAAAATTTTTGCAACATTATTCTTTATTGTTCTTGATCTTTCCATACCTACACATGAAACAAACATTTTAGAGAAAAGTATAGTGTTTAAACACTTTTGTGATCTCATTTTCATTCCTTGTTGACATGACATTAGACTCTCTTCTCTTACTTGCAATCCTCTCATGAATTCCATTTTTTTTTTGAAGTTTTTAAACTTCAAACATGTTGGCTTGTATACTGCTGTAATCTTGTTTCTTTTTCCCTAAAAATGGCTTGGAAATGGTTGCAAATCTCTTTGGAACAATAAAAACAAAATCCTCTTTACTAGCAAATTGAATTTCTTTTTCCCATGTGGTTGGGTGACTCTTAATGACTGAAATAGAAGTGATAAGAGGGCTGTTCCCTTTGCAATCAGCAGTCCTAATTAATTTGCAGCGACTGTTATGATCAAAAATCCTTGAACAATCTTTTTGTGAACACAAAAAAAAGGCTGAAAATTCTTTATTTTTAGCCATAAATGTCACCAACACATAAAAATTGATCCCTTCCATGTTAATCACTGTTTTTTGGGCAGCAGTTAGTGGGTCAATTATGATATTAAACAAAAATATAGCAGCTTCATACCTTGAAAGAATTTGCATTGAATCTTTTCCCTAATAGTTTTACATTTGCACATGTGCCAACCATACCAAACTGAATTTCCAAATTAGGGGTGGTGATATCAAATTTGCTTTTGTTCACATCCCAATTTGAAATTAGTGAGCTCAACATTCTTCTTTTGTTTGCAAATTGAAAATCTTCATAGCATACATAAGCAATATGATCTACCTCATGTTTTTCCCAACAAACCATTATGGACTTATGCCCTATATGAAGAAGATTAGAACTGCAAAATTGAACCAAATTAAAATGGCTAGCAAGGCTGCCCATAATTAAATTCATCTCATGGAAAAACACTAGAGGATGTGTGCTCCTATAGTGTGCATTCCAATGTGTGCTAGGACCTTCTTTATACCACATCAACCCTTCTTTATTTTGTAAATATAGTCTTTCCATTTGTAAAAAGAAAACAAGCTTAGCCAAATTGGAAAACATACCTTGCAAGTGTATAACACAATCACCTTAACTCATTGGTAGGAATCTCCTTATGTAAAATGAATGTCCTCTTCTTGGCTGCCCTTGTTAGCTTCCTCATACATGTATGCATCATCAAACAAATCCCACCAATATCTAGTTTTATCTCTTTTTATATACTGCTGTACTTGCCATGTTAATTCAATTTTTCTTGTGTGACAATTTTCAGAATGCACCTTGGTACAAAGTTTTCCCAACATGGGCTGTAGCGTGCCTTGAAAGTGCCAATTTTTCTCTCTTTTATGTGGCTGGACTTGTTTTGTTAATTTAGAAAATTTGAACTAAAAAAAAATCAGGTTTTCACTTTTTCCAGCTCTTCCCTTTGGCAATCAATTCTCATCTTATCTCTCTCAATATCAATATGACAAAAATCAGAACTAGGTAAACTTACCATTTGTGTTGTAGCATCCCTTATTTTGCAAGCACATGGCTGTCCATGATGTCTTATAACAGCTCTATCATTGTTCCTTTCATCTTTCTTCCTCATACTCTTCAAATATTCCTCAACTCTTCAAATATTCCTCTATCATATTGATTGATGAAGATAAATGAGCCTTTGTGTCATTCAAACCATGCAAAATATCCTCATAATCTCCCTTGTTAGCATAATACTCATGATGATCAAAACAATGCAAGAACAAAGTATGATGGTGGTACAACGAATCCTTCCCATGAAGATAGTCAAATTGCTTACCCTTAGTGGCTGTCCTAGCAAATTGAAAATCAGTTTAATAGAGATTTGAAAGATGGTGCAAGATTTTCACTCTTAGACCCTTTGTTTACCACAAGAGATTTCTCTTTTGCTTCACTTTCATCTATACCTTATGTGCACATGTATGGTGTATCTTCATAACTCTTGCTAGCATCATACACATCATTGATTTGCTCATGTATTGCTGTTCCAAAAAAGACAGCTAGCTGCATACCACTATCTTCATGTGAAATTGGTGCTTTATGCGCCAAACTCTTTTTTTCAACCTGTAAATATGAATTTTCTTCCCTTTGAAGTGTAGATTCCATGATTCCCTTCTCTGTCACATTACTAACATGCATGCAATCATTAGAAGATAAGGAAACATTGTCAATTAATGAAATATTTTCACCTTTGCTCATCCTTACATCCTTGCACATCGAACTGTTCTAGGAACCTTTGACTGAAATCTTCAAGGCAAGCAATGGATTCGGTCCCTTGGGTCCTCAACAAATGATGCCACCACTTATGTGCCATTCCATCCAAGTACAAAGGGATAAATTTGAAGGCATCCTCCACACATAGAATTCCATAGCAAATGTCTTCAATTCCTTCAAGCAAGTTCTAGCAGAAATTTTATTAGTGCCATCAAAAAAAGAAAGAGGAAACTTACTCATTTTCTTTTCCTTTTTGAAAACCTTTATTAGTTTCCGTCTCAATTTTAAATACAACCTCACAAGTGCACAAGATCGGTGTTCTGATATCACTATAATGTCTCCAACTATGACAAATTAATGCAAAAAGGGTTTTTCCCAAAATCCACAAATCTAAAAATGCAATTAGCAAACCCTAAATTGCAAAACAAGCTCATAAAACTCTTAATGAGCCCTAGAAACCCTAAGTGTCAAAATAATAGGGTTTTATGGGTACAATATAGCGAAGAACTTATTCCAGAATAACTGAAAATGAAATTAGAACAAACTGATTTTCTGATTTTTAACAGTAACAAGCAATTCTAGAAAACACCAAACCCCAATGCCTAGGGCCAATTTTAGATCTATCACTTCCAGTTAGTAAAAAATTATGAAAATATTATTGTAGATACACAAAAATATGGAGAAAAGAAATATCCAATTATTTTTTCGAAATTCTAAAAATTGTGATTTTTATGTTGAAAATACAGTTGAAATTTCATAAACCCATAACTGCGAAAGTACTTGGAATTTCTAATCAAGTGATAGCTCAAAACGAAGCTAAAAATATAAGCTTTCCAATGAAACATAAATCATAATTTTTCTTTCATGGGAAGGTCATCGAAAATTGCTCCAAAATTTTGAAAACCCTAGTTTTTTTTAAAATAATTAAATAATAATTTTAAAAATTATTATTTAATTTTCTCCTTCAAACCCTTCACAAATCCATCCAAAACTTTATACCAATAATCATAAATTTAACAAACAAAATCCGAATATTTAATTTGCAATTTTTAGATCAAATGAGACATCCAAACCCTAGATCCAAGCTCTTCAAGTAGTTCGTTCCATTTGCAAAAATAATATAAATAATTAATAAGCTTAACATGCAAGAAAAGACCATGAAACCCTTACAAACTTCCACACAAATCCTTAAAGGGCAAATCACCCACTCTTTAGGGCATGAACAATATCTCTTTAGCAAAGGTGGCATCAAGAGACATTTTTTTGTTGTATAATCAACAACAAATCGTGGGTTACAGTGCCCACTCCTATTGAACACGCAGGTTCAACAAAATCTTCAAGCATGAAAAATTTCAATTATCAAAATTAGCATATCCTCCAATGAAGCCTTCCTCTCCTTTTATAATTTTTCTTCAAGTGGCACGCCCAAATGGGAGGGAACCCAAATTCAAATCATAAGAAAGATTTGTTTTTTTAATTTGCTCATGACGCTTAAAGGGCCCTAACTTAAGTGAAAAACAAATTAGATGATTATTACTTTATTTTAAGTATTTAGAAATACTTTTTATTTTAATAATAATATCATTTTAATTTCCAAAAAAAAGGGACATTACACAAGACGAACCTAATTTGGCTTGCAACTGGACCTTGGTCAAAGTTGACCTAATTTGGATTTTGAAGTTGTAGTTGACTTTGTTGGACATTGAATGTTTAATTGGGTCTGTCAATGCAAATGTCAAAGTGGAATAGTTCAATCAAAGTTTGTCAAGGCAAGTATCCAAATAGGAAAGGTGTGTGAATCAAACTTGTTTCCAAAAGGGTGCACAAAGCATGGTATATTAATCGTTTTTAAGTGTTTGTGTCTCACAAAACGATGTAAATGTTCATTGTTTGTATCTTGAAAGTGTTTGAGATTGGTTCAATTTGAATGTTTGAATTTAAATTAACTAGGTTTTGACCTTTTGAAAACTAAAGGTTCGACCTTGTTTGAATTTGGACCTTGGTTTTGAATTGGTTTGAAATTAAAATTTGATCAAAATTAGGGCTGGTTCAAAATGGGCAGCTTAACGGCGTGATTGAAACTAGAATTTGGACCTTCGTTTTGAATTGAAAATTGGAATTTGATTGAAATTAGGGTTGGTTCAAAATGGACAGCCTAACAACATGGTTTAGACAAGAATTTGTACCTTGGTTTTGAATTGGAAATTGGAATTTGATCGAAATTAGGGCTGGTTCAAAATGGACGACTTAATGATGTGATTTAGACAAGAATTTGGACCTTGGTTTTGAATTGGTTTGAAATTGGAATTTGAAATTTGATCAGAATTAGGGCAGTTTCAAAATGGACAGCATAATGATGTGATTTAGGCAAGAATTTGGACCTTGGTTTTGAATTGAAAATTGAAAATTGATCTAAATTATGGCTAGCTCAAAATGGACAGCCTAATGACGTGATTTAAACAAGAGGGGTGTGTATTTGAACAAAGTTTGACATGATATCTAGAAGGGGTAATTTTTGACTCGGAATATGGATAGAGTAATGCCTTATTGCATGGTGTGTATGGACTATGTTTCGGATTTGGTTTAGTTTTGACTTGGTTTTGAACACACAATGAGCTTTGATACATCACTCAAGCAAACAACATTCAAGTACACAACCTTATTTTATTGGTAGATCTGGACAGTATTGCAATCATTGAGCTTTCAATATACTTGCTTTGAGAGGAGAAATTTAAGGATTAATTTTAATAATTTTTTTAAATGTAGGTGAAAGATCCACCCTCTCTCAAGGTCGTACGTGTGAGGCAACCTTTGAGCACGGTTACCTTTGCACCCTTGCATCAATGAAGGTTTTGTGGCAAATAGGTCTTAATCTAAAGTTTTCGTTGGTTTTTTAGATGGTCCCCAAAGGGCACAAAATCCATTGAAGAGATCTAAGTGATGCGCTGTTTGCAGGGGAATACATCCCCTACCGAAAAGGCCTTGGATTCCTCAATGGTGATGTCTAATGGCTCAACATTGGGAATTAAACCATTGCTTTTATGAAACCCTTTATGGGAAATTTTGCTAGGCTCTAATGACATCTGTCAACAATTTATATCCCCTGTTAGATGTACGGGTCTGGTACGAATGTTGGAGGATGAAATCCCATTCGCCATGCCCTAAAGACTTGCAAGAAGACAATGACATCCCAATCACGTAGCCTAAAAGAAAAAGAGTAAGGTATCACCATTTCTGATTCGAATCCCACTAAGGGCAAGTGAAGAGCATACTTTGACAAATCTCCTGGGATAAAACAAGTAGTCACCTTCACGTTTCTGGGTCACCCTATCAAGGGGATAGCATACGTGTGAAGGAATTGCACAAACACATAAGTAACAAACAAAACTAGACAAGCACGATAAAAGAAGTGACTTGAAGTAAAACAAGTTTTTTAAATCCAAATTGAAATTGTGTATTTGTTTTAAGCCCAAATTGAAATTTTTAAAAAGAGGAAATGTGTTGTTTTGATTTTTAAATCCACTTCTTTGGCCAAGGACTTGCAAGAAAAGGGTTAGAAGTTTGCAAAGTGGTCTTCGACAAGCGTAAAAAGTTGTCAAGGTGATTGCTTAAGTCTCAGGTTTTTGACATGGAGAAATTTTTAAAAAGAGGAAATGCTTTGTTTTGAGTTATAAATCCACTTCTTTGGCCAAGGACTTGCAAGAAAAGGGTTAGAAGTTTGCAAAGTGGTCTTCGACAAGCGTAAAAAGTTGTCAAGGTGATTGCTTAAGTCTCAGGTTTTTGACACAGAGTTTCCATCGAAATACAAGATGTTTTTGTTGTTTTGGTTGTTTTTGCTGTTTTGGTTGTTTTTGCTGATTTCTAGAAAATAGACAGAAACAGAGACTTAGGTGTTTTCGTCGATTAGCAAGGCATTTCTGTTGATTAGGTTGTTTATGCTGATTTCTATAATGTTTACATTGAAAAATAGGGAAAACAAAAAATATACTGGAGAACATTTTTGTCATTTTTCACGTTTTTGCCAATTTGATGGACGTTTTTGCTGATTTCTTAGGGAGTTTCAGCCGATTCTAGCTTCCTAAAAAAAACATAGAAAAATAGGAAAGAGGGTGTTTTCTCTGTTTTCGGGGACGAAACTGTAGATACACAGTGGTGTTTCTGCCGATTTCCCTGGAATGAAAATTGGAAATTTTTTGAAGAAAAAGAGGTGAATTAACTAAGCAATCAGGGCAATTCAAGTAATTAAAAGAACAAGAAGGGTTTAAGGAGGGTTGTGGATTCCGTCGGCTCCCATTGGGCATGCCATTATGTAGAGCATGAATTCAAGAGGGTTAGATCATTCTTAGTGAATACGCAAAATAATTGCATGACCATAACATTCTAAGCCTATCCACTAGGATTAAGCAAGACTAAGCAAATGATGAATCAAATGGAAGACAAAACACAAATGTCTATACCTTCCTTGAAAGACTTCATTTGCTTGCCAGTCCGAAGAGGTATGTGCTTGGCTTGTAGGACTTGAGATCTTTGGCAATGTCGACTGCACGTATAAGCAACATTTCCTCTTGCCTACTTGGTGTTTTGATTGACAATGTTGAAGAATTGGGTGAGTGATAGCCTTAAGATTTGACAGAGCTTCATTGCACTGATTGGCCATGTTGAAAGAGTGTGAAGACTCTTTTATTTATAGAGTTGGCAAATGATTGTGGACCGTCCACATTGAGATGGAATCAAGGGTCCAAGATTAGTCCTCCATTCTCATAAATGAGAGAGATGGAGTGTAGAAGAAAAGGAGTGGAGTATGTTATAGAAATGTAAGAGATTCAAATCATGACACCCCTCTTTGAGTGTGTAAGAGGGGTGTAAGATGAAGAGTGTGTACGAAGGGTGCAAGAGCTTGTAAGAGCTCTTACTTGCACACTTAGTATGGTGATGTCACTTTGGGTGAGGCAATAATTCAATTTGTGCATTTAAAAAACAGATAATTCCAAATCCATGAAATTTTTCATTAAAATAAGATTACGCTGTTTAAGTAGGACTAATACTTAATTAGAAGAATAGTGGCCTTTTGCAATGTTATTTTTCCAATCAAATATTTATTTAATTGTCCAATAACACTTGCAAATGATCGATTTGATTCGAGATGCTAATGTTGAATTAAATGTTGCAATACAATGTATTGCCCCAATTAAGGTTTTGTCGTTATAATTTTGGATTAAATCAGTAATTGTGCAAATAATTGGCTTAATTGATGTTTTTTGACCAGATTTATGCATTATTGTGGAAAGTCGTTTCAATTGTAATTTTGACACGAAAGTGATGAAAATGGTGTCTACACTCACTTTGAAACTTAGAAATATATTAAATTCAAACATAATAAATTTTGGACATAGTTTATTCTTCACATGATTCCAATATGAAGCACATGTTCCTTTTCTTACATGTCTACAATATTGGCATTGACATTAATAAATTTCATCAAGGCTGTTTGAGCAAGTGTTGTAGTTTGGATCACTCACTTCATTGTTTGACATTATTTGCAACTTTGGGTACCTCATTTTAAATTTTAGAATTTGTCGTATCTTCTTTAGCCTTCCAAATGCACACTAAACAACAATTCGTATTGATGACAACATAAAAATAAATTTTCTTTGTGACTAGTTAGTGATACACTGAAGGGCATAATTAACAATGGTAACAACGGATATCCACCGTCACCAACAATTTACTCTCTCATGTTTAATGAGTTCATGTGAACTAGACGACCATTTAATCTCTCTCCACCTTCACATAATCTATTAAAAGATGAATTTTAGACATAGTTTCACGGCATTTCGGGACGGGGGGGACGCGGGGACGGGTTTCCGGGATGGGGGTCCTAAGTTTGGGAATGGTGGAGGGACGACAGGGGGGGCGGCAGGCGAGCGGTGCTGAAATACATATAGTACTTGAAAAATTAGTTATAAAAAGATGTATAAGGATTAAGTATATTGCCTTGAACATCAACAATTTAACATTGTGATTTAATCATTTAAATTTCAAGTTGATCCATTGAACAATTAACATTAACAATTTAACTTTGAATATTAAACAATAAACATTGATGATTGAACATTGAATTTTCAAAATTTCATAATGATGATTCATGATTACAATCAAATATCAACAATGTTCAAAAACAAAATACTAAAATAGTGAAATACTAAATGTAAATAGTAAATACAAATGACTCCATGAGTCAATGGCTAATCATCCCCAATGTGGAACTCCTCATCACTAGAATTGCTGGACTCCACACGCTCAAGCTCCAAGCTAATACCAACCAGCCCTGTCTGTGTAGCATCAACATCAATCTGTGCTGGCTCCTCTGACTCTACATGCCATTTGGCTGCTCGACTCCTTGTACGCAAGTGTGTTGCGGTTAATGAGATGCAAGGCACTATGTACAACGACAAGGTTAGGGTAGAAAGCATAAAAATCCATTTTTTTTTTTTAAATTTAAAAAAAATGACACTTTATGGCTTTGGTTTGCATGGGAGATGCCTAGGCGTGCCCGGGACGTCCAGGGGACTTTTGGATGCCTAGGGGACGCCCATAAGTCGCCTGGACGTCCCTCCAAAAAGGGGATGTCCCCTTGAACGTCCCCGTCCCCGAAACACGGGGTTTTTTTGGGGGGATGCGTCCTCGTGGAACAATGATTTCAGAGTAGTTTAGAATCATTAACAAAACTTTGTAGGCTATAATTATTAACAAAACATGTGAACCTTGTAAAAACATCTATGAAATGCAAATAAATGTTAGCAATCATTTGAAATGCCATACTATACTTGTGATCTTGATCATACTAGTCAGAGGAACACTTATTAGCCAAAAGACATAATTGAATGTGAGTTATATCTATAGCCCCACAACTATTTGGAAAACTTTGTTTTCTACGAAAGCCTTTTTTTACATGCTTCAGTGCCACAGAATCACTTGGCCAATGAAATGCAAATAATTGTTAGCAGTCATTTGAAATGCCATGCTATCCCTGTGATCTTGATCATACTAGTCAGGGGAACACTTATTAGCCGAAAGACATAATTGAATGTGAGTTATATCTATAGCCCCACAACTATTTGGAAAACTTTGTTTTCTACGAAAACCTTTTTTTACATGCTTCAATGCCACATAATCACTTGGCCATTGAACACAACATTGAAATTGAATGTGCATGACATCAATGAACTTATTTGCAATTTTTACGACGTTTGACTTTTCACAACCAAACAGTTTATTAATGTTAAACATTGTCATTCTACATGACGTGTAAAATTGCAATGGCCATTTGTTTTTTAATTGGAATGACCCAATTTTTTAGAGGTAGAAAAAGAAAAGGGTTCACCTTGACTAAGATTATCATATAACAATTGAAAAAAAAATTCACATCTAAGTTTGAAAATATAGTGGTTCCATCAAAATGCAAGGAACATAGTGTGATATATCACTCACCTTAAATTTTTCCTTCCCATTGAGAAAGATAAATAAGTAGCAATGATTTGATTTTTTTGTTCACAATTGATTGCATGAAGCTCTGTTTCCATGTCATCTATTTATACATTTGAGGATTGTCGAGTTTGAATTGAATATATCTCATGCTTCTTAAATTTGCATAAGCATATTGGTTGAATTTTGAAGATTGTTCCAAATTTGCAATGCTAATTGCACAATAATTAATGCACTTGTAAAAAAGAATTTGATTGTTTTTTGGAATTAAAATTTATTGTATGATAATAGATAACGTTTAGAATTGACAAACATAAAAGCCTAAATGTGATCTCTCTACAAAACTTGAGTACAATGTATTATTAAAACGTATTATTCTTGAAGCAAAGACAAATGATACAACGACAAATGGTAAAATATAGTGAATTAAAGAGCATCAACCCAAAACATATGAAAATATTATTGAAATTTAAAGGTTGAAATATTATAACACTCATGTCTCGAAACAAAAGAAATAAAATTTTCAACATTTGAAGTAAATAGAAATTCATCAGCTTTATTGATATATTTATTTGAGTCTCATAAGGACAAGTAAATGAGAAAGCCACTAGCAAGTACTAAAATAGTCTAAGATTTAAAACAATTATTTATCATTTGGCATCTTTAACATTGCTTGTCTAATAACATTTAAAGCTGAAACAATTTTTATTTGCACATTAATCCTTTGCTTATCTATTTTGAAAAGATTTTCCTAATTCAAATCTTCGCTCTTCATACATTGTTCCATTAAATTATGATTTTTTATTTGGCTTTTCACATGTTCCTCTTCAACCATCTACAATGTAGAAACCACTAATTCGTTGTTGTCAAGCATAATGTCTTTGATACCTGCTATTTTGCATGTTAACTTTTTAAACCTGCAAAAAGTTTGCCCCTTACATTGCCAGTGTTCAATGGGCTTTGACATACCATCTTAAGTGTCTCACATTCCTTCAATGATTCATTTTCATTAGGAGAAAAAAATGCCTCAGTAAATGCATAGTTTGTATTAGAAGTATTTATGGATATTTTACTAGGATTGATGGTTCTATTATTTCTAAAGTTGACCTCCATTTCATCAAAAAGTTCCTTGCCGAAGTTTGCTGGGAGCTTCTTTTCAACTATCTCTTGACTTGCCATACTCTAATAATATCATGCCTAGAAGGTATATGCGATTTGTAGTCTCTTATTCTTTTCTAATTAGACAACACATGCTTCCACCGATCTTACATTAATTTATTTTGCAGAGGACATTATGAATACAATAACAATTTTGCATAATTCTCTACTTGTCAGTGGATGTTGTAGTTTATCATTGCCCCAACATTGAACAATGTCTCTTTCAATACGTTTTACTTCAGTAAGGACTAGAGTGTCTGCAATGCTCCAACAAGTCCTGCCCTTTTGTGCTGGAGGAATCAAAGATCGATTTTCTTGGCCATTTTGTTTCTTTGCTTGATATGTTCTTGAATTAAAAACACATCATTATTATATGATGACACATATTTGAACTCGCTATCATTTTTAGGGATTACTACTCCTCCATTGATTATTTATTTACTTGGAACAAAGTCAGAGATGATTACTTCTACATTGCTCATTTATGTAGCTAGAACAAAATCAGGAAAGTCATCATTTACAAAGTATATACCTTCATCTTGTGTCATTTTGTGAGAGCATTGCAATGCATCTCTTAAAGCCACACCTCATAGAAATTGGATAACACACTTTTATCCATAGCGAGTGACTAGAATAATACGTCAGTTACACCCGCACTAAATTATACACGTATAGGCTTTTGGTAATGGTGAGAACATAAACTTGTAAAATCAAACATTTTCAACTGATCTGTCTCCAAGCAAACTATTTGCACAAAAAGACGTATTTTCCTCTGTTTTTGCGATGATTTTGGCCTTACAATTTTTTTGAGTATTTTCTTTTCTTTAATAAATTATTTGAAGTGTTATAATTTTTCTAGCTTTTCAGGTGTTTGAATTTTTTCTAGTTTTTCTTTTATTTTGAAAAAAATGTTAGAATTTATTCATAATCTTTAAAAAAAACTGGGTTGCAATGTTAAGGTTATTTTTAATATAAACTCCTTAATATCCCACCCTGGTCTCACTCATCATTATGAGTTGAAATATGATAATGAGGGAAAAACACTGTTTTCTGGTAAGCAATTATTTGTTAGAAGCTACAAAACTATTGAATTTTGGAGGGCATTAAGAAATGAAATTCCTTTTTCATTCCACAGGTATTTAACATAATTAAAGGATTTAATAATATGAGCTATTTAAGTGATCATTTCATAAGCTTACTGAAGTGGCAGTAACCATGGAACTACCGTTGAGCTCAAAACTAACATAAGGCATACATTGTACATGAAAAGTATGATGACAGACAAAGCTGGGTTATAGTCATATGCATATACTTCTCTAGACTCATTTTTATTGCTTTAGTAGGAATGACTGGTGTTTAGTCTCATTACTTGAACATAGGAATAAGATTTGTTTTGGTCACATTGATGTAACTGGAAATAAAAGGTCTTATAACCTAAGTGATGCTGCACAGAGGTGAGACTTGACTGAAGTAGGGAGGGTGTAGCCTCATTGGAAGTAGGGAGGGAAGGTTGAAATAGAGTTCCCTGTTCACGGACATCGACTAGATTTAGAGTATCAAGGTATTCAATATTCTTCACCTATCTTAGAGTAGACAGAATTCTGATACCCCATAATAATGTTGATTGTATCAAAAGATTGGTTGTAGGTAGAAAATGGGAAAATAAAATGGAATTAGAGTTATTCATAGATACATTGAATCCATGTGGAATTGGATGAAGTCTAAAAATGATTTATTGTTTAACCCCATATGAGGTTTAAAACTTGACTATTATGTATAACTGGTTGTAATTGTTTGATTGATGTCTTGAGAAAATCTACCAAAATGAAGGGCAATATTATTAAAGCCTGTGAAAGTGAAGACTAGCTTTTTGTATTCATATTCTGAGAAAGAACAGTGTCGGTTTTTAGAGAATGAAAACAATCAAACATGAGGAAGGTGACCCTGAGACAAAATTTACCCATCTAAGCCAAAACACAGCACATTGGATGATTGCAAAACAGAAAAGAGATTACAAAATAAAAAATAAGTTACTGTAACGGTTCATCTTTATTGTTTTCTGGGTTGCAAATGTTGGAGAGCAGCAATGGAAGAACAGGTAAATAAAAAAAAAAATCCCTCCACAAAATCACAGCAAATTCCATTGGCGGGAATCCCAGATGCCTTGCAATGATGCCACATGGGCATAACAACCCCTAAACAGGTGTGGGAAACATTCAGCCCCACCTCCCAAACAATCTCAGAAAATTAGTTGGCAGAATTTTTGGGACTACTATTTTACAGGGGCAGATTCCATCTATTCTTGTAGTTGTTTTAGCATTCAGTGCAACCTCCCGAACAATCTTAGAAAATCAGTGGGCGGAATTTTAGGGGATCCTATATTACAGGGGCAGATTCCATTCATTCTTGTAGCTGTTTTGTTCCATTCTGTGTTGCAGGGGTATGCCCCCCGGCCCGATGCCTCCTGTTTGGAGGCGCCTCCGGGTACGCCCAAAGGCGTCTCGGAGGCGCCCGCCGGCAGGTGTGCCGGACGACTCCGGGATGTTTCCGGGGCGTCCCCGAAATTTTCCGGCAGAAAACCCGAAAAACAAAAAAAAAAACTCGGAAAAAGCGGAAAAAAAAAAACCCTAAAAACTTAAGGAAACCCTAAATGCGAAAAACGCGGAAACGCCTATAAAAGCAGCGCGTCCCTTTCAAACTGTGGGAGTGTGGAGTGAAGCCGCGCCTACAGGGAGGACTCAGGGATTTGCAATTTCCAGGTATGTTAATTTTTTTTTTTTCATTTAGTATTTAGTTTTAATTTTTTTAACTTTGTATTTAGTATTTACTAAGTATTTAATAAATTAATTTTAAATTTTTCATTTAATATATTATAACTATAAAAAATAAAATAAAATATAATATTAAAAATTTAAACTAAATACTATTTAGTTTTTACATTTTTAATATTATAATTTATATTTTATTTTAAATTTACAGTTTACTATATCTTTAGGTAGTATTTAAATTTTATTTTTAATATTTTTAATTTTAAAATTCTTTTAAATTTATATATATATATATATTTTTAAAAAAAAAAAATAAAAAATATATATATATATAGATGTACCCACGACGTATCCAAATCAAGGTTTTTGAAAAATGACGTACCCGCGTACCCGAATCGTACCCGTACCCATACCCGTATCCAAACAACGTAGGTTCCATTTGCATGGGACCCATTACTGCATAAATATAGGAGGGACATGGGACCGCATCCTTAGTATCATTAATATTAGCAATGGTATGTTTTAGGACAGGGTGGTTAGTATTGGTAGATATTCTCTGGGATATTATTTGTGCTTTAGTGATAAAATCGTGAATACCCTGACAAGCTTCTGTTCAAATATTGCAACATTGGATCCTATGGTTATGGTATTGGCTGCTGTTCTCATAATGATAATTGTTAGTACCTCCCATATCTAATAGCTTGTCTGCACATTATTTCAAAAATTTTGAACCCATGTTGGATTGAATAAAGTTGTAATGATCGTTGGTTAACAGATTTTTAAAATGTAATGGCAAATATATTTTAATTCTCTGTTTTAAAATCCGCAGGTTCCTGGCTGGATTTTGCTTCTATCCTTCAGATTTTGCCAAGACGAAAATCCATCCAACTTTCTGCGAAACAGGTCAAGCGCAGATACTTGTGGGTTTTGGTGAGAAACTAATTGTGGTTACTTGCCAGAAATCGTGAGTAATTGTGCTTGACCCTGGTAACTTGTGATGATAATGGTAAGGGCAAAAAAATCACGTCATTCTATCATTTTCGGTTACGATTTTCTGCTCTGCACATTCCATCTGAGATTTTATCATTTTCGGTCGCAACTTGGGTCTGCATCATTCCTTTTGATAAAAGGTGAAGCATGAAGTCTGCATTTGCAGCCACGGGATTCACAGGGCCTGTTATGGTTTTCTTCTGCATTTGGGGCCAAGGGATACACAGATTAGAGGGGTGTTTTGTGTTTAGATACTGCTAAACTCTTATCTCACACGTTATTGATATCCTCTTTGAACACTGCTAGGTAAATACTCTGAGAATGTGTGCGCGCTGGATCTGGGCCCTGGCAGAGCATTTTAATTTTGATGGTTTGGATCCATTGCTCGCGGATGATACTGAAGATCCTTTAAATAATATCATTTCAAATATGCTCAAAGTATCGTTCACTGTATATTCTTCAGCTCTGACAGCTACAAATAGGCTACAAGATGTTCAAGCAGTTACTTCTATTAGTATTTCGCCTAAAGCCTTGACCTTATCCTTGAAAGACTGGTCACTTTTAGCTGCAGGTCCAAACTTTATCTTAGTGGTCGTTTTTATATTTTATAAGCGTCAGTTAAAATATATATTTGGCATTTTTATATCTAGTTGGCTCTATATTTTATGATCAGTATTTACATTACACTATAAGGTCATGTGGTTTGTTTCTATATATATTTAGTTATCTTTTTTGGTCCAAAACTAATAAAAAATATACTCAAGTGTTATGTACATTAATTTCTCATAATTTTTAACAATGTTTTACATGTTATTTCAGTTTATTTTATAAATTTGTATATTTTTTAAAGCAGCGACAAAGTTACCGAGTAATTGCCAATTCCCAAGTATGGGTCAAAATTTTGGGCTGCCAAGTATTTGGCGAGTATGAGTTTTTAAACTATGTTTTAGCTATCCTTATATGTTGTTTTGTGCATATGAACATGTTGCGAAGCTTTATTTGTCAAACTGTTGCATTATTTAGCAAAGAATTTCACAAGAGTATCTTGTAAAGGGTTCCCTGTGTAGTTTCAAATTTTCAAATGGTATATAGGTGAGTGGATGTGATCCTAACATTGATAGCTGTATCCAAAAGTCGTGAAAGTGTTAATATCAATTTTTTTACATTGCAAATATATAAACTTTCAAAGTGGTAATACCTATTGGTTTGTTGATATTGTCAGCTGTAGATATTTGAAGTTTGGTCTGCTGCATTTTTGTGATTTTGATGTGTTTAGGTTGCCGAAGGTTTGACCGTGTTGGCCTGTCTGTTTTGAACGTTTTGCAATACTATATGTTTATTGGTTTTTATCACTTGATTGTGCAGGAATTTATTTCTGCGTCTTATCTTTGACTGCAATCTGTCACCACGGTTAGTGGAGCTGGGGAGGAATATCAAATTGCAACATATGTCAAACAAAAAGGTAACATCACAACAATCCCTGTGTACATTGATTTTCCGTTCTACTGAACCATGAAATTTATTCCAGTACCTGCCATATTTTCTGTATTAGTGGTCTAGCTATAAAAATTGTTGCCAGAGGAAGTTAAAGATTAACCAGAATAATCTATATAGGGAAGCATTTCATAGTTTCACAAGCCCTAGCGATACACATATTTGGGTATCTTGATTGTTAATTACTAGTTTAGTAAGAAACATATGCAATAAAAAGATGTATAGGTACAATTAGCGTTTGGTTAGCAGGACACCATCTTTGGATTAACATGAGCGTCTGTTGACTTATTACAACTATATTTCTATCATTTGTTTCTTTTATTTGTTTCAGGTGAACAATGGATGCTGGTAAATTTCTTGCTTCCTGTTGTGTCCAGATATTTTCAAAATTGATTGTAGTTATGATTGAATTAAACGATAATTTGTAAATATAGATGTACCTAGTTAAACACGCGGTCATTACAACTGCAGATTTTAGAAATTTAGCCTTTTTTGGCATAAATATTTCTGATCAATCTATAGCACTTGTGTTGTTAGTATTTGGGTGTGTTAAGTTTTACAGTGTTTCAGTGCTTTGCAGTTTGGTTGAAACTTTCTCCCTACGTGTTTTTTCTTGTGAAGAGGATGGCATTGTTCACGTCCAGGTAAAACTTAGTCCCATTTAAATTCACTTTTTCTAATTCAACTCAATATATTTAATTTGGCTTTTGTTTTTTTTTGAATTCAAATCAATATATTTAATTTGATGTTTGGTTTTTTTAGATTGATTGAAAAGTCAACGTCGACAAGCATTTTGTCAATGCTCAGAAAGGCTAGTGAATTGTTCATTCTAACTCGCCCTCCATCCATGCTCAGAAAGGCTCGTGAATTGTGCATTCAGACTCACCCTCGAGCTCAACTGAACCTGTTTTCAGGACCATTGTATATTAGATTTCTAAATGCAACAGGTCAGCAGACATTCTTCTCTATGGATTTGAATCTAGACAAGCCTGGTTTGAAGCCTTTGCCAGCATACCCAGCAGACTGTATAAGCGGCTCTTCAGTTTGTGTCCTCAACAAGACACTATATGTGATGGGAGGCTTCCACTTGGTTAGTGGAGAGCATTCTTCTCATATTTTTTGCACAGAGATAGGGTCAAAAGCATTTTGGGCAGGTCCGCCTATGCTAACACCAAGGGGAAGAGCTTGTGCAGTAGCAATGGAGAACGACGGCACACTGTATGTATTTGGAGGCTGCAGTAAGCCATGGGCTGAAGTCTATGATCGATATTCTAAGGTTTGGTCTTATATAAGCGGAGATATAAATTCGCTTCCATCATGGGAAGGGTTATGCCACAGTGAAAAAGAATTCGATACACCACCCAACCCAGTTGCAGTGAGTATTTGGATCTATACTCGTCCATATCATGAGAAAGGTGGCATTTTTAATGTCGAACATTGGGGATGTCCATCCAAGTTTCCTGAGAGGTTGATTCGTCATTGGCATCCAACGGCGTCATCTGCGTTTTGTGGAGAGTTGATCTTCACTACATACTGCAACATGCATGAGGAAGGCCAAAATCCGATCCACTCAATTGCTGCATTTGATCCTGTAGAAGAGGTTTGGCTGTGTGTACATGGTATTGACCCCTGCTTCCATCACAATGCTTCCCATTGTGAGATAGTCAAGATGGTTAGTACTGATTCCGAATTTCTCATCCTCGTCTATGTGGAGAAATGGGCTGGTCCACCCCACCATACCCTCATAATTGGTATATACAAAATAGGTGAAAGAAAAAGTGGAGAAATCAATTTAATTCCTGAGAGAACATTCACCATTCGCCCTTTTGATTCCCACCTCATTTTAAAGGGTGCTTGGGTTGGGTAGTGATAGAATTAATGACTGTTTACAAACATGGTTAGCAAGCGAGTTTTGGTGAAACTCTTTTCAGCACAGAAACATGAACACATTTAACGGAGTTTTGGTGAAAATGTATTCAGCACAGAAACAGGAACATATGTAACTGAGTTTTGGCGAAAATGTATTCAGCGCAGAAACAGGAACATATGTAACTGAGTTTTGGTGAAAATGTATTCAGTGCAGAAACGTGAACATATAACGAGAATAGCTTTGTATTCCTGTAGTCCTTGGCAGGCTAGGCATTGTTAGATTTTCTTTTAGAATGAAAGAAACAAAGAAAAATAAATTGTTAAATATCCTGTACATGGGTACAGTTAGCATGAGCAAAATGCAGTCGTGATAATGTTTAGGATTTCAACTTATGTCGTAAGGCTGGAAATTATCATCTGCATCCAACATTGCTGGAAAACCATCTATTTGTGGTTTAAGAGGTAGAGACCACACGATCTACATTGACGGCCAAAAAAGCTATTTGAAATTTGAACAGTTTAAAACAACTTTTTAAGTTTCTAATATTTTGTAATTTCCTTGCAGACACAGCCGAGACTAAATAACTGTCACGTTACTGAATATTCTAGTTGACTGTCCATGGGTTAATCATCCGCACGCAAAGGTGCTAAACGTGCAACGAATTTAACCGTTGACCAACAAATTCAACAGAAACATGCCTGAAAAATACTGTCTTCTTGCAGACACCATCTAGTTTTTGTATCACCGTAAGACAAGTTACTAGGATGACTGGGAATGCAGGTCCCTTGGGTAACCTGTTGTCAAATGCATACAGGCATGACACTTCATTGGTGGATGTGAGTGTTGAATCCATCAAATTCACACCCAAATGTAACCATATATTGTAACGGATAATGAGTTTCCCATCTGAAGTTTTCCAAATTGTTATTTACCTATTGTATGCATGCGTTGTTAGGAATTGGAATTCAAAATGCAAATAATCTATATAATTATTAGATTTTTGTTAAGCCTGTATGAAAATTAAATATTCCACAAATCAATAAATTAAATTAAAACATAAAATTATCTGTGGAGGCTCTAGTGCTCTATGTTGACCCCTCCAATGGTATCGATAGATGATAAGGTGGCAGGCAATTTAATGTTTTGAAGATGTAATTTTGGTGAAACTCACCATATCTTCGAGGTGTGTTTTATTATTATTATTTTTACCATGTTTGGCACCAAATTTTACATTTTTTTGGTATTTGATGGATGTGTAGGCTATAATAGTCACTACATATATTTTTGCTGTTTAAAAATTTTATTTAAAAGATTTCCATGATATTAGGGTTGAACTTTAGTATTAGTAACAAGTTTGATAGATTTGACTGTACGAGTTGTATTCAGAATATTTGTTTGAGTTTGATCTCAATCTCTTCATTTGAAACATGGTTAAAAGTATACCACTGGAAATCATCTCAAACAAGATCTTCAAACTTCTTCGAAGATGAAGATCTTCAAGTAAAATTTTAGACTGGACTTAGTTTGTCAATTTAAGACTCAATGTATTTAGATGAAACATAAGTAATATTGGTAGACAACTTAAAAATCTTGAATATAATTAAGTATAAAAATATCTTTAGTGTCACAAATAAATAAAGAAGGCAAGTGAGATTCTATTACGTGGTTAAGAATTCATTTGCTCAAGCTTTAAGATCTAATAAAGCATCAAGGGTAGAATACAAAGCTTTGTGCTAAGAAGTATAGGAAGTGACAGTCCAAAGGGTGTGAGGAGGAGGACATCCTTGCATAGTCTCAAATACACTCCTCTTCATGGAATGTATGTGTAAGCGAAAACCAGAGATATGATCTCATATAGTGTATCGCTGGCTCAAATAAAAAAGGGAACACACCAACTATATGAAGCCACTCGAAAGCAAAAAATTGTGAACAGTATTAATTGTCATTATGAAAAAAAAAATATTGTCAAAGATATGTATGTCCTAAATAATAACCCAAAGGGCAAATGACACAATTCATTATCTCATGGTCCTTGCAGCCAATGGGATATGTTTCTATCCACCTCCCAACTAGTTCAAGAGTTGCATACAAGTGGTTAGGATAAAGCTGAGCAAGGTTGTGATTGTTCATGATTGTTATGTTGTAATATTTTGTTAAAGAGAGAGTGAATAGCATCTTATATGGCAAAATGTCACTTCATATTTGAGCTATTTGATTTGAAAACCACAAGTTAATTGCTTTGCTAGTACAAAGTTTCTAAGTTTTATTTTTAGATATGGCTGCCTCAAATCTATTGATCGAGACCCTCCCCCTCCTTTGTCAGGGGAGTGCCTTTGACCTAAAGGTCGAGTCCTCTCTAATTGGTTAAGCCCTTTATCAGGGTTCAAAAGGTTAGACAAAAAATTGAATTGCTTAGAACATGGTTGAGTGTAATGATAAGAGGAGGTTGCTTTCATGAAAGAAGCATTCTCTAAAAGTTCCTGGGAGAGGACGCAGGGAGGGTAGCTATGAACAAATTAATCTTCACCCAAAAAACAAAAACTTGTTTTTTAAGGCAACAAGTAGCAAAGTGGGCAATTTTAGCTATGTTAAGATTGTAAGCCAAGTAGTAGATAAAATTTCAATGCAAATTTGTACAATTACTGGTACTAATGGGAAAAGCACCAAGAGGATTAGACTCGGGATAACAAATTTTATGTGTAAACGAATTTTGAGAAGCATTTTAAAGGTCATAAGTTAGAAATTTGGATTTTAGGGTGATGGAAGATGAGAAATTAGGAAGCAAGTCTTGCCATCACATCTCTTCGTAGGCATGGGAGTGGTAAAAAAAATTCAATGTGTGAAGAGCGACAAGTGCATAGAGATGAAACTTAGGTCAAAGCATGGCCACCTATGTACGTCCAAGATAAACATGGTAAGAGGGGTATCCTCATAGACATGGAAACATTGAACATGTGGAATGTGAAACAAATCATAATTAACCACATTAGTACCTAGTACCTCCCTCTGGGGAATCAAATGAAACCTGTTAAAACATGGAAATAATTTTTTATTTTTTTGGGAGAGAAGTAGATCATGAGACACCCGTCTCAAAATAAATAGCAGTTCTCCTAAACGTGCAAGTTATGTCATAAGGGATGTAATTTTATGTTTTGATAAAGTGGGGTTTTGTAAAGTGAGTGCAAATTGGCAATCATACCTCACTTGAAACCTATCGCCACTAACTTTGTATCACCTTTTGTGCACAAAGTTTTACGCAACAATAATCTGATCTTTTTGGTAGAGGTGATATGGAAAATGAGGTCGCGTTCCTTCATACAACAAGGCAATGCGTTGTTAGGGGAGGAGCAATCATGTTTCATGGTGAACTTGAACAATGGCGAAGTGGTGGGGAATGTCAAGGTCATGCAAAACATGAAAGCAATGAAAGATTTCAAGGTAAATTGGGCAATGATGGCGAGGGGCATTGATAGGCTATATCAAGTGATGGACTTGAAGAAGTCCAGGGAGATACATGTGCAAAGTTCAGTGACATATCACATTTGTTTGTTTTAATTATATAAAACCAAATTAGACGACTTTAAAATCAATTGGATGAAAAATAGAAATGCTTCCTTAATGAAAGATGCCTTTTATATAATCTAATTGATTGATCAAGATGACATATACAAATAGATATGGATACAAATATTTTCAAGTTTTTTCCATTATATTTCTCAATAACAGTAACAATAATTATTTTATTCGTAATAGTAGTGCTCATTTCTCTTTACTTGGTGAATGGAGAAGAGGCAAAACTACCCTAGGACCACAAGCGTTGTGAATTTTGGATAACCTACCACCATTCTCTACATACTCTCTCCAAGTGTTATGGCGGTCCGAAGTATTAAATAAATTATTGTATTTAATATATTATTATATTATAATATATAAATATATTATATATTACATTTAAAAAATAATTAAATCACACACACACACACACACACACACACACACACACACACACACACACACACACACATATATTATAATTATTATTAATAATATAATATTAATTATATATTATATATATAATACTATATTAATTTAACAATAAATTATATTAAATAAAATACATAATATATATTATTATTATTATTATTATTATTTTTGCTCGGTAATGAGGGTTAACGGGTCTCTTGACGATTTTATTAATAGCAAAGAAACAAGCATACAACAAACCCAAATCAAAACACAAAGATCAACCAAAAACCCAACAAGTAGAAAACTTCCCCAAAAAACCCTCGTCTTAGGGTCCAAAACAACACAAGGGCTCAAGCTACCTTCAAACTAAATCCCTCCCTTTTCCTTCACTATGAGAATGCAGAGTCCTCAAGGATGGTCTAGGTAGTACACACCCTTTCTTTTTCTTCCTTACTAGTGTCCAGTCCTCACTTCCCTATGCATCCCTTAATTTCATCATGCCAAGAGTTGGAGGGCCATCTGAGGCCACTTCGCAGTGATCATCCGTCATTCTAGAGCCAATAGTTCCAGCATCCTTCACACCCTTCACCGTTACCAGTGAATGAACATGTATTTTTTTAGGTTCCTTTGCTTCACTCATTGGTGATTCTGTGGTGGAGGTTGCAAATACTGTAAGATGGGAAGGTAGAGAATCTTTCCACCACGAGGATTCTATTTTCCGTTTAGAGCTTCGACAATCTATAGCTAAATGTCTAATCTCGAAGCATTTTTGACATTTGAAGGGCATCCCCTCCAATCCTAGAGATTGTGTCTAGCAACAATCCTTTACTTTTATTGTAATACTAGTTGGAAGTCCCTGGGTTGTATCCAGAGAGCCCATGATACATGCAAATGTAGCACGGTGGAAATTTGGTTTAGATGCATCTACCGCCACCGACTCACCTAAGGTGTTGCCAATGGTTGAGAGGTAAGTAGTAGCCCAAAACTAAAGCGACAGGGGCGACAAGTGAACCCAAATGAACCTGGTGGTAAGGGTTTCCAAGAGGGGATTGAAAGCTAGAAACCAAGGTTTCAAAAAGAGAAGATGTTGGTGCCAACTCCAAGTTTTATCTTGAAACATCTTGTTTCAATCCTCCATACAATAAAAAACTACAATAAAGAAACTCTTTGCACAGGGGTAGATTCCCAGGCTATCACTAATGAGTGATTTCTAAGAATCCGAGACCCATTTGTGTAATGTAGAGAGGCTTGTCCAGAGTATGTCAAAGTGACAGATAAATCCCCTGGTAGTAAACCAATCCTCATTTTTCAACACTTCTTCAATTGCATCATCCCCCAAGGAGATGCAAGGACTATTTGCAACAACTTTCATGGGTTTAATATTTGCAATATCCTTTTTCCCCTGCCACGAGAAAGGAATTCCCTTCTGCAGCTTGGGGGAGTCACTAGAAAGGGGTGGAAGGCCATCCAAAGCCAACCCCAAGACCTTCCTTTGAAGCTTTGACACTTGACTTAGTTGCTGAAAAGACCTGAGCAACAAATCACTTTCCTTCACTTGAATCCCCATCTCAGTGAGTCCATACCTGCCTTTGCCCTCGCACCCAAAACAACTCCCATTCAGAAAGCCTAGGAATATTGATGCAAATAACACTGTTTAGGGTTTTGGTGTCGCTGTAGGGGTCACTTCTGTGCTCGAACCCTTCCTACTAATCCCAGTTGACTTCTCCTCAGGGCAACCTCTGAGTCCTATCACTGCCATTTTCACCTTCGCCCCATCCTCCAATGTCGTCCCTACCTACAGAGAGATGCGAGCCCTAGCTGAAGATTCAAGAAGCATCAACCATCTCCACTTAGTCATTTCTCCCCCCCCAAAAATAAAAATAAAATATGTTGGGTAACATGCTTTATTTAACCGAAGCTAGAACTAACTATGAAGAGTAACCCTAGCCATAGATTGTGGACTCACCTCGTCACATTGAACATAGATTTCAAACCACATACCGATCCCCGTTGTATTAAACACCAACCCAATTAGTCTATTGCATCATGTACTCTCAATACTGACTCACTAAAACTTAGTTTGGGAACAATACTATAGAGGTGGTTAGTCTAAGAAATGTACCTCAAGACCTCCCACTTCTAACACTCAACTCACATACCGCTAGGCTATTTTACTGGGTCATAATATATACCATTATTAATTGATTATATATTATAATATACAATTATATTGATTAATATGTATTATGAATATATAGCAATAGTATATAAATAAAAAATATATAATTAATGTAATATATTATTTATAGTATTAAATAATATTTATTAATACAATTATGATTAATTATATCATGATTATATAATATTTTATATTAATATAATACTATATTTAATATATTAAGATTTAATATATATTAACATGATATAGGATAATATAATAGATATAATATTATAATAGTTTATATTAACTATTGCTAGTATATATTATATAAGATATAATAATAAAAAATAGTAGTATATAATAATAATTATTTTGTAACATATTTTTTTCCTAACCACCCACCTTACTTTAAAAAAAAAAAAGTTAAGATCGACAATGATTAATACATATAAAATATTCTATAATTATTATATCACTGATGTAGTTTTCACTTTTCAATTAATTTTTTTTACTTCAACCAATAAAAATGCATAAAATATATATTATATTAACAATTATAAAGTTTTGCATATAGTTTAACAAATTACTTTTAGAATATTCTATAGGTGTTACTCAGTGATATTCTTTTAGACTAAATGTAACATTAACATGTGTCTCCTACAATAATGTAACATTAAATACTCTACATTTTATGTTTATAAAAACCGAATTAAAATTGAACAACTCGTCATTATATAAATCATTCAATATTTTCTTCTTCTAATACTTTTCAATAATCAATTTAATTTAATTCGTATGACCTCCAAAATAAAGTCTCATGTGAGTGAGCAATTAGACATTTATAATACCAATCAAGAAGGTATTTATTTCATAAATATATACTAAAAATAACCACAAGAAATATTTACAATTAATTTATTCCCCATCTCCTTAATGTATTGTATATGTTTTAATTACTTGTCAATTATAACATTAGTATTTAAAAGTGTGTATTTTTTTTAAATTATTTTGTAAATTCTTTCTTTTTCTTTAGGAGATTAATAACAAATTGAATCTCTATAATTTTAATATAAATAATTTTATACTGTTTCTCATTTCAAAGTAAGATTATAAATTTAAATAATTTAATTTTCTATAATATAATTAAAATTATTCATCAATGAGATGTGAGTGAGTTGGTAAAGTGGCTTGGTTGTTTCAAACTCCTACCAAGTTCAATTTTCACTAAGGTATTTGAGGTTGGATGTGGTAGTCGTTAGTATTCTGGAGTCAGAGGTGGTCATCATTGGCATCTTAGGGTTGGATGTGGCCATTCGTTGGTATTCCCGAACAGATTGTGACTGTTTATTAGTATTCTTGCGCTGATTGTGGTCGTTGTCGGTATTCTTGGACCGATTGTGGCCATTAGTATATTTGGTACATCCCCGATTGTGTCCTAGACCGATTCGTAGCTCCAGTCAAAAGTGAATATCAATAATAATAATAAAATTATTAATTTAAATTTGAAATTCAACAATTATATGGTAATGAAAATAATTATTAAGTTATATTTTAAAAACCCTAATGATAATAATATTATAAATTTTATTAATTAAATTCTCTAAAATATCAATATATTCATAAATTAATTTTCATATAAGGACATAATATCAATATAACACTAATTTTATGCTCAATTATGAATAAATACTACTAATGCTAGGCAACTTAATCACGTGGTCTACCTATTAAGTACATATTCACAAACTAGATTTAAACAAATCAATTATATACAATTCAATATATATAATTTAATGGTAAAACTAGCCATGTTGCATTTTTTTTGCTTATGAACAAATATTCAAGTATAAAAAAATTTCAATTTAAAGACAGGGAGTAGCCGCTATGCGACCCTTGTTTCATTAATGGGTCTACCAATTGGCTGCACAATATCAATTTATGTAATTCTTAACCCAAACTTTTCATACATTTTCATATTATTTTATTATATTATTATTAAAGTGTTATATACAAACTATATATATATATATATATATATATATATATATATATGCTATAATATTATATTATAATATTATTTATAAATAATAATTAATAATTATCAACCGTAGTTGGGAAAAAGGGCAGGATTGGAAAAAAGGATTGGATTCCTCCCCCTGCATGATGGTTCAAGTTTAATTTTGATGGAGCTTCTAGCGGTAACCCAAGAGCTTCAGGAGCGAGTTGTATCATCTGGGATTGCAGTGGATCCCTCATTCGAGCAATGTCTAGGAAGATTCAGGATGAGAAAAATAATGAAGCGGAAGCTCAAGCACTTGCAAATGGGATTGATCTTACTATCTAGTGTGATATTCTGAAGTTGATCATAGAAGGTGACTCGCAGGTCATTATTTCGACTATAAAAAAGAAAGCAACCACATCTTGGCACTTAGAGAATATATTGACGAACATCTAGATGAAATTGGAGGTTTTTTCCTCTATTGATTTTAATCACTACTTTCGGGAAGCTAATATGACAACTGACTTCTTGGCGAATTGTGGAATTGATCACGCTGAAGTCGTAGGGTTGACAATGTGTGAGAAGCTTGGGAAGACTTCCCATCTTTCTCTTTAATCAATTTTGGCTAACCCCTTGTCCCTGTTATATCCTTTTGTATTACTTTGTTTAAAAAACAATTTCAAAAGATAAGCTTATTTAGAGGGGGTCTAGTTTGGCGGAGTTATTGTTTGGCAGAATCTAGTTTGGTGGCTTTTCTTCATTGTCATCCCATCATTTCTCAGACAAACTCCCTCATGATGTGTTGTTAGTTTGGGAAGGATTCACATGAATGATGTAGGGATGATATTATTGGAAGTAATGGAGGTAGTATACGGTACGAGGGAGTCACGAGAATTTCCTCACACATCATTATTTATTGGCTCCCTCAGCGCTTTTTAGTAGTTTAAGGAGAATGTTCTTCCACCACCTTGACCTTTACTAGTGTTTCTAGAGGTTGGGGTTCTCAGAGCTTCCTATGGAGAACATCAATGAAATCGCCTTGGTGACACCCTACATTTACAGTGGTAGCTAGGCACGAGGGATGGCTTTTGATGAACAAATTTTGAGAGCACGACTTAAGCATGTATTTTGGATGCTGACAGAGGACATCTTTGGAGCTATCACGAGTGTTCTTGGGTAAGAGTTTCTATCACAGGGAGCTCATTACAAGGTTAATTCAAAGATTGCAATGGTCTTTGCATCAACCCTGATGTTTTTGGTCTTTGACTCAGAGGTGGTAGCATGGGTGGTGGCCTTCTGTGTGCACCTAGAACTCCATATTGGGTCAGTTAAGAAAATTTTATTGTATGATTTGTCTCCTCTCCCTAATCTATTATTTTTAGGAAAGGATGGACTTGGTCTAGTTTCGGTTGTGGTGTTCAGAGCACTAAAAACATGGTAAAAAGGTCAATTCGTAAGACCCTAAGGAAGGAAAGTTTAATTCTTTGCCTCCCATGCTTAGTTACAGAGCCCAATCCCATAAATAACACAACTGTGTGCATGCCGCCATAAAAATATGCGAGTTGAGGCAGTGAAAAAGCTGGTCAAATGGATTGCCAGGGGGAAGATTGCAGTGCCTCACTGCTATAACAAGTCTCTATTTGAGGAATTTGGGTTGGACACCCCTGCGGTTGCCAACACCTCGTTGGTGTTTGTGTTTGAAGGTAAAGCTCCAAGAAAACAAATGAAATGTGAAGTCTTGGGTGAAACAAAGGATAATATCTACAGTCGTGAGATTATTTTCTTATATGATATGGATGATGAGATTTGTGCTGGTATCAACTTCTAAAGCTGGTTTACGTCCACTTTTCTAGTTTTACTGGTTTGATCCTCGATAGGGTCTTATTTTGGTTTCTGTTTATTGTTTTTGGTCTCTTGTAAACCCTTATTTTTTGAGGTCTTTGTTTGGCTGGTTGTTGATGGCCTTTCATTGGTTTCTCTATATTTGGGTATGTGCCTACAGGTTGGTTATTGTAAAACTTTTCTATTTTGGGTTGGGGGCCCTTATAACCCTGTACTTATCTAAAAAAATAATTAATAATTTATATAATATGTATAATTAATAATATATATTATATAATACTATTATATATATTATTAATTCTTGGTAAATTGACTTGGTTGATTCAAGCACCATCCAAGATCAAATTTTAGTATGGTATCAGAGGCCAGTTGTGGTCGATCATTGGTATTTTTGAGCCAGTTGTGGCTGATCATTAGTATTCTTGTGCCAGTTATGACTGTTGATGGTATTCTTGAGTCTATTATGACTGTTCATTAGTATTCTCAGGCCAATTGTGACCATTGTTGATAATTTTGGTACTTATGATAGATGATCACTTGGGGATCTAGGCTCTCGATTGTGTCCCAGACCGGTTGGAGCTCCGATCAAAAGCATATAGCATAAGAATCCCACCAAAACTAGTAACTATAATATATATATATATATATATATATATATTATAAATACTTATTATTTATGTATATAAACATACATACATATATTAATAATAGATATATAGTGAATATCATATTCTAGATGATGAGATAGAGGACTATGAGCAATGATTGGCAAATTTAGTGTGACAAATGGAGAAAGCAGGGCAACAAGTGAAGAAGATACAAGTGTATGAATGAGGAGAAGGGAAATGATGAACTTTCAGTGTCCTACCCCAGTGATGATGGATAGTGGAAGTGGGAGTGACGGTGGTTTGGATTAGTTAGAGGAAATGGAAGTAGATAAAACCCAATTTCAATCAAGTATGTTGGCCTCTGAGCCGTGTGTGCTTCTCTCCAACCCTAATTACCCTAAGTGCTTTAAATATCAAGTGGTGTGCAACATTGGCATTTGTAGGGACCCATACAAACATCAATCATTTTTCCATCTTGTACCCTTTTTATCTGGGATGTCATCCCTCCAAGTGACATGATGGGTGCTTAGCAAAGGAATTGTGTAGTGTGGGTGAATGTGGCTCCAAACGACCCCATTTTGCAAGTTGAGATTAAGCTGATCAAATAACCTTTTTTTTGTGAAATGAGAGGAGGCACTTTGGGTTGAGGTTTTGACTTCTGTAAAAGAGTGAAAGGTTATTTTGTCCTGTTCCTTGCTCTATGGTCAGAGTCCAACTGACCCCATTTTTCAAGATGAGATTAAGCTAAGTAGACAACCCTTTTTTTAATGAAATGGGAGGAGGCACTTTGGGTTGAGGTTTTAAATTCTACAAAAGAGTAAAAGGTTCTTTTGTCCTATTCCTTCTTCTGTGGTCAGAGGTGCCAAACTCAACATTTTTGCTTCCCTTGATTCCTTATTACATGTTGTTTGCTTTTGTATTAGTGGAAAAATTCATGGGCCTATGGATTTTTCTGACCTGCCATGCCTCTTTAATGTAAATGTTGATTTCCTTTGGATAGTTATTTCTGGTCCTTTACCCCCCTTTTAGCTTGGTGTGGAAGTGTTTTTGTGGGCTCCATAGGGGAGAGGTGGTTCGTTCCTTCCTACCAGGGTTTGTATGGTTGTTGAGAGTTATTTTTTGAGCTTGAGAGGGTTTTTTTACTCCTACTTCAAGGGGTCTTTAGGGTCAAGTGGAAGCTTCTACCACGCCCCTCCTCCAAGTTCTAGTGGAATTTAGTGGTCAGGGATAAGGTGTCCCCTAGTTAAGATTGGATGAGCATGTCTTTACTAATGGAGAAGTCTTGTTGTTCAGGGTCTCTTGGAGGCTTTTTGGCTTGAATAGTTTTTTGCTATTAGATGTTAATGTTGAAAATCTCTTGGTATTTGATGTAGTTATTTGAGCTATTTGGTGAGCAGTTGGAGTCATTTTGACCTTGATATGTTAAGTATATAATAACTAAAGGGATCAATTGGGTGTACTCTTATGGTTGGTGTCGAGGGAGATGGTTCATCGATTGTGGCTTTTAGGGCTTGCTATGACAAACTATTCTAAGTTGGTTAACTGGTTGGTTGGGGTTGGGCCCATATTTTTTGTTATGGATTTTAGTCATTTTTTGTGGTTGGTTGTTTGTATCGGGGTTTGTCCCCCATTTTGGCATTGATAAGTTGTGGATTTTTTCCCTTTGCGAGTGGAGAAGTGTAGAGTCCACCTTCTTCATCCAATTTTTTTAATCTAGTTTTTTATCATTGTATTGGTTGAGGTCTCTTCAACCCTTAATATCTATCAAAATATAATAATAGATATAAATAAGTAATATGATATACATAATATTTATAATAAATATAAGAAATAAATATTATAATACTAATCTAATATTTCTATCATATATTATATATTTGTTTAACCCTAAAAGAAGTGGTTGGGGATAGAGTTAAGAATATAGAAACAATTCAAGCACAAGGGTGATAAACTAATATATAGCAGGCCAATTAATTGTAAACTTAGAGAAATAGATATTTTGAATTATCGTATTGAGATATGCTAAATATATAAATTAATAAATTTGAAAGATGTTCAATTGAATGTAATGCTAAAGAGAAATGATACTTAGCTAGGTTTATTGTGTGAAAGCATATATAGACTATAAATAAGTAGAAAGTATGCAAGCTCGATATTCTAGATCAGTCGTCAAATTTTGGAAATTGTAATTCTGTAGCCATGGACACAATTGTCAGATCTGGACACTATCATTGATGCTAGTGTTTGACTGTGATGTAGGTGTCTAGTACAAAATAATGATGAGATATTGATGTGACCAACTTCAATATTATAGGGTTTTTATCACCTTTCTATTGATATATTCATATTTTAGATACAAACTATCACTCTTTGCTAATTGATCAAAACCCTATCTCTTCATTCTTAAAATGAGTTTGCTAAAAATAGGTTAGTGGGCTCATGGTGTTGATCTGACCTCAATGACCCCTCTATCATAAAGTAATGCCTACATAGATAATACTCTAAGTAGGACCTCAAACTTATGTAGTTCTTACCTATGTGTGGGAGTGTGTGTGTGTACAAGGGTGAAATATACTATATGAAAATACATGCAGTGATCTAGCTTGTCATTTGATAAATATTGCTCATAGGTTGCTCTTTGAATGTTTTATATCTATCATATGATTGCTTCTATGCTTGATATGCAAATATGAATGAATATGACATAATAGATTGGTTGTGTAGTTGACTGATTGAGATTTAGTAGGTGCTTACTTAGTATTTTCTAGATGAAAAATGAGAAGACTTAGACTTATATTTATATCACACCTTTTGAAAATATCTCACAGTAGGGTTCAATAAGACAAATAAGCTGACTTATAGGTTTTAAAATATTTACAATTTAGATGATTTTTTGCAACTAGACACTAGATAAAAATATGGACACTACTGTCAATGGTAGTATCTCTCTATGGTTGGTAGTGTCCGAAAGGCTAGAAAATAGGTACATATCTGAAATTGATAGTGAAATATTTTTATAAGGTTTTAAGTTTTCTATGTAGTGCAGGAGACCTGGACCATCAGAATGATATGGATCAGACTAAGAGATAAGCATTTAATCACAATGAGATAACGAACGTGAGCCTTTTGATAGTAGGGAGGTCTAGAACAAAAGGGTATAGCTCTGACTTATATTTGTAAAATGTACAAGATTAAGACGCTATAAATATTTAATGTTAGTATTTATATTTGTCTCCCCTTTAATATAATAATGCATAATGATGAAATTACTAGTTTAAAATAAATAATTATGTACCTAGGTGTGTACAACACACCTTGACTTTGCTTGAGTATGTAGATACTAAATTTGAATTATAACATCTCAATCTTGTATACTTGACAAGTACTTCTCATGGATGTACCCTTCAGTTTCTAAACCTTCCCACTACCTAAAGACTCACAACTGCTATCTCTTGTGGTCATCATTTATTTATTAGTCTGACCATTTTTTATTCTAATGACCAAACTTTTATTATGCTCAAAATGATATAATCCTTTTTATTATTATTCTATTCAAGTTTTAGAACTATACTTATTTTCTAACTTCTCAAACACTTGCATCTTAGCTAGACACCTACATCGATATAAGTGTCTTGTGCTAAACTAAGTGTCAAGTGCCCTAAAGTCATCAAATTTACAATTTTAACATGTCCTTATGGTCAGCCTAAGTGAAATAATGTGATATACTTCTAAAAATGATATATATATATATATATATATATATATATATATATATATATGCATGATCAATCTTCATTCATAACTCACCTAGCAAAAACCTAGCAAAGATCTAACATCTCAAAAGGTAACTTACCAAGAAGCACTCAATCAAGCATTTAAGTGAGCAAATCTTCCCTATTCATACCTATTACCAGCTAAACACTCTTATTTCTATTTATTTCAATATTAATTGATAATTGTAATTACTATTTTTAGCATATCTTAGTATTTAAATTCAGAATATTATTTATCTGAGTTCACAATTAATTGGCCTGCTATCGATTTGTTTATCACCCTTGTGCTTACTCATTTATATGTTCTTAACCCTATATTGTATTGCCCCATCTCAAAAAAGGGTTAAAAATTTGGGGAACCCTACCTCTATGTCTTTCCATGCAACTCCTAGTGTGCTCTAGGATTATTTTGATTTTATGATCTCTCAATTGTTATAATTTTTTTTAAAATTCATAATTTATTTTTTCAAAATCATGTTTAATATAGATAAAATAGACCTTATTCCTCCTCCTAACCCTAAGGAGGGTGATAGATACCATCCCTTTAACCAGGTCCATGCTATCACTCCTTTAAGAGGTAAGGTAGATGGTATATATTTGCATGTTAAATCAAATTTACCTAGAATTTATGCTTGTGAAGCCCCAACAGATCAAATTACCATCATGAACAAGTTAATGGAAGATTTAAAAAACAAAATCAATATGTTAGTTCAAAAGTGACATTATTAAAAAATTAGATTGCATACCTATAAAATCTAAAATGTGCCAATGTTAATTATATGTTTGTATCTTCCTCGATCAATGTTATACCCAACAAGGTTTCATATCCAAATGACAAGCTAAAAAAACATACAAGTGATTCAAATATTATACCAAAGGATACTAAGAGTCCAAATCAAATCTTAAGAGAAATGGTTCGAAACAAGGTGATTTAATTGCCTCATCTACATTCTATAAGAAAATCCAAATACTATTGTGCATACCATATAATGCATGGGTATCATATTGATTGTTGCTTTGCCTTAAAGAAAAAATATAAAATATAAATGATAGTGGTGATCATATCATTGATACATCAATCCAAAAAACCAATCATATTATGAGTACCTCTTAAAAAGTATAAGTACAAAAATAACAAATATGGGTACCAAAAGATAATTCACAACACAAACAATTGCAAATGCAAAAATTAGAACATGACAAGACTCAAAAGGTCAAGCTAGAGCAAGATATGTTACAAAAAGATAAATAAATAAAGGCACAAATTACATCTTCTCCTTGAGTTCAAGCCAAGATATATGACTCTTCTCTAGTCCATAATGAGATACAAGTTCCTAACAATGATGAACGTAATCAGAAAAATCAAACTTTCAATAAGGACATTCCAATTTATGGTGCAATGAGTTTTTCATACACAAATGCTCAAAATGATATATCACAAGTTTGAGAACAACCTAAGAAGTTACATCTTTCCTATACTAATAACACAATACATTGGTATAATCCTACTACCATAAAAGATTGGTATGATCCTGATGATACTAATAACACAACATATGAATATAATATGCATGATATAGAGCTTTCACAAAAGCATCCCCTTGATGAGTACATTAACTTCTAATATCACTTTTATTTGCACATGTCTTCCTTGCTTGTCCTTCCAAATATTCAAAAAATACAAATAAAATCAAATATTCTAATAATACCAAAATAATTAAAAAATTAAAAAATATTTTCACCTTTCACATGTTCTATTAGCTCCTTGGAATCTATGTTGTTAGTTACATGTTGATATATAACATATCTTTTATTTATATATACACATGTTTCATGAATATTTTGAGTGTAATATAGGCATACATAGGCACATGATCTATGCACTTTCAGAAGTTGGGCCTTCCCTCTACTCATGTGATATGGACATTAGGTGCATCCACTTCTTTGATCACGATACACCTATGTTACATTATTCTATGAGATTTTTTCATTATCATGTTTGAGATTATATAATTACACATGCCTTTATCCATGCTTATATCTTTCATAGTATACATGATATTCTATGTACTTGACATTTTTTTCTAACACAATATCCAGGGACTAGTATGATATGTTTATGTTGGTTGTTTTTATTCCATATTTTCTATTTATGCACTTCCTTAAGTGTCTTGAATTTCTTGATATTGTATTATTTGTTTTAGCATTTGAATATGCTCCATTATTTGCAGCCCCAATGCCTTTTTTCATTTACTTTGACATTTGAATATGTCATTTCTTATTATATGGACATTTCAATATGCCATTACTTGCCTTGCAGACATTTGACTAAGCCATGTCCCTTTAATTGTGTGGCATTTGAACATGCCCCTTTTTTGAGGTCTCCTTGAAATACTATCTTTTGATTTAATTTTGAGTGCTCTTGTGTGTGTACTTGATTTCTTGGTAATCTTGTACTATTACTCTCTAGACGTTGTCATGATCTATATCATGTATATTTGGCCTTGATATGATCACATTCTACGCATTCAATGATATATTTACCTATACATATTTCTTTTACATGTTACATGATACATTCATAGGTTATACAATTATCTTATCCTTATGAGGTAAGGTGGATACCGGGTTTTACTTCCCCTCACCTCAAAAGGGAGGCATATCAGTGGGGGCATGTCATAGAGGCTTGACCTCCACATTATTCACAATTTTATATTTAGTGGGGGCATGTTATAGAAACATGTTCTCCACATTTATACCAGTTCTTAGTTTCATATTTTTGTGGGGGTATGTCATAGGAACATGTCTTACATACATAAAAAATATTTTAAATTAGTCAAATTGCACAGTTATATGATTTAGATACACATTTATGACAAAATTATATATATTGGTACCATTGTTATACCCAGGTTTTAGCTTGAGACATATATGCCATACAAAGGGCACCTTAAATTACAAAATCAAAATCAATTTCAGATTTCAAATACTTCTATGAACTTTAGCATATACCCATATATATTTTTACAAACTGATATCGAGTCAATCTATTGTAGTAGTTGGTTCACTTTTGTCAAGGTTGAGGTGATTAAATCACTCAATCTTACCAAGTTTATAGGATGTAGTAATAAAATCATCTGCTGTCACTAGATTTATGTTGTGAGTTGACTTAGATCACTCATGCTCACCAGGTTATAATTGTGATTGGGTTGTATCATTGGGTTAACCTTAACTGCCAGGTGGAAACTCATATTTTCTCCAAGGTTGGGGGCAAGTTGTCCTCCAATATTTATAAATATGTACTTGTAGGTTTTAAATTTGTCCTAATCTTAGTTTTAATTATTCATAATGAAACATCTTTTTAAAAAAAAATGCCAAAAGATAAGATGGTTGCGTTGATACATAGGTGTACTCCTAATCTTGATCTCTTTACTTTTAAACATTATAAATACTTTCAATTTCAGATTATATGCACTGATTAAATACTATAATATGCTCTTAGTTTCAGGCCAGTCACTAGCAAAGCACTCAAGTTGGACTCACACAAAGACAAGGTATGTTATACACACCCAGGTATACATTTCTTTTCCTTTAAACTTAAAGTTTCATTACTAGATTAAGGGGAGAAAATGTAGATACCAAATCTAAATTATATAGCACCTCAGTATATTATACTTGGAAAGTACTTCTTATGGCTATACCCTTCAATTTATAGACCTTTCCATTGTTGAAAGGCTCGCATCTGCTATCTCTTATTCCTATTGTTTATCTCTTAGTTATATCATATGTTATTTTGATGACTAGGCCTTCTATGTTGCTCAAAATTCTATAGACATACTTATTATCATCCTCTACAAGTTTTGGACATGTGACTATTTTTTATCTTCTTAGACACTTGTATCCCAACTAGATGCCTATGTCAATGTAAGTGTCTTGTGGCAAACCAAGTGTTAAGTGACATAAAGTCATCAAAGTTTTAATTATAACATGTATTTATGGTTTGTCTAAGTTCTTTAACGTGATATATTTTCTAGAAAGATTGGTATATATGCACGATCAATCCTCATTCATAACTCACATAGAAATAAACCTAAAAACTCATAATGCAACTTACCAAAAGCACTCAATCAAACATTCAAGTGAGAAAATCGATCCTATTCATATCTATTTCTATATAAGGCATAAGATAAAATCCCAATAGCTCTGACGTACTAAAGGATCATTCCATGAGCCACAGTTTCCAATATACAAGACAAGTCACTCTATAAACTTGCTTATCACACATTACATCCTTTTGCACACACAAGCCAACATGTAGGGGAGAACTACATAAGTTTGAGTCCCTGTTTAAAGTATTGGCTATGTAGGTAGGGCCCATTGACAAAGGGGTCCTTAGGGCAGGTCGACATTGTGAGCCCACTAACCTATTTTTCTCACACTTATTATTTTTAACATATCTCAACATTTAAATTTAGAATATTGTTTATCTAAGTACATAATTAATTGGCATGTTATAAATTTGTTTATATCCCTTGTGCTTATTCATTTTTATATTCTTAACCCTATACTTTATTGACTCATATCAATTTAGGGTTAAACAAATCCCACTTTAAGTGCTTTGACAGTGTATGAAATGTAACCAAGATCATGTTACAATATAAATTAGTGCATATAATATGAACTTTGAAACAATTTAAATTATTGAAAAGAAAGAGAGTAAGGAAGGAGTACACCTGTATGTCAATGAAACCATGCTACCTCTTGATTATTTGAATTAGTAAAGATGTTTCCCTATGAATCATTGGAGCTGAAAAAGGTTCAACCTAAACCTTGAAGAATTGAAGAGGGATATTAGAAGGTATTATGCCTCCAATTTGGTGTAAGGATGAGTTGTGACATGACCATTGAGATCACTAAATCTAAATCACATAACTCAAGTGTGAATATTTAATATGATGAGCTTGAGTGATTTAATCAAATCATCTTATAAATCTAACAAGATTGGATTATTTAATCAATCTAACCTATAAATCGTGGGAGGTTGAATGATTTAATCAATTCAACCTATAAATTTGAACTAGCTATTGTAATAAAAATACTCGATAACAATACATCCTGGTGTAATTGATCCATCTTAGTGAATAGTAAAATTGATAAATTTTATAATTTTTAGTACAAAAATATGGCATATACACTTTTAATATGTCTCAACTAGAGTATATGTGTCATAAATTTGAAAAACTCTATTTCAAATTTATGCAAAAATTAGTGCAATGTATAAGATTCTAACCCAAGTGTATATATAAATCATGAAACTATATTAGAGTGTGGAGGTCATATTTTTGTGAGATGCCCCCACTAAAATTTAGATATATTGAGAATGTGAATAAGTGCGTAAGTGTGGAGGTCATACCTTTATGACATGCCCTCATTGACATCTATAAACTATGAAAATTATGGAGGTCATGATTCTATGACATGATCCCACCGATATACCCCCCTTTGAGGTGAGGGAGATAGAAAATGGTAGGTACCTTACCTCAAAATTATAAGGCAAATATATAATTTATGTATGAATCATGTAACATATAGAGATAACATGTTGAAGTAGATATCAATGAAACTCATAGTATTTAATCACATAAAGTCCTAAGATGTATGATATGGATCATGGCAACATCTTGAGAGTAACAATACAATCTCAACAAATGATTAAACATGCACACAAGAGCACACAATGTAATGCAAAATAATGGTCCAAGGAGACCTCATACAAGGGGCATGTTCAAATACTAAACAATCGAAAAGAATGACATATTCAAATGTCCATTTAATGATATATTCAAATGTCCAATCAACATACAATGACACATGGGCCAACAAAAAAGGAAAATATTCAAATGTTCCAAAATCAAGACAATAAAAAGAAATGCAATATACAAGGAAGTGTAAATGTTAATAGATGAAGTATAAGAAACCAACAATAACATATCATTCTAGTCCCTACATATATGTGTTATCAAAAAAAGATTATGTAACATAACATATAAAGTACACTGAAAAAGATATGAGAGTGGATATAGATATATGTAAACATTAGTATATAATCTCAAACATGATAATATAGAAATGATCATAAAGGATATGTAACATGTATTAATCATGATCAAAAAATAAGATGCCCCCAATGTACTATATGACATAATTAGAAGAGATGTCTAACATCTATGAGTAGATATATCATGTGTCTGGGTATGCCTATATCACACTCAAAAGATACATTAAACATGTGTATATACAAATGAAAATATATGCTATCTACTAGCATAAATCAAATAACATAGATGCCAAAGACCTAATAAAATGTGAATGTTAAATATTTTTGTATTTTTGATTTTTTTTTTTGTATTTATTTATTTTGAAATATGATTAGATTTGAAAATATTTTAGCTTAGAGACTAAGGCATCAGAAGGTGGATCCTATACTTGCTAAAACCTCTTACGCTTATTTATTTCCATCTTTCAATGTTCTCTCATTATTTATTGTTGCCAGTTATTACTATGAGTTTATCATCAAATCCATCATGTGTAATGCAAACATATTTATTTTCAAACTGGTAGAGAATACACATATTTGTTTTATTTACAATTGTTTTCATATATGCCAACCATTATTTCCAAAATTGGAAAGTTAAATTTGATCTTTGGTCATTACTCATATTAGTATATCAACCAATTTTGGTCTACATACTATTAGTAGCATAATGTATCCAAGGGATCCTGGGAAAAGAAGGTAATGTTGTAACTCATGTATACCACAACCCAACTATCAAAAAAATGCAACAATACAAATGTTTCTTGATTATTTATATTAATCTTAAGGTGTGTCTAATAAGTTCCATCAATATTTGTAGTAATAATTAAATTATCACGTCTAGAACATTTTGAATCATGCCTCACTGTATCTTTGTCTTTTAAAAGATTGAAATCAGAGGTCTTTTTCTTTGCTCGAGTATAAATTATATATGACCATCATGTTTGTAATTTTGAATTTGGATTTGTAAGGCCCCACAATGATTTGCATCATGGTTGATGATCCTATGATAAGTGTAATATGATGATCCTTCTTTTTGGGCAAGTCTACTCCCTGACATGTGTTTGTTAGGAAGTAAAGATATCATCTTATGCTCAAGTAACAAAGAATGTATTGTATGTAGAGCATATTATTTTTTTATGATCCATAAAATATGTTGTGGATAATTATGTGAATATTCCATGTTATTGACATGATGCATTCAAATTTATCCCTTTTAAGGTTGAATTAATGTTTGTAGCCAAGAGGGATGGATTAAATAACAAGCATTTACATGTTCATCTGATAATTTTGACTTGCCGTTATCTAAATGTGATTTTGTATCTTTTGGTGATGAGTTTAACTTGTATGTACTAGGACCTGTAGGTGTGAATAGGTTATGTGAAAGATGCTCAAGTAGATCAAAATTTAGTTTTTACATTTGTTTATCGATCACAGTATGAAGAAGTCCATCATCACTATTATAGTAATTTGAAACTTTTACATTTTACTTCTCAATATTAACCAATAAAGTAAAATCAAATGTTGGATTTTCCTATTGTTTTGGTATTATTGGCTCCTTTGGTAATGGTTCTTTTTCTAAGTGTGCATCCATGTGCACCTTAGTAGCTAGTGCCTTATAAAAATCTTGAAGTAAATGAGTTATTTTTATTAATTATCCCATATCATATGTTTGTATGCTTTCAAGTGGAATATATTTATTTGGGGGTATGAATTTAGGAAATCCTTCTATGTCAGAATGTAACATTTGAAAAAAATTGATCATCAACGGGTTTGTCCACAATACCCCAACATATATAAATTTGACACATCAATGTAATATGAATGGAACACCTTCCATCATGTGTATATAAGGTATACCCAATATTAAGTTATAATTAAATGATTGAGACATTAATTGGAATGTAGTTGATATTATTTTTAGTCCCAATGTCACATCTAATTCAATTTGTCTAATTTGCAGGCTACATGAGTTATCAAATCTTTTGATATGTGCATCTGATTTATAGAGAAGATTGATATTAATATCCATTATTGTTAAGAATTATATGCTATAAATGTTTAGGCCAGACCCATTGTCAACTATCACTCTTTTTATTCCTTTTTTATGTATACTAACTTGTATGAATAAAGGCAAGTCTTGGTTAATAATCTCTTTTGATGGTAAATATTTTGGATCAAAAGCAACAATGTTGGTTGAGATATTATATAATATCTAAAAAATAAGTTGGTTATATATCACTTTGTACTTGGGTTTCATACAAAACTTCATATAAGATATCCTTATAGATAGTGGATTATTTTAAAAGCTCGAGGATTGAAATGTTAGCATGTGTATTGCTCAATTGGTTAACAAGATCATATCATGTAGATTTGATTACAAGTTTAGGATTAGGTGGGATATGTTGTATATTAATAGGTGGTTGAATAGGTTAGACACACTTTCCTTTTCATGTAATGATATCATGGACCGTAAAATTTAATATAAATTATGGGTGACTAACATGAGTGGGATGGTAGCTGTCACTCGAATAGGCTTTAGGAGGAATAAAGGGTTGGGAGTACACAAATTGGCATATGTATACATATCTATGTTATTATAAAAATAGTTATAAAGAGATATTAAAGTATGGTCTTGTTTTAAAACACTCTTTATATTGTCCAATTTGGTTATTATGCTTGATCATACTTTTGATTAGTTTAACAATGTACGGGGAGTAAAAAGTAAGTACTACAATCATATATTGTGCCATGAAATAAATAGTATATGTATCTATATTAAACATGATTTTATAAAAATAAATTATGATTATTAAAATTTGAATATTTTTATAATAACAAGTCAAAGATTAGAAAAAATAGTAAATCATGAAACCCTACGTCAACCTAGGGTTTGAAGATCGAAGGTCATGTTCACCAAATTTTCAACCCTAAATTTATAAGTGGTTGGGGACAGGGTTAAGAATTTATAAATAGTTCAAGCATAAGGGTGATAAATTATTCTATAACATTCCAATTAGTTACAAACTCATATAAATTAATATTCTAAATCATAATACTAAAATATGCTAAATATAGAAAGTACCAAATTTAAAATATGTTCAGTTGATTGTAATACTAAAGAGATGATACTTAACTAGGTTTACTGTGTGTAACCAATTATGAATTGAAAATAAATATAAAGTATGTAGGATCAATATTCTAGATCAATCATTAGATAGCCATGGACACTACCATCAAATTTGAACACTACCGTCAATGCTAGTGTCTGATTGTGACACATGTCTAATATGAAATAATGACTAGATATTGATGTGATCGATGTCTATTCTAGATTTTTATCACCTTTATGCTAATATATTCAGATCTAAGATAATATTGTCACTCTTTAGATATTGAAAACCCTAGCTTTTCACCCTTAAAATGAGTTTGTTAAAAATAGGTTAGTGGGCTCACGGTGTCGAGCTGACCTAAAAGACCACTTTATCACTGAGCATTACTTACATAACTAACTACTCTAAGGAGGGCCTCAAACTTATATAGTTATCCCTTGTGTAGGAGTATGTGTGCACAATGTGCAATATACTATATGAAGATTCATGCAATTATCTATCTTTTAACTTGACAAATAAATATTGCTCATGGGTCACTCTTTGATTGCTTCAAACCTATCATATGACTAATCTTATATTTGATATGACCTTATGGATGAATAGGGCATAATAACTTGGTTGTGCAGTTGATTTGATTGAAATTTAGTAAGTGCTTGTTTGGTATTTGCTGTATGAGGAATGAGAAGGCTTAGACTTATATTTATACAACACATTTTAAAAATATGTCACAATAGGGGTCAATAAGATAAATAGGCTAAATCGTAAGTTTTGAAATATTTACAATTTAGATGAATTTTTGCAACTAGACATTAGATAAGGATCTTGACATTATTATCGATGGTAGTGTCCCTCTGTGGCTGATAGTTTTCAAAAGGTTAGAAAAAGGTATATATCTAAAATTGATAATGAAGTATTTTTATCACGTTTTAAGATTTTTGTGTAGTGTAGGAGACCTAAATTATTAGAATGATATGGATTAGACTAAGAAAGAAGCATTTAAGCACAACGAGATGGTGAATACATGCCTTTTGACAACATGGAGGTGTATAACTAAAAGGTATATCCCTGATTGATAGTACTTAATATAATATATTATAAAATATATAATATTATATACTATTCATTCATACTTCTCATTCATGGAAATGGTGGTGTTCATCATGACTGCAACATGTATTTACTAGGATGTATTCTATCATCTATATGACTTGATGCTTCCATCTGTATCTTCATGCTGACATGTGCCTCTCATTATCTCTCATCATAAAATAGGTGGGAGATACATCCCTAGATCTATCACAGGCCATAATGGTGATTCAGATTTTGTGTCAATGTGAATTAAGGAGAATCCCATTGGCATTATCTTTTGGTCTAGATGTAAATTTATTTACAATTAAAATGATTAAAGTTGATACCGTCTACAAGGGTTTCCACTTCTTCAGACGATTTCACTTCACATATTTTTTAAACATGAGTTTCCAAATCTTTTTCCTTGATGTTGCCATTCATAGTGATTTCTATTGTACTAGGCACACATTCTTCAATTTTTTTTAATAATTTTACTTCATAAAATCTGAATATTTCACTTCTCACTATACAAAGGGTAGGTCTGATGTAAATTCCTGGAATGCACAGGTCACAGGTTCAACCCTGACCAAATTACCATCACTCCCACTCTGTAGGTTTGAATTGCTCAATTACACTTAATTGCTTAGTTGTTAAATTTGGATTTAAAAACTTGATCACAATTACCAACCACATTATACAAAATATCAAAGCAAAACCACACCATTAAAACATAAAAAAGTAATAAACCATCTCTAAGGCATAAATCTCCAACACCATTAATAGTTCAAAACCTAAAATTATGAGCAACACTCACTTGTCATATTTTGTCTCAATAATTTCATCAAATCATTTGCTTATAAAAAAATAGGTTCATTGCTAAGTCTATGTAATGTCAAGTTATAATATAAAAGTGTGTCAGTGCTTTTTAGTGACCTTTATCTTGATCTTGTGCAAACCAAATCATGCATAAAAAATAGATAATATTCATAGCATTGACATAATACCTAAGCCAAAATACTTAAGTGTTCACTTGAGGTGAAACAAAATAACACCAAAAATCCCATTGATATTAGACTATTTAAAGATATAACACTCACACAAAATCATACAAAACTTAACACTAGCACATCAACACATAGAATAAAAAACCCTTCCATTATCATTTACATCATTATACAATTTATCCTACTATGTACACAAATTCCATGAAAGTACATCAATGAAACATTCACATTAAAGAATATATTGCAACATATATGATTGCTTCTCAAGAATAAATCTACTCTTAAAACCCTAAGATTTTTTATTTGAAAGATCATCCACTTGATCTATGTTCAAAATGTCAAAAAAATCCAAGGTGTCTAAAATGAGAGGTTGAGGGGTCTTTTTATAGGTTTATAGGACCCATCGACCCATAATAGCTATTATTTAATCAAATCCACTTGTCCATATTTTACAACTATAATTTTATTTATTCTCCACATCCATATATTCCTAAACATATACTTTTCTACTTGGATTGATCCTGAATCATCCACATGCTTATTACCTTTGATGCTTAACATCTGTAAGAACTAGAAATCCTTATTCCTTTTTGTGCTTCTTTGGATCTATGTTTATTCTAACCCATGTGTTGTGCATTATAGGGTATATTCTTATCCCACAAATAATTATCTATTTTGTGTGTCCTTAAGACTTATCTTGCACACTTTTTGAGTACTATGCATGACCTTACATGTCTCATCCATGCATTATCATACTTAGTCATTTCTTACATATGCCACCTTATGCATAGAATATAGGATTAAAATTTACCTATATTACCTTGTTGTATTCCCTCAAACAACTGCTTATTGAATCTTCTCTTGCTACATTTGTAAGATTTAGGAAAGTATTCCTAGACCTTCTTCTCAAATTCACTCAATCTGTTCATTGCTTTATTCATATTCACCTTCATAATATTTACAACTTCCATCATTATTTTTGATTCCATAATTTCTTCCCACTTTTTAGTATAATATTGTTCACAAGTTTGTACTTTTTCCCTCAACGTATCATATGCTTCATGTATATTTATATCTTTAACCAACACTTCATTTGGAAAATTTTTTACACTTAGTTCCATGCACTTCTTCTTCAATATTGATTTCCAAGTAGTTAGTTTATTCATCTTATTTTGCCTTTATGCCACATCCTTTTCCTTTATCATGAGAGCTCACAGATATTTGATTCTATCCTCATCATTATTTATTCAATAATAAACATGATCTTACGTGCTCCCTAATTCCTTGGACATGTGCCCCATGGTCTATTATTTATGTTTTGATTCCTTAAGTATCTCATTCAATTTTTCAGCCAAATTTTCCCATGCATATCTAGCTTCCTCCACCTTCTTTTTCAACTGCTCCATCATCTATGTAACAATGGGTACCATTGGTGTCTCACACAATAACCTTATAATGGATACATCAATATTATCTACAGGTTTTAACTATCACTACTACATGAAGTATAATTTATGCCATCAATTGGATCATTTTTGTGTTGTGTTTAATTTAATTTTCTATGTGTGACACCAAACTAGCACAAAAGTAATGCTAATATTAGTTCCCCATTTGTGTCACAAGCAAAAAGGTAAGCAATGAAAAATTGATTTTCTATTCACATAATATAAAATTAGGGCACATTGCAAACTCATTTTACCCTTATATGATAGTTTACAATATTGATTGAAAATAAGAGTTCTAAGATTCATAAGGAAATGTAGTAGGTTGATTTTTGGGATAATACAGTGAGGAATTTTATTTGGTCACATGATCTTGTTAATATTTTTATTTCTTTCAAAGCTTACAAATTTGGATAGATAAGTAGAGATATAATTTTTGTGTAAAAGATAATTTTTTTAAACAATTCATATTTTGTCTTATGAATAATATGTCATCATCAAGTAGGTATACATCATCCCATGTACAATTCTCTTCTTCGATACTGAGGTCTGCTTCACAAGAATAAATCCCTTCATAAGAGGGTATACTTGTAACATATGAGTTTGTATGCAATCATAATATTGCATAGAAAATTTATATTTTGTGTTAATATTTATTTCATTTTTTCATGGTTGCAAAACACACACACACACACACATTTTATTTTTTATGTATACGAATATTCTTCACGACCTCATTGTTAGGGTAGGGGTGAAAATAGAAGAAGCAAAAGAAGAGGGGGGATGCATTGGTAGATCACCTATTCCACAAAATAATAGTCTCTTTGAGGTAAATAACTTTTTTGTATGTTGTTTTCAAATGACACCATAAAATGTTTATGCATATGGATATTATGGTAATATTAAGTTAATATGCAGGTATATGATACTGAATATTTAGATAGTGACTCTAATATTCAACTTCAACTTCGACCAAAAAAAAAAGGAAAAGTACATCTTCCCTAAGTGTCATCTTGAAGATGAAATGCGTCCTAATAATATCACCAAGATTAATAAATCTTTTTATAATTATTTATATTCAAATAAAATGTTAGTGCTAGAAGAAATAAATACATTTTCTTGTAACTTATGTTGAATATGTTCTAGTAGTAGAAGAGGGTGTTGGACTTCAAAATATAGTATACCATTTATTTTAAAATGATCACGATGAACATAATCTTGATCACAATTACCAACCACATTCTACTAAACATCAAAGCAAAACCACACCATTAAAATATGAAACATAACTAGTACATATATCTTAAATACATCTATTTGAACTATGCCTCGAGATATTGATCTTGAGATTCTTATCTTGCATTTTTAACATACCACATTTATTAATGAATTTATTACCTTCTCCTTCAATTTCACATTGACTGGTGATAATGGTATCTATCTATCTACACCAATGTGTTGGGCTCAAAAAATTCTTTCCAAGAAAAAAGGGAGCTCCAAACTCACCATATGGCTAAGATATTATGATTTTTTAATTGAATTCTCCAAGAAAAAAGAAAAACATTCTAAGTAACGATCAAATGGATGTAAATTTTAAGGTTGAAATTGACATGTGATGATCAAATAAACATCAAATTTAAGGTCAAACATAAAAGTGAACAAATCATTCCATTACTCTCCACCCCACCGTTGCCATTGTATAAAGCCTATCCTCATAATAAACCATGATGTCTTTAAGATGTCATCTCCAATACCATTAATAGTTCAAAACCTAAAATTATGAGCAACACCCACTTGTCATCTTTTCTCTAATCAAATTTTTTAAATCATTTGCTCTTCTCTCTTAAATTTGGAAGGATCAACTTATAATCTTTTCTCACAATATATGTCTTGTATCATTTCTTGAACTCTTATACTTGGAAATGAGTGAAGACCCATTGTTTATAAATAAATAGGTTCAAAGGTATAGCTATGTAATGTTAAGTTAAAATATAAAAAATGTGTCATGATTTTTAATGACCTTTATCTTGGTCCTGCATAACCCAAATCATGCATAACAAATAGAGAATACTCATGATGTTGACATAACACCTAATCCAAAAGAATTAATTTCTCACTTGAAGTGATACAAAATAACACCAAGAACCCCAATGATATTATAAAATTTAAATATATGACACTCTCAAACACAATCATACAAACCTTAACATTAACCGAGAGAAAGTAAAACTATAACACATCAACACATAGAAGAAAAATTCCTTCCATTATCATTTACACCATCATAAAATATATTGAACTAAAAAATTTATTACAACACACAAAATTGCCTCTCAAGGCTTAATCTACTCTTTAAATGCCAAGATTTAATCTCTAAAATATCATCCAATTGCTCTATGTGAAAGATGTCCGAAAAATCCAAGGTGTCTTAAATGAGAGGTATAGGGGTCTATTTGTAGGTTTTAATGGCCCCCTTGGCCCTTGAAAATTGTAATTGAATCAATTCCACTTATCCATAATTTCTAAGTTTAATTACACTTATTCTTCACATGCATATATACATCAACATATAATTATATACTTGGATTGATACTCGATCATCCACATGCTTGTTACCTGTAATGTTTGACATCTATAGGAACTAGACATCCTTACTTCTTTTTATGCTTCTTTAGATCTGTGTTTCTTCTAATCTATGCATTGTGCATCATAGGGTATCTTCCTACCTCACATGTGATTATTTATTTCACACATATTCAATGCTTATCATGCACACTTATATATTTCTATGCATGATCTTGCATGTCTCACCCATGCATTATCATAATTTTTCATTTATTGCACAAGTCACCTTATGTATAATATGGGTTCAACATTCCCCTATACTACCTTATTTTATGCCCTTAAAATACCCCTTATTTACTCTTCTCTTGATGCACTTGTAATAATTTGGGAAAGTCTTCCTAGACATCCTTCTCAAATTCACGCAATCCATTCATTGCTTCATTGATATTCACCTTCATATTATTTACAACTTCCATCATTGCTTTGGAGTCTTTAATTTCTTCCCCATTTTTAATAAACTATTTTTCACAATTTTTTATGTTTTACCTCATCATATGATTCATGTATATTTATTTTTTCAGCCACCACTTCATTTGAAAATTATTTAATTTTTCTATTTAGTTCCATGCACTTCTTCTTCACTTATGATTTCTAGGTAGTTAATTTGTGCATCTCATTTTGCCTTTACACCACATCCTTTTCCTTTAGCATAGGAGCTCCTAGATCTTTAATTTTATTCTCATCATTCTTCATCTAAGAATAAACATGATCTTACATGCTATATAATTCCTTGAACACATGCTCCATAGTCTCTTTTTTATGTTTTGCTTCCTTAAGTATTTCATTCAATTCTTTGGCCAACATTTCCCATGCATGTTTAGATTCCTCCACCTTCTTATTTTGAAACTCATCCTCAATCAACTGCACATAAATGGATATTATTTTATATTTAATAAATGAATGTTGTTTAATAAGTATAAAACTAGATAGATCTATTTAATTTTTAGTATATGACCTTTAATCATAAATTTGAATGTAAAACATAATTGACTAAAATCCAAATTGACAAGTGACATAAGATAAAAATAGTAAGTACAACCAAATACAATATACTTATATTTTTTTTAATTCTTTGGTCGATTGTAGTGATGTTTGAGAGTGAAAATAAAAGTAAGACAAAACCATGACAACTTAGAATTAAGAACAAAATATGAAGATATTTATGGATAGGTCTATGCTCCTTGGATAATAACATAGATTAGTCTTATCTGTTGAATACATAGTTTTATGTATTGACATTGATAAATCTATGACTATTTTCTACTTATCCCTATCTGTTGAGAGGGATAAGATATTTCACTTATGCGGATGTCACACAAAAATCACTATTTTCCTTGGAATTTTAGGGGTACTTGTGAGAGCTAAAAACCTAAAAAAAGAGAAGGGAAGTGTAGTGTGTCAAGCCAACCTCAATTAATTCCCATGATAATTGATTGCTACATACATATCCAAATAATCCAAGGAGGGAATCAAGCCACACATAGTTTTCCTACTTAGAGTGATTATGCAATTATGCTCTTTGACTATATGTATATAGTTAGAAACTTAGTTTTGATAATTAAAAATAATAAATATTGAATTGATTTGAGATTATTTAGACTTGGAGTATAACTAATCATATTGACTGATATTGAATTTGGGAAGAATAGGGTAGCTTTTATCAATTTTTAGTGGTGTATAAGTTCTCAATATATAGTGCAAATCTAGGAATAATGAATAAAATTTGATTTTTAATTATAATGAAACATTTTGAAAAATTCCTTTAGTTGACATTGTGAAACATGTGGGACAACCCAAATTAATATTTAAAATTTAAAAACTAGTCATTAATTGGTGTAGGGATAAAGCTGCACTAAGTGGATAGGTTTATGGTAGCAGATCTGTTTGCCTAGTGTGGACTTGTCACAAAAGATCAGGGACAACTATCTTGAGGTTAGCAACAGTCTTAGAGCGATTTGAATTGGTTTGAGCATTTAATTATAAAATTTTGTGTATTAGTGACAATGAACAGAGGGTCAATCTTGCATATAGATAAATGGTCTAGAGGAATGGTGAGCAAGATTATGTATCTGAGTGTAATTCAAGTGGTTTAATAAGTGTCAATCATTAACATTATCAAGTACCTATGACCATATTTAAGTGTCTACATTACCTCTTCATTTATTCTAGTAATGAAATTGATAGAGTAAAAGAGAAAAAATAAACTTGAGTGTGTACAACACACTTTTTCTTTTAATAGGAAAATCCAATTGTGCAAGGTACTCATTTTAGCAAACAAACCCTAAAAAACACATGGAGTAGTCATTTTCTCATGTTTTAAATTTGAAAACTCTAAAAATTGAAATTTGAAAGGAGATAAAGGAAAGAATACACATGTAAGGAGATGAAACCATTTTGCCTTGTAACCTATGAAAGATGACAAAGCATTTAGAGAAACATGGTGGGTGAAGAACAAGGCATACTAAAATCTTAGACTATAGTTGATGAACACGTGTGCAAATTGATCTATTTTATCTTTTGTATAATATTTTGTATGTACTCAACCTTTCTAAAGCATAAGAATAAATGATATGATGTGAAGAGTCATTTTTTTAGGCCTATCAAAAGACTAGAATGTGAAGAGACAATACTAAGTAAAACTCTATAAATAGTGCTCATGTGTAATTGTAGATGGTTCTAAATGTGATAAAGATTAATACAACTGTTATGAAATGGTTTTCCTAAATATCTTTTATCATTGTTATGAGTGCAGCGATTAATTTATTTACCTTAATTTATTTATTATATAAGTATATATCGTCTATTAAAATTCTAATAAACCTATCTTCCTTTGTGCATCAATCTATTTAATCTATTTGATGAATACCTTTAGTCTGAATATGGTTTTGACTATGTCCTTTTGTTATTTATGTGTAATCTATCCCTAAATTAGAATGCTTTTAAGGGTTTACAAGAACCTCTATTAAAAAAGGGGCAATGATCTTGGAACTTTATTAAACATGTTGATATGGTTGCTAGGACAAAGGGATATAGGGAGATGGCTCGATGAAAAAATTCACAATTTTTACAAAGAGGAAGGAAGAAGAATAAGTAAAACTACGAAGGAAAGTATTGAGGAACATATATACAACAAAATATATAAAATATTTTGGTGTAAATTGCCTAAGCTATTAGCTACTTAATTATCCATATTAGAATACTACTATTTCCAGCCATAAAAGGACGAAACTCATAACCTAGTCAGAGGAAAAGTGAGAAAACCTATAAAAACTTAGACACTGATTAGAACTACACAATACATTACTAGAAAAAGACTACCATTGATGGGTATATCACTGAATTTGTTGTACAAAGTTATTTAGCTTTTGAAACTACATATGATTAGTTTGTTAGGGGAATTTATGAGAAGTTCCTTTAGTGACTACTTACTCTGCTTAAGATGTTGGTTATGGAAAAGGCCATGGTACCCATTCCTGACAACATGGAGTGGTCACTTTAGGTGTTATGGGGATGTGTGAGATGTAGGTGTGAATGCTATGGAGCCAAATAGATAAACTTGAACCTAAACCCATAATAATGGAGGACAAAAAGAGACAAATTGAAAATAAGATTATGGAATTAGAAAGAGAACTATGACAACAAAGAAGATGGAATAAATTAAATAATATAGACTTAAATTTGAGTAAGAGTAGGAATAGGGTAAAATATGTTGGAGAAAGGGGAGCCCAGAGAGAGATTTTGAAAGGTGTAGGAAGCAGAGTAAATGCAAATTAGTAGGGAAAAGGACCTGAAGAGGAAGAAAATAGAGTTGCAAGTAGCGAGGAGATGGAATAGACTAAAGAAGAAGAAGGAAGTAAAATAAAAGTAGAATAGTTAAAAGATAGAATTAATTCATAGTTAAGAGGAAAAGTACTTATAGCAGTGGAAGATTATTCACAAGAAGAGATTATGCAGAAGCATAGAAATATGACAGGTTGAAGATCATAGTTGGAAGAATATGAGGATAGAGATCATTCATTTCTAGAGCATGCATCCCCCTAACCTAATTTTTCTTTAGTTAAAACACCAAGATAAAAGGAAGGGAAGGGAGGAAGTTAGTTTTAGTCATTCACACAGAGGTTTTGAAAAATTAGTGCAAAGACAAAGAAGTATTTAGATAGGAAGAGGTTAGAAGAAGTTGAATTTAATTTTGAATCCAATTTTAAAATACCAGTAAAAAGTGATCAAAAACCTATAGTTGTAGTGACCAGTGCATAACAACCTATAGTTTCAGTCATGAGTGCATAGTAACAACTAGTGTTATTCCATTACAAATACCCCAAATATGAATTATTGTCTAGGAATGTTTATTGGTTAACACCATATGATGGGTCTACCAACCCTGAGCAATATATGTTAACCTATGACATGAAGTGGCAGGTTAGGGGAATAACTATCGATGATGTGAATAAGTTTGATCTTGTAGGAGATTTATAAGGTCATGCTTTAGAATTTATTTGCATGAGATATGTAAATATCATAGATATACATCAAGTTAAAACATAGTTAGTGGCATAATTCAAAATGAAGAAGTGTGCAAGTTAGACTATTCAAGACCTAAAGGAGATCAGGTAACATAGTGGAGAATTTATATAGGACTATGACTGCGTATTGTTGGATGTGATGAATAAAATTAATTTGGTCATGGAGGATAAGGATAAATATATCTAGTTCATAGAAGGACTACACTCAAAATTTATATTTGATATTGCATAATCTCAATTCATAATAACTGCTAATGTTCGATCTGATGCACTGAGAGTAGAACAAAATGAAGATTATGGAAATGCTCCACTCAGTAGATCTAAAGTATGAGTGAATATAGATACTTACATGAAGAGGATAAATGAGATGTATGAAAATGATAAACTTAAATTAGGTTTATGGTTAATGGAGTGTGTGTGAGAGGGATATCATAGGAATGATTGTCCCAAGATAAATCCAAAATTATCTGAACCCTATAGAGTAGTAGGGCACATAATTGATAAATGTCATCTACTATAAAATACATACAAAAGTCTCTACATTTGCACTACATTTTTTTTAAGTCAACCAACCATGATGAAAATAATTGTTGAGCTTTGTAGGAATTAAAGGAAGATATTACTAAGAATGTCTTTGTAGTTACAACACAATAATTCCCTACTACAAAATAAGGACTCCTAGTCCTAGAGGTAAAAATGGTGAATGTGACATAAGGTAGTCCTGCATGGGTACCCTCATTACCTCAATATCAATATCAAGATTAGGGTATAGCTGGTTGGACACCATCATTGCCATAATACCAATACCAATCTTTATGAAATAATATGAGCCCACAACATCATCAATCAAATTGGGCTCGTAATTCACCACAACATAAGTACAACAGATACAATGCAATCCCACAATAACATCAATCAAATTAGGATACTAATTCATCATAACATTAGTATTATAGATACAATGTGCAAAAACAAGGAGGATTTGTTGGATAATAGTCAAATGATTGGGGATATTAGTAGAATAGAGGAGGCTATAGAGGAGGATAGAAATGGGGATAACAAAGAGGATATCAAGGTAGTTGCAATAATGATAATAAACAAGCTCACCAGTCCATCTAATGATATTTGTATGTTGAGTACAATTATTTTGCATGTGATTGTTTTACTAACTCATAGAGGCAAGTATATTACATGTGTATGTAATGGTAAATGCATTAGATCTACAAATGAATCTTAGCTTGGAGAAGATAGATCCTACTTACACTTACTATTGGGGATACATTATGTAATTAGGGTCATGACCAATATGGATATGATATACCTAATCAAGGGATCTCTTACCATAATAATATCGCTAGAGAGGGTTCCAAAGTCTCCAATCAAGCAAAACTATGTAATAACCCTAACTAGGTACGATGTTTTCATATTCACTATAGTTATAACAAGTGAAGAAAAATCTAATTTAGTGCTCACCAAAGCTTATGGTACAAAGTGGGGGTAATAAACATTAAAAATAAGCATAGAAGACATATACTCACATCAATGTATATAAAATCCTAATGCATGGAAGAGAAGTAAAAATGCATATCTATCTACTCTTACAAATGAGGAACAAAGTTTGGAATACTTACCTTTGAAGATGAACCCACCGAGCCTCAATCTCTCCCTTGGCCAAGGTGATTCACAAGAGGTTGTTATGGTATATAAAGATGATAAGGATAAATCATGTCTAGGATACACAACCTCTCAATGCATCCAAAAGACTTATCCACAAGACAAGATCCATATCTCCAAATAAAGTATGGAACCCTAAGTTTGTTCCTCAAGTAGAATGGTGGATAAATAGATGCACAATATATCTTACTTATTATTATCTTCTCTTAGAAATGGAGAAATGATTGTGTTTATATAGGAGGATTTAACCCTAAACCCTTTTAAAAGTTTTGATTGACAAGGTCGACCTAGTATCATAATTGATAAAAATTAACTAGGTCATGGACTAGGTTAGCCATGGGCAAACCTAATCCTTAATAAGTTTTTTCAACAAGAATACAAGGTCAATGTGGCTGACATAGTCATGTAAACTATCAAAAAAGGGTTTACATTAGGGAAAGGGATAATGAAGGTGTTAAAATACTAGAAGAGTATGTAAAATGGTATGTAAATCTTAGGGGAATGCTTTTTAGGAGATAGGTGTTTATATAAAAAGTGGAAAAAAGGGACCAAAATCTTACAAAGCAATAATGGTCTACCCACCCCTTTCCCGATACACCCCTTAAGGCATGCAATCAAAGAGATTGAGACTCGATGGGTTCCTACAAGATAGAAAGAATCAATAATTGATAAAAGTTTTGAAAATATTATGTGTATGCATATGCCCCACTTAAATCTCATCACGTGTCATGTAGGTACAATAGGGGATGATGCTTTAGGAAAAAGAACATGATGACACATAACACTGATGCTAAATAAAGCGTAGTAAGGAGAAAATGAGATAAATGAAAGGACAAAATTGAAAAACACATACCTTTACTCACCTTAGTGTTGTAGATAAATAAGGAGATAGGAGAAATGTGAAGGTGTCCAATGTAAAGAATATTGGATGAGCTTGTAGAGATTAGAGAAAATAGTGAAAAATGAAAATTTTGCAACATAGGCATATAATAGTTAGAAAGATTATTTATGACATTAGGATTACATAACATTTTACAGTTTGGAAAAAGATTTAGTAGAAATAAAGATATGATCAAAATAATAAATCTTAAGGTAAATTTTTGAAAGGTAAATAATTTTGAATAATAAATATAAATAGGGTGAAAAATAATTCATTCACTATTATTTAATATTTTGAGAAAAATAGAGATCTGAGAGACCTAGTGAGAGCCTAGAGAGCCAAGATGGTGAGGAGATGACAACTAAGATAGGGAGGATGCATAATAGTGGCAATGAGTGTAACACATGTAAGTAATTAAATTTTTCAAAATTTCAAGCATTTTTATTTGGAATTGAGTGTTTTATAGAAATTTGACAATTAGATAAAATATAAATATTAGAATGAACATTAGGAAATTTTTAGGGACACTAGGGGTCAAATGGGATATTGGGTAGGAAGAATTCAGAGTAGTAAATGCCCAAGGAATTTATGACAATTAGCCAAAAATTATCATAATGAACGAACAAGGTTGACCAAGTTGACATAGTTTGTAAAAGACAAAAAAATAGTGGGCCGACTTAGTAGTACATGGCTGATTTAGTATTGTAAGTCAAAGGGTGGTTGACTTAGTACTATATGGCTGACTTAGTTGTTTCTAAAGTGGTTGATATAGTACTGCTAGGTAAAAAGGGGCCAATATAGTATTGTTAAACCACAAGGTGGATGACTTAGTAATGAAAGGGCTGATATAATTTGAAATAAGTTAATTTGGTAAAAAAATGAATAAATTAAAGAAAATTAGTTTATTTTTATGAAATTTATAAGAATGTATTTTGATTATGAGTAACATGGAGATCTAATACATCAAATATTTTGATGATTAGTTGATGCTTCATGGCTAATTGATTTATTAGAGCATTTGATAGATGTGGACATGGCTAGATTGGTTGCATTGGGCTTGGGAGGCATCATGGATATGCAATATATCCCATTGAGTTTTGATCTCATTATCATGTTCCTTGGAGCATGGGAATGATTGACCAACACTTTTAGATGGGTGGTGGATGAGGATACCATAGAGATAGGTATCACTTTGGAGGACATCCATGCATTACTTGGACTACTAATAAGGGGACACTAGTGATCACAAGGACACCAAATGATCAGGAGGAGAGATGAGTACTAGCCCAGTGGGTGACATGCTCAAATAGGATTTACCTAAGACTGAGGGTGAGTTTGTTTGATGTGTATATTACACAAATTTTAGATATCTAGAAGGCTATGATAGGACTTATGACAACATGTGTGTTATGTCACAAGTTAGAAAAGAAGGTACTACTATATGTGATAGCCTTGTGTCAATCTATATTGGATCAGGGGGAACTCTATGACTTGGGGTCTATCATCTAGGTTCAACTCATTCATGATATGTATGGGATGCTATCTAGAGAGCAGAAGACTATGGGACTAGTGGTATTACTGAGTACTTGGATATATGAGAGGTTCCTAATGTATCATCCAGATGGATTACCCCATGTGGTTGATGATTAGTTACCTCAAGTTTAAAGATGGAGACAGGATCAAGAAGTGTGTACCATGCCCCATGTGTCAGTACTTCAGATAGTCACATGAGGAGAGATCATACGGTAGTCCTATGCACATATTGTGACTATTTGGCTAAGTTGGGTGACTATGGTTCCAAGGCTAGCATGAGTGCAAATCATGGACCATTATACCTAGTGGGTAGATTCACATCTGGTGGCATACTTTCTAGGATAATTTGGATTCCCATACCTAGTGACTCCTATAGTAGTGCTCACATTTTGGGCATGATATGTGAGAGAGCCAAGGTGGAGAGGAGGAGGAGGAGTGCTAGGTGAGAGAATAGAGATCAAACCATGGTTAGCATGGATAAGGCATGAGATAGACATGATGGAGCCTAACCATAGAGTTGGAGTGATGCATTTTTGTACTATTTGTATTAAAACACGTGATACATATAGAGATATTTTGTTTTGATAGTTGGATGCTAATATTATGGATTATATTTTTGTTATGGTTGTGGATGCATAGATATATTTATTTCTAGCACATATATATTTATTTTGTTGTATATGTTATGAGAAATATATGCATGGTGTTTTTTTTCTAGCAATATGTAGTACACATGCATGGTTAAAAAGAAATAAGAGAAAAAGACTTGGAAAAGTATAACAAATGCACTACACACTATATCATGATGGGAAATGTGTAATAACAAAATATGGCTAAGTATAATAAAAAAAAGGTGGCAAAGAAGAGGGAAAAAATATTTTTAATCTAGGAAAAAGATTGACACCAAATTAAAATAAGTAAAATCACACTAAATCACATTGGGAAGTATGAAAATAAAGTAATAAAATAAAAATTTCTTGAAAAACTAATGGTATAAAAACAAATGAATTGAGTGAATCCATCATACTAAATCACATTTGGAAATATAAAAAAGAAACAAAATTGGTAAAATGCTCTTAAATTAATCACACTAATTCAAGTTGAGAAGTATGAAAAACTTAAGAAAAGTGGTTGGATTCTTGCATGCAATCAGAAAATAAGAAGATAAAAGTTAACATATTAATGAATTAAGTATAAACCATACCAAATCAATATGTGAAGCATGTCAATGACATGTAACTCATAAACAATCATGTCTTATCTCATGTTTGACATGTAATTTCATTATGACTTGGATATTGAAAATTTTTGTGAGGAAGGCCAGGTCCTATCCATGTTCTTACACTAGAACTCACAAAGGGAACACCAAGGAGGTGGAAATAATGTGAAAATATGGTAAAAATGGATGTTTGGAATGGTAATGTGAAAATTTGGTAATTTATGAGGAAGGGTAGGTCCTATCCATGATCTTGCACTGTAACTCACAAATGGAATCCCTAGAGGGAGTGATCAGTGAAAAAAACAATATTTCTCAAGGGCAAATATTAGGGTTGTAAGGAGTGAAAAAGGGAATGTATGAATCATAACATAGGCATATTATTAGAAGACCTTAGTAGGCATGAGGCACAATAAGGACATGAGAAGATACTAAGTGACTAGTGACTATCAATATACTGAGGATACCTGATCACTATAAGCACAAAGTTGTGTAGACAAATAAATGTGGTAGGAAGATCAACTCATGTTGGTTTTTTAAAATAATAAAAGTTAAAATGGACCTACCTTCCCACAACATGTTCCCCATTTCTCAAAACCCTTTACAGAATCATTGGACTACTACAAAGATTAGGTGCTTGCATGATAAAGTAGGTAACATTAAAATATTTTTTTATTCTCCTTTTCTAATCTACTAGCCTACTACACCCCAATGGACCTTGGCTCTATCATGAGGCCAAATGTGGAGTTTGAACTTTGATTATAAAGAGGATATGTGCTTAGAATCATGTCTTTTAGTGTGATTTGACTTTTGAACAATTTGAATGTTGCTTTTTAGATCATTGCCTTTTGTTAAATGATTTGGATTTTGAATGTTTATGTCTTTTAAGATTCCTCCTCAATATAGATTTGGAATGAAAAATTATGATAGATAGAGTGATACACATGAATGAGCTTTAGTATTTGGCTAAAGGAAGTTAAGTATCTAAAGATATGACTGACTAAAACACTTAGACTTAACTATAAACCAACATGTTATCTCAAGTCTCAACCATGTGTATGCTTAGTTTGTGAAAGGGAATAAAGGGAAAGAAGTGGAGATGCAGAGTGGATAGGTAAAAGGAAATTATGATGAGATGAATATTTTTCTAGCTAATCTCATAATAAATGAGGAATGACTAAAGGGAACAAGGTTTGTATGACCAAGTCACAATAATAATTATCTGTGTTTTATAGAGATAAGATAACAAACAATCATGAAAAAGAACAAGGTAACCATAGAAAGGTAACTCAAGGAGAACGTGTAAGTAATTATGAAAATGAATTCATGAGATAATATAATAAAAATAATGATATCATAAACAATATATAGTGCAAAACAAAAATCACCATGTAAGATAGATAAGAATTTGACACATTGTCAAATGATAAGAAATAGATAAATGTGAAGTTGGAACACACATCCAATCTAAATGAAGAAATAAATGTAAGAACACCATGATTGTGATCATAGTTACTGATATATTTTTACACACACATTATCCATAACATCTGATAAGTATTTATGAAGCTGAACTCAGACTGTAGCCAAAGTCTCATCGATCTTCAAAGAAAGTTGAGAAAATACTTCACATCGATCTCCTCAATGAAAAATGTAAGAATGATTATAGGATCATGTTGATGAGGGATATCATGTAGGGGATGCTCCAGAGATGGAATGGGAGTGGAATCTATGGGAGATGAAGGGGTTACCGGTGGATAAGGATCCATGGGTGAGGGAGGATCCACAAGTGAGGGACTCATAGTTGGAGAAATAGTAGGTGGAGAAGGGACCACAAGTGGTGAAGCCACAAGGGAAGAAGGGGGAGCCTTATTACAAGGGTGATCTATGGGAGGAAGGGTAGTGGGAAAAATAATAGGTATGAGGTGATCCTTTAGATGTTGTTTAAGGATGCAACATTGATCAATGTGATGTGTACCACATTGGTGCTAGAGACAATATACCTCTCCATATTTGGGAAGATATTTAGATAATAGTTTCAGGGGAGGCATAGCCTTGTTTGTGAGTTAAGAAGTGGTGGGATGTAAGTTGTTGATATATTTCCACAGCTTACATCAAAGTGTAGATAAATGATTATTTATGTCGTGGAAGCAACAAATATGTCTGTGAGTAGTCTTGGTAGATTTACTCATAGGAGGAATGGAAATGGAAGTTGAGGAAGATTGGTATAGTGAACAATCTCTAATCCAATGAATGAAAACTTTATGAATATCACAATATGGCTGATCGACCCATTTGATGGGCAAAGGAGCAAGTTGTAATAAAGGGAGCAAACCATCACCAAAAGATGGTGGGGATGGTAGGGAGAGTGGGCAAGGCTCGATGGAAGGAGAAATAGAATTGAAAATGGGAATAGACTTAGCCATAGAGGGAGTGGGAATAGGATCTAAACTAAGCTCTATTGAGGGAGGGGTAGGATGCATAAAAGGCTAAAGGATAGTTGCAAGTATCTCAGGGATAAGTCAGCTAGAGGGGTTTTGGTATCTAGAAAAGTGATAGGGACTAGTCATAACATGATCCATAAACATACTTTTATGAATTTATTTATAAATTGGAGGTGTTCGTACCATCTCTACCCTCCAATTAAGAGGAAAAATGCTAAAATTAGGAATGATATATGATGAAATGTCAGAAGAAACACTGAAATACTAAAGCAAAGAGGAATGATAACGAATAATTTTAGCATCTTGGGCCTGAACAAGACCTCCTAAGAATGGACCATTTAAGGTATAACCATCATCATAATCAGGTGTATTAAGATCAATGACATAGGTAGGGATGAATTAGTCATTCAATGTGGTGTGATGAATGGAATGTAGAGTCTTAGTTAAGGCAATAGGTATGTCATAACTAGGTGGTTGATAGGAATGAGGTTGCAAATAAGGGGGAAGCTAAGAAATGAGATGAGGTGATAAATTTGAGGTTTTAATCTTGAGAGGGATCTCATCAAGTTCATCATCATCAGAATCTAGGAAGTTAGGGGGTATATTCCTGATGAGTTTGGGGTGACTGTTGAATTGATAGGAAAGTTGAACCATTGATATTCGTGAAATGAAACACTTGGCAAGGGTTCAAGGGTAGGAATATTAAATACACCATAGTCTTGGAATTTTATGAAATTCCAAGGATTAGTGTCACATTGAATCCTATAGATGGATCCATTATGAGGAAATTTGACACATTGGCAAGCAAAAGAGACAACTACTCTCATGCTATGAGTTCATGGCCTACCAAGCAAAATGTTATAGGATAGAGGGAAGTTGAAGATAATCACCTTCACATGAATGGTAATAGGTGGGATAGTAATGGGGAGTTACACATAACCTAAAGGAGGCATTTTCCTTTGGTCATAGCCTTGACATGTGCTGCATGTGGATTTAAGATTACATTTAGAATATCCAAGGGTTTTGATGAAATTAAGAGAGGCAACACAAGTGCCATAAACCTCATCAATCAAATCAAGCTTGAATTTGATATCACCAATTTTGACACTGATAAACAAAGGAGGATCATCCATAGGAAGTAGAATCTCATTAGGGATCATGAAAGAAATGGGGAATTTGAGGGAAAGAGAATTGTCCATTATTTCATCAACATGGATGGACATCTCTTTGTACTGTTGTAAAATTTTATCTTCTAATCCAAATAAGGTGGATTTACATCCTAATAGGGGAGGATGAGGGATGTTCATTTCAAAAAAAAGCTGCATAAGATGATTACGATGATGTAGAGAGGTCTATATTAGTTCAAGAAATGGGATTTGAGATGGGAGATTAATAAGATTTGTAATAGGATCCCACTCATCATAACCCATAAGAGGATTGTTGGGAAGAGGTGCATGGTGTTGAAGGAGGTCTTCAAAAGGAGGAGCCAAAGTGCATTTGAATTTATGTTGATAAAATTTAGAAGGTTTAATTGGAGTACAAGTTTGTTGATTGTATTGAGAAGATGGGGTTTTTGATATAGGTTTGGTTTTAGAGAGATTAAAATAAGTGTTGATAGAAGTTTGAGTATCCTTGGTGATGGGTAAAGAGGTTGGATAAATGGTAGGAATGTTATGAGAAGTGTTATCTAAAGGAGGTGTTGGAATTGGTTCATCAAAATATATAAGGTCTTCTTGCCCCAACTCTGTTAAGTGAGTTGGAGAAGAGTCTTGGATAACATGAAATGTGAAAGGCAATTGAAGGGTGTGGATGGGATGAGGATCAATGAAATAAACCACCCTTTGCATATTAGTCATATTTGTCACATTATCTTTAGAAGTGCGACCAAGAAGACTATCAACATTATTGGTATAAGGGGTAGGTTTGTCTTGGTTATCTTGATGATCTGGAAGAAGATATTTATAGATGACCAAATGAGCATTATCATGGTTCAAATGTCGATATTTAGTTTGTGTTGCATGGGATTTGAGGGAAGTGTCATAGGATTGTTGACATTGATGAACGATAGAATCATGGTCAAAATTAGGACCAAGAAGGAAATCCATAGCCAAATTATGAAGTCGCCTACAAGTTTCATGAGAATGATCCCAACTAGTATGAAACCAACAAAATTTATTGGGATCATACCAAGATTTCATGGGATGAGTGGGATCAAGTTATCGTAGAAGAGGCCTTGGTAGATGTTTTTATAATTCTTCTAAGGATAAAGGTTTATGAACATTGATGTTATTTGAAGAAGGTAAAGGAGGATTAGTGATGTGGTTGGGAGGGGAAACTTTGTTTCAGAGTTTGGTTGGGAACAACATCTTGAATAGCATGAATGGTATCATAAGAGTCAATGACACCATAATTTTTAGTATGATGATGATTATTATTGATTAACATGTGATTACCCATAGAAGGTTGGGATGGCTTAAATTTATGCATCAGGAAATCTTAACGCTTGGCTTGGTCAAAGGCTTCCTCTAAAGTGTGTGGAGAGAGAGTCTAGTCTCGATATTACAATTTAGGAAAAAGAGTGTTAGTAAATAAATGAAAGAGGTTGTCATCTGTTATATTATGTTCACATTTGTTAGAAAAAGTCTTCCATCATTTGATGAAATGTTATGCAGTTTCGGTCTCAAGTTGCTTACAATTGATAAAATGGGCCAAGGTATTCTTAGGGAAATCACTAGTTTGAAACTCTTGGATGAGAACATTAACTAAGTCTTCCAAACTAGTGATGGAATGAGTTTTGAGTTGGTTGTACCAATGTAAAGCATCACCTATGAGAGTCTTTTTTAGTAGTTTGGTAGTGTTAAAAGTATTCAACTTGACCCATTCTTTATATACATTTTTAAATGTTTTTAGGTGAAGAGTAGGATTGGTTGACCCATTATAAGTAATGGTAGGGATGATAACTCCTATATTAATATTATCAATTTGAGATGTAAGAGGCTCATTTTGAAGGTGTTTGATTTTTTATTAATAAGAGGAGGTTGAGGGATAAGATTACCATGGGAATCCCAAAGAGGAGGTGGGGGAACATTTTGGTAATATGTGCCTCATGGAATATGTTGACAGTGGGTTAGAAGATAAATAAGATGATTTTGCATTTGCATCATTTGATTTAAATTGTTAGCTTGAAGAGCATTCATTTAATTAAGATTTTTTAATAGAAGTTGATGGGTTTGATTGGTATTATTGGAATTGTGTGAAGCATTAGAATTAGTAATAATGGATTGGGTACCACTATGGGTGTTAGTAGTAACTTCAAAAGAATTGTTGGTAAGTGAGGCATTAGTATCGTGATTTGCTTGTGTGGAAAAATATGTACTAGTAGAGGGATGAGAAGGACAATAAATAGAGGCATGATTAACATGGGTAGCAAATGATACATTAGTGGAAGAATTGAGAAAAGTGGGCCTTGGAAGAGGTCCATTGGATGTAGAACCTACCATGTTAGTAGAGATATTAGGCATGAAGGTAAATAAAATCAAAGAGGAAGATGTCATGGTATGAGAATGGGTAAAAATAGAGGGAAGAGGTTGAGAAGCGAAGAAGCTAGTGTCTCCAAATCCATGTGAGAACATGGGAGAAGGTGAATGGGGTTCCTTGAATTGACCACTTATCATGATATGGTAAATAGTAGAAGGATCCTTTCCTCAATGTTGAGTAAACTCATTCATGAAGAAGAGTATTTATGGGGTATACTCTAATTTAGGTTGATCTTCAAATGAGAAGAGATGATTATGAAGTGAAGAAGAATGATGAGGGGTCCCATAGTTTGTAGTGTGAGTGGATACATGCACATTGATTTCATCTAGGGTAGGAGCCACCAGCTGATTATGTGAGTACTTATTAGAGTTGGTAAAACTCATCATCTCTATTGAATTTAACTTAGTGTTATCTTTAAATAGGAAGTTTATGATGAAGGAGAAAGATTAGGGAATACAAAGTTGATGCAAAAGTAAAGAGATATAAAAGACAGATAAGAGTACAAAGTCAACTAGGTCGATTGAGTAATATAAATAAGAGGTAGAAGAGTATAAAGTTGACCAAGTTGACTTAGTACTATAACATTATTGGCATAAAGGATTATTGAGTCGAATAGTTTAATTGAGTACTACAAAAGGAGTAAAAGATTGTGTGTAAAATATTGTGTTGAACAAAATGATAGTGTACGAAAAATAGGGAAATATTTTACAAATGTATTTGAAGCAAAAAATTAAAGCAAACAAACAAATAATTGGATCAATGTGAATGATTCAATTGGGGTAAACAACACAAAACCTCTCACTAATGCTAGCCAATGCAACTTTTTGCAATACAACATATAATGAGAAGAGAGAAAGCAGTCAAATGAAAATAAAATGGTATCTAAGTGGTCATCCTAAGTGTTTGTTATATTATTATGAAATTTTATTTTAAGTGTGATAGGGAAGTTGGCTGAAAATAAGGAACTAGAAAGCAATCTATGGATGGTTTTAGGACATTTAGGCTAAAAAGGATCTATATTGGTAGTGGTACTGGATTGGTATTGGGGCTTACCCCCTCACTTCACAATCTTGCAATGATAAGGGTATCGGGCGATTTTCCAATAAATACCATTAACCATGTGTTTATACTTGGATAGAAAACCAAGTTGGCTTCCACCTTGGTGATGAAACCCAAGTAGGTAGGTCTTGAGAAGACAAATGTTAAATGCATTTTGAAATTTGTGTGATTTGGTAGGGTGTGAAAAAAGTGAAAAATAGTGCAACTAATGAGCTACTCTAATTATGTGAATAGGTGAAAATGAAAGTGTGAATTGATTACTAGCATATAGTTGTTAATTCCTAAATTAAGAATGGTACAGAGTCAGTTTAGATGTAATTGTATGTAAAAAATACATAATAGAGTCAAATGGGTCTTTGCTATTCTTTAGAAGCAAGAGTTTTTAAGAACTGAGTCCACCAGGTTGACTTAATCTTTTAGATAGAAGATATGATGTAGAACTAAGTCGACCAAGTCAACTTAGTTTGTTGTAGGATTATTGTTTTGAAGATTGTAAACTTGTACACAATAGAACTATAATGAAGTACTAAATTGAAAGAGAGAGAGAAAGAAATAAACCTTGGTGGGTTGGAAGATGTTGGGGATTGAATTTTTTTTGAAGTGCCTTGTATGATATTTGCAAGTTCTACCAACTAACTCAACTGGGTCAAACTAGTTCTATGAAACCCTATTTACTGAAGCTTTTTAGGATGACTAAGTCTATTTGGTCAACGTAGTTTATTATTTGGATGTTAATTGTAATAATAAGTCAACCTATTTGACAGTCTTCTAGTTTGAGACTTAATAAGAGTACTGTGTCAACCTGATTGATCAAATAACCTATATCTGATGAAGATTTTCATAGAAAGAATAGAGTCATTTTGATGTGATTGTGTGTTAAACCTAAACACATAAGTTATAACTATAACAACATGGTTGACCTAGTATCACACATATAGAAAAATAATAAAATAATAAAAATGAAAGCATGAAATAAAATCTACAAGGGTTAGATTCACATCAGCTTCACAAGAATGTATGTAATGGGAAATGCATCAAATATACTATAGTCATATAAAATGTCCAAATTGGTAGTTTGAGTGTGGATTGTGACACCCCATCCATAGGTCCTTTTTGCATGCTCTTGTGACCCTTCTAGACACCTTTTTTCTCATTACCAGTCATCAAGAACCTTTTGAACAATCATTCCACCTTAACCAGACAATGTTCCCCATACCAATTCTATTCCCCTAGGTCTCGAGCCTATAGGATATGATCACCCCATTTGGAATATAGTGCTAGACACCGAAGTGTCCCATTTTCAATGGTCCTATCCATTTTTACTTTTTAGCCCTAATAATTATTTTCATTTGGTCCTTATCCTTAATTAGGTCATCTTAACATGAATGCATTTGACCCATGACCAATTGTTCCCTATAAAATCCCACTCAAAGCTCATTTATAAGGGAGGTGAAAAAATTTACAAAGCAAGCAAGAATATAAACCAATTACGAAGGAAAACTTCCCTATTATTTGCACACAGTCACCCAACACAGCTACAAACCTGCTCAAATACTCATACCAGTCCCTAGCCACCTCAAACGCTATCAATTTGGAATTTGTATCTACATCACACTATTTCACAAATCACATTAGGTGGGAGAACTACATATGGTTTGATGCCTTTTTAGAGTATTGGTATGTAGGCAGTGTGCCCACATAAGGGGTGTGGATTACATGTTTAGTACATCTTACACACTAACCCCCCCTCTTTTTCAAGTGACTCAAATATCATTTTATCAAGCATGATGGAAGGTTAGGGTTTGAAAAAAAAATCATATCCACAATGAATTTTATTAACAACCAATGCTCAAATTTTTTTAAGCATGCTCACATAGGCACAACACAACTACCCAAAAAGTTTTTCAAGTCTCTATGATCGGTTTGGATAATAATGATAGGAATGGACAACAAAACCTAACGCCAAAGCAACCAATTTTTGGCACTCTTGTCCTTTCACTGAACGAAATCTAGATTTAGGTTTATGACACTTTCCCAGTCCTACACAACCATTTTTAGCATTTGTATCAGTCATCTCAGTCTATTTTCTAGCTAAGTTATATTTCTTCCTATTTATTGCTATTTTTAGAAAGGTGAAAAAGATAAACAATTGCACAAATTAGAACTATATTTATTGCTATATTTTGTAATAATTTATTAATCTAAACCCTCAAACAAAATAGGAATAAAACTACATTATTCCCAAATAAGCTAAATCATTTAGTGAACCCAACTTACTTTGTTTATGCTCACAAACCCTAGAAACCCTAGGGAAAATTCCTTGTTGATTTTACCAATATTCTTCTAATTTTTCCTGCATTTATAAATCAGAATTTCACATTTAATTTTTAAAATTCACCATAGTAATTTAAAAAAAATATATTTTTCTTTCAAACCCTAGTTGAATATACTAGGTCCCTTTGCTTCTTGAGGTATTACGTTACATGTTAGTAAGCTTCGTATCTTTTTTAAGCATATTCTAGTTTGTTGTTTTAATTAAATCAGATTTCACATAAAATCAAAAATGGATCTCACTTATTTCAAAACATTTATTTCAAACAATAAGGAGTCCATACTCAGTTTTATCATGTATATGAATGATGAAGTTTACTATATGTTAATGCAAAGCTTCATTCTTTCCCTTTCATGCTTACTTTTTATAATATGGGATGATATTAAGAAATTTATTGCTAAACATGTTAAGATCTCTTTCCTTCATAACAATGTTTAATTTTCTTTTATACAAGGTTTCATTATTTATTTTACATACTCTCTCTCCTACATGTGAAATAATTTTCAAATCTATCTTGCTAAACATGTTAGAAATGTCATGTTAGAAGTCAAAGTTTTTTATGCATTACTACAAAGTTCCATGCTATCTATCCCTTGTTTGCTATCTCTCATGTGGAATATTCATTATAATCATATTTATATACAACTTATAACTCCAATTATATGTATTTCATCCCACATACATGGTTTATACCTAGATGTATATAACTCTTTGGCTACTTTTGAGTATCTCCCTATCACTACTAGACAAAAGAAAACACTAGTGGTTATATCTATTCCTCCTCCCTTCAAACTTGGTTCAGCTAGCTCTTATCCCACACCTACTACCAACTCTATGTCTATAGTAGATCATGTGGTACATGCTATCACCCAAGTTTATGTAGATAGGTAGGTTGATTACACCCATGGATATAGTTTTATCACTTAGGTTAGCACCCCTTCTGATACAGTTTTAGTTCTCAAACTCCTTCAATGATCAAATGCTTACAAATATGTCTTGTATGTAGCCCTTCATAATACTAAAGTTCCTATTTCCACTGAACCAACTTATGTCACCTCTATCCTCAACACAATGCAATGGACTGAAGAGTATATTTCCTTTGAGAAAGAGGATTTACCCTGCACCACATCATTGAACAACATTTACCTCTGTATATTCAATTAAAAATTAATGATGTAGGGGTAAAAAGAGTGTTAGTTGATACTGGTTCAAGACTCAACATTTATTTTATTAAACGTCTTAATATACAAACTACAGATCTAGACCATTCCAAAATGAACATTAGAGGTTTTGATAACATTCCATGAAAAGTCATGGGTCAAATAACACTCAATCTTACTTTGGGACCTAAGACATTACCAAATACTTGCTAAGTCATGCTAAATGACCTCAATTATAATTTATTACTTGGTCGACCTTGGAGTCATGATATGCATGTAGTCCCTTCCACACTCCATACTTGTCTAAAATTTAGTCACAAAGGCTACATCTACATGTGCCCAATTGACAAAGAACCTTTTAAATACTTTAAGGTTGCCTAATCTCCATATAATTACATTCTGCACTCTAATCCCAGCAATATACCTACACAACCCACTACTCAAAATGTACCTTCAAACCATACAACACATCAAAAGCTTCTAAGTTATATAATAACACCAATACCAAATCACCAATTTATCTCTCCTTTTGCACTTGAATGTATTCATAAGATTGGATATCATGGTAAAGATCTTGGAAAGCATGAATAAGGAATCATCAATCCTATTGAGGCATCCACACAACATAGAAATCAAGGATTGGGATATCAACTTACCCTTATTCATGATAAACCTTCTTCCACTACTTCAAAACATATAATGTTTTATCCACCAATTTCACCTATAAACCATATAGTTAATCATGCTTCTACATTATCATTGGTCTATCCTGATCTCATTGATGATATAGTTTTACCAGATATGTTCATATTAGATGAGTCAAAGTAATTGTTGACATGCCACCTCCCATGAACTTAAAATAACTTTGATCCTTACAAGTCAAGATCCAAGCAATCCACAATTTTTTATCTCAACTTGCTGATAAGACTTAGTCATTTACTTGATTATTAAAGAAAGATACAAATTTTATTTGGGACCAAGCCTGCCAAGAAAGCTTCGACATAATCAAACAATATCTTCTTGATCCACCTATTCTAATACCACCTATACTTGATAGGCCTCTTCTAATATACATCTTAGTAATAGATCATGTATTAAGAGTACTCTTAGGACAAAAAAATGATTAACATATCAAGTGAACAATTTATTACATCAGTCACATGTTAGTTGATTAGGAAAAAAATTATTCTGTGATGGAAAAACTATGTCTAGCATTAGTTTTTTCCACATAAAAACTTCAACATTACATTATAGATAATGAGGCTCAGGTTATCATATAAGCATATCCATTGAAGTTTCTAATGGTAAAACCAAATCTCTTTGGTCGTATTGCAAAATGGGTTAAGTTATTAACAAAATTTGACTTAAAGATAGTTCTACAAAAATCAATAAAGGGCCAAAACATTGCAAATAATTTGGTAGTTTCACCACTCTTGGACACTAATCCTATTAGTGACACATTTAGAGATAATTTTAATACCTATTATACTCATTCCAACACTTGGACCATATTATTTTATGGTTCTCTAAGCACATCTAGCACAGGGGTAGGCATTGTCTTTGTCGACCCTTCTAGTCACACAGTTCCTATTTCATATTAGTTAAGCTTTTTTTGCACCAACAACATCGTAAAATATGAGGCACTTATCTTAGGTATCTTTGCCACCTAGGCCCTCCAAATTATATATATTCAAGTCTTTGGTAATTCCCAACATATGGTCAATCATGTCACTGATGTCTATCAGACAAAAGAAGAACATCTTATCCCATACTAGAACATGGTATAATGTTTAACATCATAATTTGACTACATTTTTTTATAAGAAGTATACCAAGAAAAGACAATTGACATGAAAATGTAATGGCAAGTGCCGCATCTCTGATTCCCATCGACATCAATGATGATCAAGCTATTTTTATAATTAAATGATTATAATCACCACCAATATCTAATGGAGATTTGATTGCCCCTTTTGTCTTAGCCACTATGTGCAGTTTCACAACTCCAAAATGGTTCTTTAATATCTATACGTTTCTAAACAAATCTATTACACCAGATAATTTCTCAAAAAATATTAATTACAAGTTACACAAATAAGCATTCTATTATGTAATCATTGACAAGGAACTTTTTAAGTGATCCTTCGATGGATAATTGCTTCGATGCTTGACTTTAATAGAAGCCAAAATTGTTCTTACACAGATACACAATAGTGAGTGTGGTTGTCACTTTAGTGGAAAAGCCATGTCACATAAATTGCTTTGATAGGGATACTACTGGCCCACCATGGAAGATGAATGTTCACAATACACAAAGCTCTATAATACATGTTGGGGATCAACCAACAATAGATTACACTTATGAAAGCAATAAACGCAGAATTAAATCAGATAGACAAGTAACTAGAATGATAAATAGCAAGAACAAGAGATACAAGAAACCACCCTGAAAACTTGTATTAAACTCTTTACATAAGGAATACAATTGAAAAAACTTCTTTCTTCCACACCTCTCCTAGATGTATAGATCTCTCACTAGATCTCTATCCCTCAAGAGCTCTCTCTCTCACAAGAACAATCAACTCCAACAAACCTGGATTGATTCAATTTTGTACTGTTCTTCAACATACCAACTCTACCACACAATAAGCTAAGAAGATCTAATTATACATATAGAATTAGGAGACTTGAGCATGCACTTACAACAAACAATTAAGCCTCTTGAACAAGGGCTCTAAAAATAATATTACTAATAATAGAGACGCGAACTTAAGACTACAACTTAAACTCATCATGCAAACACTTGGTTCTGTCCTCGAAAATAGCTTTCTGGGCGCACAGGTAACCGATGCTGGTTCCTGCTTGCCTGTGACCGTCGTCAGCCGATCCACTACCGATGTCAGCGTCTCTTCAACTGCACCTGACTGACGTTGATCGCTCCTGACCGACACCGGTGATTGTGTAGACTTGAAACTGTTAAATGCACTCATGTGTGAAGCTTTTAGGCTCCACACCTTAACAATCTCCCACTTGGAGATAAACAACTGCACCAGTACCTATACAGCAACATCTTCTAGCTCCTCCATCTTCAACTCAATCATGAAGACCAACAGAAGTTGAATGAAGATTCAACTTCTCCTTTGTAACTGGCTTGGTTAACATATCAACAGGATTCCTATCTGTATGGATCTTCTCCAGCTTCAACTCACCATCTTCCAATACCTGCCATATGAAGTGGTACCTTAGCTGTATGTGCTTTGTTCTTGAATGAAAGGCTGAATTCTTAGCCAAATGGATTGCACTCTGACTGTCACTATACAATCTGAAATTCTCATGCTCCCTACCAAGCTCATCCATGAACCGTGTCATCCATATCATCTCTTTGCTAGCCTCTGTGGCTGCAATATACTCTGCTTCTGTAGTTGACAAGGCAACAACCTTCTGCAACTTAGATATCCAGCTAACTGCTGTTCCACCTATAGTGAAAACATAACCTGTAGTGCTCCTCCTGCCATCCAAATCACCTGCCATATCTGAATCTACATAACCATGTAGAGAAGTATCTGAACCTCCATAGCACAAGTGCCTACTTTTGGTTCCTCTTAGATATCTAAGGATCCACTGAACTGCTTTCCAGTGTTCCTTACCTGGATTGGCCATATACTTACTTACTACTCCCACTGCTTGGGCAATATCCGGTCTAGTACACACCATTGCATACATCAAACTCCCTACTGCAGAAGACTATGGAACTTTACTCATGTACTCTACCTCATCATATGAATTAGGACATTGTTCTTTACTCAACTTAAAATGTCCAGCCAAAGGTGTGCTTACCGATTTAGCATCTTGCATATTAAACCGTTTCAACACCTTGTCCACATAATCTTCTTGAGACAATATCAACCTGTGATTTTTCCTGTCTCTCTTAATGCTCATGCCAAGGATTTTCTTTACTGCTCCCAAATCCTTCATAGCAAACGTTTGAGCTAATTTCACCTTAAGCTCAGAGATATCCTGCATGTGTGATCCTGCAACCAACATATCATCTACATACAACAATAGAATAATATATCTACCGTTATCAAATCTCTTGAAATACACACAATGGTCAGATTGACACTTACTGTAGCCATGCTCAGTTATAAACCTATCAAATTTTAAATACCATTGCCTAGGAGCTTGCTTGAGGCCATACAAGCTTTTCTTCAATCTGCACACAAACTTCTCCTTACCCTTGACCTCAAATCCTTCCGGCTGTTCCATATAAATTTCCTCATCCAAATCTCCATGAAGAAACGCTGTCTTAACATCTAGCTGCTCAAGATGCAAATCCTCAAAAGCAACCAAAGACAATACAACCCTTATAGAAGTCATTTTAACAACAAGAGAAAAAATTGCACCAAAGTCAATACCTGGCTTTTGTGCAAATCCTTTCACTACCAATCTAGCCTTATATCTCATATGTCCATTCTCACCTTCTTTTAACCTTATTAGAAGTAGAGGCAGAAAAAAAAATTATTCTGGGTTAATCTTTCCAATAAGAAAAAAATAACTACTTCATAAGATATACCTTATTAGAAGCAGAGGGTTTTTCATACAAATTTGCTAACGTAGTCATCAACTCTACCGTAGACTTTGCCTGTGATAAATTAGATATCACAGTGGATGCTAGACTCAGTCTTATAGACCCCAGAGCCTTTCTGTCAAGAACTTCCCATTCTTCATCCTCCATGTCTTTGGGCTTCTTTGCAACCCCACCTAACGGTAAGTAGAGATCTTTCTGATACAGATAATCCTCTATCTTCATTCTCCAATGTTGGTAATTTTTGCCATTGAACTTTTCCATTCTCAGTTTACTTTCATCTGCCATTACTTCTCCCACTCAAACAGAAATCCCTGCAGAAATCCCTGTGAGAACCTGTAATCAATACACACTACACAGATCTGAACCACCTGTTAGTGAACCTGAGCTCTGATACCACTTGTTGGGGATCAACCAACAATAGATTACACTTATGAAAGCAATAAACACGGAATTAAATCAGATAGACAAGTAACTAGAATGATAAATAGCAAGAACAAGAGATACAAGAAACCACCCTAAAAACTTGTATTAAACTCTTTACATAAGGAATACAATTGAAGAAACTTCTTTCTTCCACACCTCTCCTAGATGTATAGATCTCTCACTAGATCTCTATCCCTCAAGAGCTCTCTCTCTCACAAGAACAATCAACTCCAACAAACCTGGATTGATTCAATTCTGTACTGTTCTTCAACATACCAACTCTACAACACAATAAGCTAAGAAGATCTAATTCTACATATGGAATTAGGAGACTTGAGCATGCACTTACAACAAATAGTTAAGCCTCTTGAACATGGGCTCTAAAAATAATATTACTAATAATAGAGACGCGAACTTAAGACTACAACTTAAACTCATCATGCAAACACTCGGTTCTGTCCTCGAAAATAGCTTTCTGGACGCACAGGTAACTGACGCCGGTTCCTGCCTGCTTGCTTGTGACCGTCGTCGGCCGATCCACTGTCGACGTCGGTGTCTCTTCAACTGCACCTGACCGACGTCAGTCGCTCCTGACCGATGCTGGTGACTGTGTAGACCTAAAACTGTTAAATGCGCTCATGTGTGAAGCTTTTAGGCTCCACACCTTAACAATAAATGTCAATGACACAATAACCAATAGCATTCACCATTACAACAATTACAACCTATTATCTCTCCATGGCCATTTATGTTATGGGGATTTGATCTTATTGGAAAGATTAACCCTGAGTCTATCGATGGACATAAGTTCACCATCATAGCTATAAAATACTTTACCAAGTGTGTGGAAGCCATTCCACTTCAATCTACCATAGGTGAGGACATTTGTATCTTCTTCATGACTCAGATTATTTCATGCTTTGGCTTACCCACAACTATCATATTTGATAATAGAACATCATTCAAGAACAAAACTATCAAGAAATTTTGCACAAAATGTAAGATTAACCACACGTTCTCCACTCCATACTACCTATAAGGAAACAATCAAGTAGAGGCTACCAATAAAACTATCAACAACATTTTGAGCAAAACAATGATCAAATTCAGAGATGATTGGCACAATCAACTAATTTATGCATTATGGGCTTATCACACAAGTATTTATATGACCAAAAGAACCACTCCTTATTCACTCATTTATGGCATAGAGGTAGTTTTACCATTAGAATTAGAAATCCCATCTATACATGTCTCCCTTAAATGTATCCTCACAGATGACTAGTATTGTGAAAAGCATCTATACCAACTCAATTAGTTAGACCATACACGCATTTAAGAAATTGAATATCTTAGAATCTACCAGTAACATATACAATGATCCTACAAAAAATAAGTTCACACCAGAGAGTTCAAATTTAATGATCTCATTCTCAAAAAAAATCTCCGCAATGTCAATGCCAAAAAATGAATAAAAGGAAAATTCAAACCAAATTGGCTAGGTCCATACCTCATTACCAAAAAGATAAGACCTAAAGCGTATCATCTAGCTTTACTTGAAGGAAATAAACTCAAAAATCCAATGAATATGATGCATCTACTTAAATTTCATGTATATCACTTCATAATATACATATTATTATACAATGTTTCTTTCTGCTTACTTGTACATAATTTCTCAGCTTACTTGTACATAGTGTCTTTTTGCTTACTTGTACATAGCATATTTAAAAATACCAAAAAACAATATAATATTTCAAAATACAAAACATTCAAATAACTAAAAACACCAAAAAGTTTTCAATTATACACATTATCCATGTTTTAGATTTCTACTACCATGCTAGACTTACATTTTGCTATTCTATACTATTGTTTGTCAATTTATCTACATTACCATGCTTCAATTGATCTTCTTTGAGTGTGTGTAGTGAAACCTAGATCCTTGATTGCTTCACTATACCCATTGAGGGGGCATCCTTGTCATACATTCGAGACATACATCAACATATCTACCCATTTGGGGCATATTCTACATGACTACACCATCCAGGTTATGTCATTCCTACACCACACACTCTAGTCATCATGTTGGTGTACATTACTTACTAGCTTACATAGATTATTATATCGACACTCACTAGTATATATTACTTGTGTATTTTTTAGCATCTACCTAGTCTTGTACTATATGTTTTGCATACTTTTACTTCTTGCTTTGATTGGTTAGATGCGATAGTATTTCTAACATTTACATGCCTTCCTTTCTTGATTTGAGTAGCTAGATGTGATTGCATTTCTTAGTTCATGTTTTTTTACTTGTGTTGCCTTAGGACATTTACCAATGTCCTTTGTTTGTACTCTTGTTGTGATTGTGGCCCTTGCACCAATCTTGCTTTTTTGCAATTGTATGTGTATGTGGGTATTAAAACATGCCTTGTATTCTTGATTTCTTAGTTTGAGTGACATGTGCCCATGTCCCTTGTTTTCTCAGCCCCTTGGCCTCTTTTGTATGCTTTTCGCTTCTTTCCTTGTGTGTTTATTTTATTTCTTTCTTCTTAATTGTTTGCAATGCCTTAATCTACATCATGCATTATCTTGCCTTCTTGGATGCCATGATGGACATCATGCTCCATCATTCCTTGAAAACTAACCAAATTTGTATTATTATTTTAGTATACTACACATGTTATTACATTGTTACATCTATTTAGGCATATCCCTGTTGATCTAATAATCTCCAATACAAATTATGCTATATCTTGAGACATCTTTTCAATTATCATTACTATATCATGTATTTCATAGCATAACACACTTGTAGGGCTCTTTCTTCTGAGGGTAGTCATTGTAGGGTCTTCATTCCTACCCTCAAAAGAGTGGGCAACAAATAGGGGTTTTGTCATAGAGATCAGAGCACTTTACTGGTCAAAAAATTAGTTTTAAAAACACTTAGAATAGTAATTAGAGTTCAAAACATGTAGAACAGAGAAAAAAAGTAGTGATAAACATAGAATAGTCATAAAAAATAGTAAAGGATAGGAGTGCCCCATTCAGACTACAACACCATATAAAAAAGTGTCCACTTTTTGGTGCTCCTATCCAAATAGTTGAAAACCTATAATTTTTAGAAATAAATAGAAAGGTAAGGTTAATTACAATTTTTTCAGATACAGTTCAGTTTAGATTGGCTAGTCTTAATATAGTTTTAATCTAATTATCTAGATATAGGGGGCATCATGTAAGGTATGATGGCTCTCACTTCTAATTTCAAATTGGGCAGTTGGTACAACTTCAAAATCATAATCCATGTTATAGACACTAGTGATTGGAGGCAATGTGTGTGACACATTTTCCTTCTTTTATTTCTAGTTCATTGTATTACTTAGGTATTTTCAATAGTTGTGTGCCTTATTTCATATTTAGGTGGTTGGCATCATTTCAGAGTGGCTTTCATACAAGCCTAGTTCTCAATTTTGGAGTGGATTTCATACAAGCTTAATCTCCACCTTTTGGAGTGGCTAAGATTAGCCTAGTTCTCAGTACATATTCGGCTATCCATGCCACATTTTTAGATTGTAGGGCATTCATGGGCTTCATGAGCCATCTCATACAACATACATTCATATTGATATTAGTTCATAGTTCACTACATAGTGGGCAATGATAGAGCCAAAGGACTAGCTAGCCTTTGTATTCTTAAGCCACCTACTCAAAGGGATTATACACATAGTTCAAACATTGATTAACACACACATGATCACATAGATTCACTACATAGTAGGTGATGATGGAGCCAAAGGGGCAACCTTTATATTCTTGAGCCACACTTAGGGAATTGAGCACTTAGCTTTGTTCATGATATTACTCTTGGTAGAATTAATCACTTAGCATCGCTCAACATCACAATAGGTTTTGTATTGGTTCGTGTACCTAATGAGGTATATTCATTCCTTTCTCTTCCTTTTCCTTTTACCCAACCTTTGTACATTCTTATTTTAGACATAGTGTGTCTAGTAAGAACTAATCTACTCCTTATTTTCTCTTTTATATTTACGCTTCATGATGTGCTCTCTCTATGATGATATGCTCTCTCTAAGCACACTCAACATCACACATCTTCATGGGCTTCACCTTTGTAGGTGAGTTTAGGTACGCTTTCTATTTTTTCCTTTATCATAGTATTTTACTTTACTACATCACTAAAATAAAGGGGTTACAAATATAGTCATATAAAATGTCTAAATTGGTAGTTTGAGTGTGGCTTATGACACTCCATTTATGGGTCATTTTTGTATGCTCTTGCGTCCCTTCTAGACACCTTTTTACTTATTGCTAGTGATCCAAAACCTTCTGAATGATCATTCCACCTTAGCTAAAAAGTGTTCCCCATGCCAATATTATTTTCCCAAGTCTCAAGCTTATAAGACAAGGGTACCCCACTCAGACTATAACATCAGACATTGAAGTGTCCCTTTTTTGGTGGTCTTGTCCATTTGCACTTGAGCCCCAATGGTCATTTTCATCTGATCCTTATCTTTAATTAGTTTAGTCTAGCACAAATACATCTAACCCATGACCAATCATTCCCTATAAAAGCCCACTCAAAGCTCCTTTACAAGGGAGGTGACAAAACTTACAAAGCAAGTAAGAATAAAAATAAAGCACTAAGGCAAACTTCCCTATTCTTTGCACATAGTCACCCAACATAGCTACAAACCTACTCAAATCCTCATACCAGTCCTTAGCCACCTCAAACACTATCAATTTTGAATTTGTATCTACATCACACTATTTCACAAAGCACATTAGGTGGGAGAACTACATATGGATTGATCCCTCTTCAGAGTATTGGTATGTAGACAACATGCCCACAAAAGGGGTGTGGATTACATGTTTAGTAAATCTTACACACTAAACCCCCTCTTTCTCAAGTGAATCAAGTATCATTTTATCAAGCATGATGGAGGGTTAGGGTTTGAAGACAAAATAATATCCACAGTGAATTTTTTCAACAACCAATGCTCAATTTTTTATAGGCATGCTTACACAGGCACAATGCAACTACCTAGAAAGTTTCAAGTCTCTATGATCAGTTTGGATAATAGTGGTATGAATAGACAACACCACAGGACACCAAAGCATCTAATTTTTGATGCTCCTATCATTTTTATAAATGAAAATCATATTTAGGTTTACGACATGTTCTTAGTCTTGCACAACCATTTTCAACATCTGTATTAGCCATCTCACTCTATTTTCTAGCTAAGTTATATTTCTTCCTATTTATTGCTATTTTTAGAAAGGTGAAAAAGATAAATAATTACATAAATCAGGATTGTATTTATTTTTATATTTTATAATAATTTATTAATCTAGAACCTTAACTAAAATAGGAATAAAACTCCATTATTCCCAAATAATCTAAATCATCTACAAATCAATCCTAGCTCAGAGAAGATAGATCCTACTTACACTTTCGATTGGGGATACATTAGATAATCAAGGTCATGGCCAATATGGACTCACTAGAACTAATCATGGGATATTTTACCATAATAATATCACTAGGGAGGGTTCCAAAGCCTCCAGTCAATCAAAATGATGCAATAACCTTAACTAGGTCCTATGTTTTTATATTCACTATCCTAATAACAAGTAAAGCAAAATCTAATATAGTGCTCACCAAAGCTTGTGTCACAAAGTTGGGGTAATAAAAATTAAAATTAAGCGTGCATATAATAGATATACTCATGTCAATGTATATAAAATCCTAATGCATGAAAGAGAAGTACAAATGCATATCTATCTACTCTTACAAAAGAGGAACAAAATTAAGAATACTTACCTTTGAAGATGAACTTATCAAGCCTCAATCTCTCCCTTAGCTAAGGTTATTCACAAGAGATTATTATGGTATGTAAGGATGACAAGGGTAAATCAGCTTTACACTACACAACCTATCAATGCATCCAAAAGAGTTTTCCACAAGACAAGATCCATATCTCCAAAGTAAGTATGAATTCCCAAGCTTGCTCCTCAAGTAGAATGGTGGATAAGTAGATGCACAATATATTTTATTTATTCTTCTCTTCTCTTATAAATGGAAAAATGATTATGTTTATTTAGGAGGATCTAACCCTAAACCCTTCCAAAAGTTTCACTGATAAGGTCAACCTAGTATCGTAATTGACAAAAACTAACTAGGTCATGGACTAGGTCAAGCATGGGCTGACATAGTCCCTAATAAGTTTTGTCAACAAGAATACAATGTTGATGTGGCTGACATAGTCATGTAAATTGTCAAAAAGGGGTTTAGGTTAGGGAAAGGGCTAATGAATGTGGTAAAAGACTAGAGGAGTATGTAAAATTGGAGGCAAATATTGGGGGAATGGTTTTTAGGAGACAAGTGTGTAGATAACAAGTTGAGAAAAGGGACAATAATCCTATGAAATACTAATGGTCTTCCCACCCCTTTCTTAGTGCACCCCTTAAGGCATGCAATCAAAGAGATTGAGACTCGATTGGTTTCTACAAGATAGAAAGTGATAGTAATTGATAAAAGTTTTTAAAATATTGTGTATACAACATGTATTTTAGGGTGGAAAGGAAACATCAAACAAAAGATTACTCAATTTTGGAGAAACATAGAAAATAAAAACTAGTGTACAATGTGAAAATGATTAATGCATAGCCTAAATAAAATGCATTTATATAAGCAGTTACTAGGTAGTAGTGTGTAGAGAAAGGAATACTTACATTAGAGATGCCACATGATTAGGGAATTAGGAAGGTGTAATGGGATAAATATCATGACCCCGTGATAGAGAAGGGCTTGATATATCAAGCTACGTAGGTCCTCTAAGATATACAACATTAGAGTGCATCAGATGGATACACCATAACCATAGACGCATATATGTATGGTGAAATTGTACAAATCATGAAGTAGGAAGGTGTTGTGATAACACTCATAGAATTGTTACAATTTATCAACATATTTCATAATCAATAACTCTCCCAAAATATTACAAACCTTTTGCATAATATTCTGGAGTGTGCATAGAGGGGACAATAATGTACTGACAAGGTGATTTGGTATGTTAAAACAAAGAAACAATGGGATGTAAACTCATGAATGGATATTGAGCTTATACGATATGAAATATCTAATGCAATATTTGAATTTATGAGTGCTATTAATATGATCCTGAGATCTACATGGGAAACCACTAGTAGGCCACACTTGAGCTATAGTCTTGTCACCCTTAACCTCATAGACTATGGGTTGGTAGAACCAATAGGTCACCTCAAGAATGTGGAAATTAGAGTGGTTGAGCTAAGTCTATGTGGTGATTTTGAAGTCATTAAATTGAAGATAATTGAGACCTATTACCCTAACTTAATTGGTAAGAAATGGGATTACAATGGTCAAATAACCATTAATACAAAGCTAAACCAACTAGAGGCTCACCAAGGAGACAAGATAGTTATCATTTCTTTGAATAAATCAAAGTAGAAGCCTTATATGATTTTGAAGTAACCAATCACTATATGATTACAGTGGTAATAACTAGTTCAAAGATAACACAAATACACAAAATAATGCACAATGAGCTATAAAGTGTCATTTTTTATACATGTAGATAGATCAACCATAGACAACAAAGCAACTATTTTATAAGTCAGTGGTAAAATCTCCAGTGCTCCAGTTTCAACTTGAATGTTGTACCTTTATATTAGTGTAATATCCTACTAATTTAGAGGTCAATTTCTTGTATAATACAAGTGTAACAATAATGGACTATATAGATCCTACTATGGAGGGTGTTTTACCTTGGGAAATAACATCTTCCATAAGTGTTGATTCAAACACCCATATATTGAATTGGGCTAGGGGAAATCATAAGATACAGCCTCTATGCACGGTGTTCACCATCTAATATCAATGACATCAATAATTTATGATAAAGGATCTTAATTCATTCATTTTTAGGTTAGAACACCACGTGCTGGAGGTGGATTAAATAGTAAGCACACTCAACTATGTGATGAAAGGAACTACTATGACTTGGTGGGTAGTGCATAGATATCCAAAGATACATTAGAAGGAAGCATGTGAGTTTTTATGTGTGTAGTTTTAGTTACCATTTATTGTGAAATTAAAATGGATATTATTTCAATAAGGCCAATGTCCTAAGATACACATTCATCAATGTGAATATATATGATCTATGTAAGGAGTGGAGCCAAGGTATCGGGTACACATTTTTAGTCACACACTAGTGCCACTATCAATGGCCGGATACACACATCAAGAGCATAAGAGAGATACCAAGCATTGGGAATAAGTGTAACAAGATTTTATTTAAAATTTTATGTTTGAGAGTGATAAACCATTGGTGCATAATGCATTATATAAACTAAAAATATTTTTGTGTCATAAATGAGCAAAATATTTGGGAGCTGCAGCAGAGTCATCATCACAACAAGAATCTGCTCATTATTTGAATCTAGAGTTACATAATTACAAGGTGAGTCAACATGAACAAAACTTGATTAAGCCTTTTAATAGAATAGCATATGAGATAATGGAATCCAATGATAGTTATGAAGATCTAGATTTATAAGTCTTCTTTGAACTGGAATGGGAAGTTGAAAAAAAAACCCAAAGTGTAGAACAAGTTGAAGAGGAAAGACTACACAATGTGAACATTATGGAGTAGGAAGGGGAGTGAACTCTGGAAGATGATTTACCTAATGGATCAAACAAAGTGTATCAAGAGCCACTAAACAAGATTAAAGAAAATATTGGAATAGAGCCAATTCCTAAACTTGAAAATGTGGGAGTCTGCTAGGGGTAGGAATAGATCTTGGAGGCATTACAACTACTATGAGACTATTAGGATGTGTTCCCAACCAAATTATATGAAGTAAAAGGTGTAGACCCATCATTGGGAGAGATGCACATAGAGTTAAAAGAGTGTGCTCAACCCATTAAAAAGTTTCTATGTAGGCTAAACCCTAACATGAAGATAAAATTAAAGGCTAAACTAGATTGAATGCAATAAGCTAGAATCATTTGTCTATTGAATAGGTAGACTGTGTGAGTCCCATAGTGATATATCCAAATAAGTCTAGTTAGATTCAAGTTTTTAGAGACTAACGTGCAATCAATGATGCCTACATCAATGATCAATATCACTGTCATTCATAGGTCATGAAATGTATTCCTTCACAAATGGATTCAATGGGAACCATCACATTTTGGTTCAAAAAAAGACCAAGCTAAGACAAACTTTACAATAGAATGGGGGTTATTCACATATAAGGTAATGCCATTTAGTTTTAATAATGCACCAATAATTTTATCTAAAGTTGTAGTAACTGCATTTAAGACTTCATTAATGATTTTTTAAAATTATTTTTGGATGATTGGGTTGTCTTCTCCTTGTTAAAGAGCATCTATAAAAACTAGGATTATTGCTAAAATGGTGTCGATCTCTTTGCATTGCTCTGAATTTAAAGAAGTGCTTATTTTTCACACCTTTTTATGTTCTTATGGGACATGTCGTATATAGTGATGGCATCTTGGTTGACCAAGCTAATATTATTGTAATAGTGGGGATGGTACCCCCAACCAAATATATAGAAGTGCACACCTTTCTAAGTTATACAAAATACTATTAAAAATTCATATAAGGATACATAATCATATCTTCACTAATGGAAAAGATACTATGTAAATATACAAAGTTTTAGTGGATATCAGACTACCAAATAACATTTATCGATCTCAAAAAATGGTTGGTAACAACACCTATTTTAATTTTTATTGATTGGAAGAAGCCATTCCACATACATATAGATACTTTTGGTATTTAATGGTTGTCTTAATGCAATCAGGGAATGGTGGGTTGGACCATCCCATAAGTTTTGGTGGCAAGAAGCTATCAATAATAAAGAACTATATAACTATAGAAAGAGAGGCCTTAACTATGGTATTTGTATTGCAAATTTTTTGACATTATCTATTGGACACATCATTTGAACTTTTCATAGACCACCAAGAATTATGATACCTAGTTAACAAGCTTATGCTGGGAGGATGGATCTCCAAGTGGCTAATTATATTTCATGAGTTTTAGTTTTGAATCAATGTGAAGCTAGGTTGAGAAAATGTCAGACTAGATCATTTGAGTAGGCTACAAAATGTGAAGAGCTAAAAGAAATAAAGGATGAGTCCTGAGATGCACACTTGTTAAGGGATGTTGTAATCTTAGATAATATAGAAGACATTATAAAATTCTTAGAATAAGGAACATTCCATATGCATTACATGGAAAGGGATAAAAATTAAATGGTCACTCGAGCTATTCCATATATCCTCATCAATGGATTTTCATACAATATTGGGAAAGATGATGTGTTTTGCATAGTAACATTAGAGTATGAATGACCATAGTTTATTCAAGAGGCACATCAAGGAATTGTAAGAGGTCACTTCACATGTGAAGTCACTACAATAAAATTCTAGTAGAGTGGTATTTAGTGGTCAACCCTTTTTAGGATGTGCATAGGGTGGCCAAGCATTATGATGTGTATTAGACATTGGGAAAGCCTAATTAGCATGATGATGCCTTTGGTTCCAATGCTTGTAGGAAAACCAATTAAATAATGGGGAATTGAATTTTTCAGACCTATAAGTCCCCTAAGAAAACAAAGTCATATGTGGTACATTATTATTGCAACAGATTATTTCAATAAGTGGGTAAAAACTATTGAAACCTCAGGTTATAGTGTGAAGGATGCTGCCAAATTATTATATGAAAATATCATTACAAGATTTGGATGCCCAATCAAGTTGGTTAATGACATAGGAAATAACTTCCTTAATAACACTATAAATACTCTCACTAAGGAGTTTATGATATCACACCACAAGAGTATGAATTATCACCCATAAGAAAATGGACAAGTTGAAGCGTCAAACAAAGTATTGTGGAAAATACTAATAGAAATATGCAATGTGTAAAGGGATGATTGGGTGGATCACATTCCTATGATTCTTTGGGTGTCTAGAAAAAATTATAATCATGTTATATAATTCACTCCCTTTCAAATATTTTATGGTCTTGAGGCAACAGTGCCTATGGAGTACATTATTCCTAATCTGTGCATTATAATGGTTATGAGGCTGGGAAACCAAGACTCCCTGAAATAAAAATTAAAGGGCTTGGTTAAAATGGAAGAAAATTGACAAAGGACATAGTGGACACAAGAGATACACAAGTTAATCCAAAAGGCCTAACATGATTGCAACTTATGATTTGATTAATTTCATCTAGAACAAGTACTATTGTATGATAGAAGTTCAAGGCATTCCTAGGAAAACTATGCATCAGATGGAAGGAAACCTAATAATTCATGAAGTCTCACAACAAGGTATCATTGCGTTAAAATATTCACAAGGAACCATATTGATAGGACATGTTAATTATTGTAGGTTTAAGCCTTACCATCATTAGTCTCTGTCATCATTTGATAAAAATGAGATAGGGTGATGAATATAACCATGTAATTAGGATTTTTATTTAAAGATATTTTATGTTTTTGTTTATTTTATTAGGGTTAGAGTGTTTTTACAATGTGATATTTAGATCGCAACACATTAGAACAAAATTGAAATAATTAACATTATAAATTGTAATCAATTCATAGAGATATCATCAAGGAAGGATGAATGGAAAAAACTACATGTTAGTCATAAAATAAGTCTAGGAAGATGGTGTTGATAAGATAGGTACCATGAAAGGACAAATAATGATCATTCAAGACCGTTAATGATAAGACACTTGAATAAATTACATCTTTCCTAAAGAAGATCATGTGGTAGAATGACATATAGGGTCATAAAAGAAATGGGATAGATGAAAGGATGTCAAGTCACATCAACTACTTGACAATGCATGAATCAAATAACCTAGATAAAAAAGGGTAACTATCATATCAGATAACATTGGATTGATATTAATTTGGGAGGTAAACTCATGCGTAATTAGTTTAGTGCATTTAAACTAGTTGGATATATGGGTTTGGGTGAGAAAAGCTATATAATAAAGGGAATGGATAACACAAATACATTACATACTTATGCCAACAAGTAAACTCTGAGATATGCTTTTAAAAAACCTTGAACATAGATTAAATACCAAATCCAGAATAAGTAAATTAAGAATTCGCCCAAGCCATGATAACTATCATGGAGAGAGCTTAATTATTGATTTCAATAATGGATGCACAAAAAGAGGAAATGGGGATTGGCTTAGGTTTATGAAAAAATAAATACTAGGATCTAGATCCCTTTAACTTCATTAATGCAACATAAGCCATTTTATTTGTGCAAGATCCATAAGAAGTACATATAGGAACCCTAATGCTTTAACATCCATTGTGAGGCTCAGATGTAGAATAATTTATTAAACTAACTACATTTGGATAATTGTATGAGGTAATGTTCACTCTTCTTAGTAGGTATAACAAAGGATCTATTCATTTATCCTAACATGTCACAATTTGGATCACTCCTCAGACCATGGCATGAGAAATAGGCCTCCCAACACATGGAAAATCCCTCCTACCTTACAAGTCCACCATTCTACTAATTCACTATGATACTAAGGAGAAATATACTACCAGGGTAGGAAGAGGCATACCCATTGATTTTATAGATGATGCTTTGGTGTGCATGCTAGTTGAATGCATTACCAAGTGGTTTTGACAAACAACAAAATATGTGTAATAGGCAACAAAGGTGTGATTAAAATTGCATATTGCATGATATGCCTCCACAAAAACTTAAATTGGCTTGAGTTTAATGCATTTGAGATAATGACAGATATTGAAAATATCCTTACAGGCACCTCACAAAATTTCTAGTATCAATTTTTGGTTTTACTTCTTTGTTTTACACAGCGAAAATAACTAAAAGGATTGGTTAACCATGCTACAAATTTCTAGTATGCTATTATATTCATAAACATTACATAGACAAATATAGGGAAATATTATGAACTATTGGGGAGTTTAAATACATGGTGGATGGAGGCCCTAAACATGATCAATTTGCACCCTAGAATACCCTAGGATGTCATGCAATATTTGGGAAAACATGCTTCACTTATAAAATTACATAAAAACATCCATATCAAGGTACATGAATTTCCAAAAGCAATTATAACTTCATTTCCATTCTTCATTACTATGTTAGATGCCATGGCATAAGTGTTGAGGTATAAAGCCTTAGTTATAAGGTCAGTGCCACCATTGCAATCTATTCGCCCAGGTTCACAACAACCAATACAACCATAAGTATAGCCTCAAGTAAAACCACAACCATAATAATAAGCACTAACATAGGCACCACCATAACCAATAGTGGCTCCAACACAACCAGACAAAGGGAAGAGAAAAAAAAATAGTGAGGTGAGCCTCATCACCACTGTTGAAGAAGAGGACATGACCATAAAATTATTAGTTATAGAATATACATGTACCCAAAATAATAGATGAGTACAACTTTATAGAGTTTGGAGTCAAGGAATAGGAAGTCCTAAAGTCAATGATGGAAGACATTGATGATGATGTGTATGAGCATGAGGAAGAGAATGAATTCTTTATCTGGAAATAGTGTGCACTTATCAAGTGCACAATTAAGTAAGGCAAAACCTTTGGGTTGATATCACTCAACCTCCCCCCCATATCATTATTGACATTTTATGGAAAGAAGTAGATCGACAAAAGTTGGTGGCTAAAATATTCCATAGAGATCCAGCTACCATATCCTCTGCTATGTAGTCTAAATAACTACCAACACAAGGAAATGTGAGACACCATAAACAAATTCAATTCCGCTTCCAATGCCGCTTCCAATGCACGCACAGACTGACAATTTGAAATTGGGAAACGACTGTCGGGTGGCCAAAGCAGCTACGGCCCCTAAATCAGTTACGGCCTCTAAGTCAGTATGCAAGGAGAGGGTTCTGAACCCTAAAGAGACTGCTCCTGCGGGTGGAGGAAGGTTTTCAGCTGGGCATTCTGCCAACGCTACTGGATTAGGGTATGAAGCAGGGGGAAGATCTTTCATGGATTTGGCTACATTCGAAGTGAATCTACATGATGTTGTGCCTCGTGCATTATCTGGGCCATCCCCTACTTTGCCAGTAAGTGCTCTAAAACCCATTAGGGTAAATCTAGATCTGGAAATAGTTGATGGAATCCTTGAAAGGATAGAAGTTTTTTCCTCTCAAGCTACAATTTTTTGTTTTCGAGGTTTTTGGCCCTCGCTGGTTGATCTACATGGATGGATATCCAAGAATTGGTTGCCACTTATTGAAGACAGTGTTGAAATCTTCCCCTGCGTAAAAGGATTCTTTATTGCTGTCTTCCAAAGCCCTGAGGACAGGAGGATAATATTGAGTAACAATGATTTTTTATGGCAGGGCAAATATCCTCTCATGGTCAAACGGTGGCATAACAATTTTAATCCGCTTACGGAATCCTTTAACAAGGTTCCAATATGGGTTCGGTTACCAAATCTACCAATACATCTTTGGCATGAATCGGTCTTTGAAACTATCGAGAATGCAATAGGAGACTATTTGTTTGTGGATAAAAATACTTTGTTAGGTTACCATTCGACCTGTGCTCGCTTTATGGTTGAAATGGATGTTACAAAAGGTCTACCAGAGGTGATTTGCCTGGACTCCCCAAGGGGAACTTGGACACAAGTGTTGGATTTTGAGGGTGTACCTTTTCGGTGCAGAAGATGTCACCAAACGGGTCATCTGGCCGCTCGTTATTTGGCAGGGATTACAAAGTCCAGAAGACCACATTCTTGGTGGGCCAATGCTTCCTCAGAACACTATATAGCTAATCAACCTATGGAAGATCTGGCTATTTTTGAGAATGAAGAAAGCATTCACTCTGAGCCGATGATTGAGGAGGAGCCGTTGGTGAAAGACCCCATAGATGGTCCTATGGTGACTAAGATTAAAGATCTTTCAAAGCCAGTGGTCGTGGAGGCTTTGGCTTCTCCCCCTGTTTTGGAGGATCAACCTAGGTGCCAGATTTTGGTTGGTGTTCATAAGGATATTGATGAGTCATCTGAATCCATTGGGCTTAATGGACCACCGTTACCTGAGGTATGGATGATAGAGGCAGCTAAGGTAGAGGATGGATGGACCGCTGTGAAGAGGAAGAAGTCTAAGCCTTTGGTCCCCCCTCTAGATATGAACCTTCATTTGTGTAAAAGGTAATTAATTATTTTTTGAAGGTTGAAGGATGTTGTTCCTGTCTATAGACAGTACGTTCTGTGTAGTGTCAGCGAAAACATCTGGTCTTTTCTGCTGTTTTCAGGTTCATGTTTTCCTGGTTTGGTTTGTACCTATTTTGGTGTTTTGAACTTCTCTGGGATTTAAGGTTTATCTTTTTTATGTTGTATAGGGTTTCGGGGTCCCTTCAAAACCTGCTTTTACCATAATCTAAAACTACCAACACAAGAAAGCCAACCACATCCGTTGTTTCACATACCTTGGATGTATGTCATAGTTCGCTTGTCTCCCATGATTAAGGATAGAATGGTGTCCTTCTCAGACCCAATAGAGGCAAGTGTAACACAATATGAACAAGAAGCATAAAAAAATACAGGGCCAAAATATGAAGAGGCAAAAGTAGAGCCTCAATCCTAAAGCTAAATCTTAAGAAGAAAAATTTGCCAAATCTAAAGAAGTAGAGTATACAGAGTAGTATAAATTGGTGACACAAGGAGGTGCATAAGAGGAGGCTTCAAATCTAAAACCTCAAATAAATATATAGTGGATGTAGGATGTTCACATGTCATCTACATCATGCACCACCTTTTTTCTTCCTTTGGCATAATTCATGTTGGCTCTTGTAGTGACTCTAACCACATATATGGCCCTTGATAGCGATTGATACATCTTTTTATGTTGTTAAATTTACAATAAGAAATTAGATTGAGGGTGTAGCTATGTTCCATGAGTCAATATCATAGAAATATTTAACCTTGGAAAAAGAAGTCTTCTAGTTGCAAGACAATAATGCAAAATTAAACTACTAACTTATACCAGCATGCTAGTTGATTAATACAACTACCCCACACTGGTTACACAATTTCTACGTGACCAAGTGATGTCTGAAGAAAATTAAATCACAACTTTAATAAAAAAAATCACAAAGGATTGGCTAACTATGAAATAATTTCAAACACTACAAGCCCAAGGGAAGAGTATAAAATAAAAAACAAAGACAATCTATGAACTGCTTGAGTAATATGAACAAGTTTTGGATACAAATACGTAACAAGCAAAGTATATATAATAAGAGATGATGAATTAGAGGAAACACCTTAATAATTAAATAGATACCACTAAACCTGAGTTCATAAGAGTAGATAAATCCAAAGCTATCATGGATGAAGAAATAACTACTTTTGATGTAATGAACAATTCCCTCAAGAAATTTCTAGATTCAAGGGATAGTAGCATGCAAAAGATTCAAAACTTGGCACAATGAGACTCTATGCACTACATTTTTTGGCCTCCAAACTCAAAGCATGTGGATAAATTAGATGAGATGCTATTAGACATCTAATTCAAGGTATCAAATTCTAAAGCACTAATCACAATCATAGAAGATGAAGATATTCAAAACTTGATGGTGATTTAGATCCCGCAATGCATATTACTTACTATGATGTGATAAATGCTAATTGAGTGGAATATGCTCAAGCAATATCTTTCCCAAATTGATCCCTCCATTTCTTAACTTGTGGATGAGCCTCAATTCATTACACTATAGAAGCTTTAACAAGTGCTATAATAAAATAAGATAGTTGTAAAGCTACAATTAGATAGCTAGTAGCAATAATGACATCCACCATCATATTTTATGCAACCAAATGATTCATCCAAAACATAAGCAAAACCATCATAATGGTATCCTACTGCACAACCTCTTCAAAGTATACCACTAACTACTTTGTAGGTACTTTGCACTCAATTGTGTAATTTTTTCAAGTTTTACACAATTTTTTAGGATAGCCTTAAGCATTAGGAGCAGGGATAGGTTGGTTGAAAACCCATAAAGGGTGGCCACCTAGTTATTCTAATCTATTAAAAATAGGAAAGGGTGGTAGGATAGTACGTTACTTATTTGAACACCCAAAATGGCGGTTAAGTAGTGTACAAAGGGTGAAAATTAGTAAATGACACTTGAAGTGATAACCAAAACTCTTGCTTCTAGTTTATTCCCTTATCTTCATAACGAAATATCTTAATATGATTTTGTCTTAGGATGAGACAAAAATTTAAGTCTAGGAAGTGTTTTGGGAAGAACATGGCTTACTAAAAGCATAGAGTATAGTTGATGAACACATGTGTGATTTAATCTATTTTATCTTTTTTATGGATTCAAACTTTGTAAATCATAATAATAAATGATATAATGTGAATATTCACTCCTTTTAGGCATATCAAAAGGCTATAATGTGAAGAGACAATGTTGAGTAAAAATATATATATATATATATATATATATATATCACTCACGTGTAAATGTATATAGTTCTGAATGTAATAGAGATTGATGCAATTATTTTAAAATGGTTTTCCTAAATATATTTTATCTTTGTTATGAACACAGTGGGTACTTTGTTTACCTTAATCTATTTATTAAATAAGTATATGCCAACTATTAAGATTATAATAAACCTGTGTTCCTTTGCACTTCAATCTATTTAATCTATTTGATGAATACCTTCAGTCTAAATATGGTTTCGACTATGTCTTTTTGTTATTTTTATGTAAGCTATCCATGAATTAGCATGTTTTGAAGGATATACAAGAATATATGTTAATAAAACATGCCACATTATTGAATCACTTGGAGATATGGTTCCTCACATTTGAACCATTGGTGATTTGATAGTGATCAAGTTTACATTTTAAATAAATAATCAAACCCTTGAATATGAAAGATGCATACTCAATATTTTATGCATGGGGAGAAATACCCAATGCACTAATACAAATAAGGTGAAATCATGATGGGTTCACTAAAAGTGATGCCAAGGTTGTTGAGTGTCATTAGAATAAAACTTACATCACCTATAATAGAGGATGAAACTACATAATGGGTTTGCAATAAGTAATGCTTAGTATCACTAGACTCTAATTTACATTACTTGTAATAGAATAAATTAAACCATTATAGACATATCTAGGTTATACTTATATGATCAAAAGAGAATGAAGAATATTTATGCCCCCATCATGACCATAATGCTAATAAATTTGAATTGAAATAAAAACCATTTGCCTTTGATTCTATAAATTGTATTGTAGTTTATATGCACATGAACCAATATTTTGCCTTTTAAATTTGAAAATTTTATATATGTGCATGAACTAGTATCATGCCCCCTAAATTTATGCCATATGATATAGAATGCCATGCATCTATATGGTTAATTGGAAACATGTAATTTTTATTCATGTAATTATTTTACATATGCCCTTGCATATGCATTCAAGAGTGTAAGAATATGTACTCAAGTCTTTGTAAAGTGAATGAATATACATTCCATATGCCACTAGAATCTATATCAATATACCAATATTTATCATGTGTCTGATTTATGAATTAATTTGAATCTTTGAAACCTATAATCTATCATAAATTTTGATTTTGAAATTATTTTGAATCTTTGAAACATGTACTCTGCATTTGATCTATTTTATCTTTTTTTTATGTATTCAACCTTTGTAAATAATAAGGATATATGATATAATGTGACGAGTCACTCCTTTTAGGCATATCAAAAGGCTAGAATGTGAAGAGATAGTGCTGAGTAAAACTCTATATATATCACTCACATGTAAATGTATATAGTTCTGAATGTGATAGAGACTGATACTATTATTTATAAAAGGTTTTCCTAAATATATTTTATCATTTTTATGAACACAATAGGTACTTTGTTTACCTTAATCTATTATTAAATAAGTATATGCCAACTATTAAGATTATAATAAACTTATGTTCCTTTGTACTTCAATCTATTTAATCTATTTGATGAATACCTATAGTCTAAATATGGTTTTGACTGTGTCTTTTTGTTATTTTTATGAAAGCTATCCCTAAATTAGCATGTTCTAAAGGGTTTCCAAGAACCTATGTTAACAAAACATGCCCCCTTATTAAAGCACTTGGAGAGATGGTTCCTCACATTTGAACCATTGGAAATTTGAGAGTGATCAAATTTACATTTTAAATAAATAATCAAGCCCTTGAATATGAAATATGCATACTCAAAATTTTATGAATGGGGAGAAATACCCAATTACTAATCCAAAGAAGGTGAAATCATGATGGGTTCACTAAAAGTGATTCCAAGGTTGTTGAGTGTCATTAAAATCAAACTTGCATCACCTGTAATAGAGGATGAAACCACATAATGGGTTTGAAATAAGTATTTTTAAGGCCATTTAGTGTCACTAGACTCTAATGTACATTACCCGTAATAGAACAAATCAAACCGCTATAGACATATCTAGATTCTACTTATATGATCAAAAGAGAATGAAGAATATTTATGCCCCTATCATAACCATAATGCTAATAGATTTGAATTGAAATGAAAACCATTTGCCTTTGATTCTATAAATTATATTGTAGTGTATATATTTTGATTTTTTACTTTGAAAAATTTATATATGTGCATGAACTAGTATCATGCCCCCTAAATTTATGCCATATGATATAGAATGCCATGCATAGATATGGTCAACTGAAAACATGTAATTTTTATTCATGTAATTATTTTACATATGCCCTTGCATATGCATTCAAAAGTGTATGAATATGTACTCAAGTCTTTGTAAAGTGAATGAATATACATGTCATATGCCACCATAATCTATATCAATATGTTAATATTTATCACGTGTTTAGTTTATGAATTACTTTTAATCTTTAATACCTATAATCTATCATAAATTTTGATTTTGAAATTATTTTAAATCTTTGAAGCATGTACTCTACCATAAAATTTGATTTTAAACCTTTGAAACCTATAATCTATCATAACATCTAATTTTTACATTAATTTAAATCTTTGAAAATTATCTATTGTAAATTTTAATTTTTGAAATTAAATTTGAATATTTTAAACATGTACTCTATCATAGCATTTGTTTTTCTACTCAAGGAAGAATAAATATCTAAGACAAGCACGCCATAATGTCACCCTGTTGAGATGAGAGATGTAGCTTACAAGTCACTCATCTCAAAATAAGAGTTAACTATATCATGTGATAAAGATATGATCATGTATAATTATGTCATCATGTGGAGAATATGTTATCATAATAATGTAACTATCATTGAATCATATATGAAACATATGTAATGCGGGGCATAAAAGTGTCATGTCTAGATAAATATAACAATGAGGCAGACAATCAAGTAAATTATTTTGAATAAAATTATGAAATAAAAGTGCATGATATGATGGCACCATTAATAAATGTCAATAAACATGAAAAAAATAACACACCATGTCATACAATGTCACACAATGTTATAGATAAGGCCAAGGAATGCATATAAAGGACATAAACATGTTGCAATAAACAAGGCCAAAGGGCACATGCGAGGACATTTATTTATAATTATTCATTTCAATGCTCACCTCTGCAATATGTGTAAGGAGGAATCTTTAGGAAATCATTCTGGTATTATTCTATCAAACTTCCTTATAACAAGTACATGAATTGAAACATCTACCTCCTCTTCCACCACCTCTTCTCTAATAAGGGCTATGAGAATTGTATTTTCCTTGGTTTTTTTGGTTGGACCAAGAAAAATATGATGTGTTATGCATTTTCATGCCCCATGAATCTCATTTATAACCATACAATATTCAATATTATGAGTGGAAGCTTCACATATTTTTCACCACAAGGAGACTTTTATTTGGGTCGCTCATTGTAACAGGGAAAAATTATGCACATCATGTCCTTTGTGTAAAATCTCATAATATGTGAATGCCCAAGAAAATATTTTTTATTATGATCCTCAAATTCAAAATCAATATACCAAATACCACTTCATGTTTCATGTGCATTTTTGATAGTGAGATTTTGAAATTATGAGGCCATTGAAGCAATATGTGCTTCCATACATGATCTTGCCCCCATATACACATTCTCAACTACCTCTACCCATATCATTGATTCAAGTGTTTCCCTCATATCTATAAAGTTATATATTATGTGTTTTGGAAATGTGTTATCAACCCACCAAAAACTATTGCACATATTGTAGTGGATGTATCTCATACAAAAAATTTGATATCAAGGAGTTGAATCTTGAATCACTTTTCATGATGCTTTCTACCAATGATTGTTTGATATATTTCAAGGTAGATGTAATTTTCTATTTGAATTTTAGAATGTCAAATTCCTTAAGGAAATTTTCCATATGTTGGTCATAATCTATAATGGCCTAATTTGGATCATACTTATGATACTAGGTATGTGTGTGATCCAAAAACATGATCACAAGCTAACTAGCCTTTTGATCTATCACAATGAAACCTTTATCATGATAGATGATTTCACACTTATGGATGTGCTCAACTGCATTCTACACATCTCTATACTTAGACATACTCAATGAAATCTCAAAGAACAACTATTATAGCATTGATATTGGTGTAAGTGATATAGTTACAGTGGGTGCACTTGACATGGATTGTGTGTTTAACCTTTGTATTTCTATAGGTTTTATGTTTGGGTTTCATGGATTATGCCTAGTCTAGGGAAACTTCCCTAGTCCCCACAATATGTTGCACCATGGTAGGATTTTTGCCTTTTATTTTTTGTGTAAGTTTTGGTGTACTTGTCGTGGTTTCACCGACCAAATAATTAATCATTGGCATGGATGAATTTACACCCCCTATTTGTGGAATAACCTATATTATTAGACTATTCATCTTCATCTCAACCATACCAAAATGTAAACTAACTACTACAATAGATTGGCTCAATAAAAGTCCATAAAAGCCTGTGGGGCATCAATACGAAAAAGTTTGTGAAATGGTAATAATCCATAAAAGAGTTTTAGAATTTCAAACTGATTTAGATTTTGAAATATTAGGCACATGTTTTATAACATAATCACCTTAGATATGTCTCATTCTGAAACTATGTATAACAATAGTACCAATGTATAGAATTTTGTCATAATTATGAATTGAAATCATATAATTATGTGTTTTGGCTAATTTGGATAATTGTGTAGGTGTGGAGAACACAATTTCTAAACATGCCCCCACTATATATCGAGAAATCTAAAAACTGATATAGTACCAATGTGAAGGACGTGTTTCCAAAACATGTCCCCACTATAAACTAGAGACATTGAATACTAAATAGGTGTGGAGAACATGTTTCTAAAGAATGTCCCTATTGAATGTAAAAATTGTGAATGTGTGGAATCTATGTCCATATGAAATGCCCCCACTATATCTAAAAAGTGATAGAAGTACCACATATTGAATGAGTATAAAGAACATGCTTTCAATGCATTCCCCCACTGTAATCTATAAACTAATATAAGTACCACATATGGAATGAGTGTGGAGAACATGCTTCCAAAACATATCACCATTGTAATCTAGAAACTCTTTCATGTGTGAAAAACATGTATCTTTAACATTCCCCACTAATATGCCCCCCATTTGAGGTGAGGGAAAGATAGGAACTAGTAATTACCTCACATCAAAAGGATAAGACAACTGTATAATCTATGAATGTAACCATGTAGCATATAGAAAGAACATGTTTAGGTATATATATCATTGAAGCACATAGAACCAAATTGATCACATGTAGGCCTAAGATGCATGATAAAGTTCATGGTAATGTTTAGATACTAATAGTACAAGCTAAACAAGCAAATAAATACACACACAAGAGAAATCAAAAGAAAGTCAAAAGGTAATGGTCTAAGGATACCACAAACAAATGGAATGTTCAAATGCCACATAATTTAAGGGACATGACTTAGTCAAATGTCACATGCATATTTAAATTTATATACCAAAAATAATGACATATACATATGTCAATGAAAGCATACAGAAGCATAGGGGTTGAAAGTAAAGGAGCATATTCAAATGTTCGAACAAGAAATATAAGACACTCAAGGAAGTGCATAAACTAAAACATAAGCAACCATCATAAATGTGTCATAGTATCCCATGGATATGATGTATTAGGAAAAGTGTGCAAAATGTATAGCATATTAGTTAACCTATGTAAGATATAATCATGGATAATAGTAATGTGTATGTAAAAATGTAAGGTCAAACATGATAATGTAGAGTGATTATCATATTATATAACCTTTGTGTATCAATATCAAAGAAGTATATCCCCCAATTTCCATATGACATGAGTGGAAGGAGAGCCCAACATCTGAAATAATAATGTATCATGTATTTGTGTATGCCTATATCACATTCAAGTATAATTGTGACATATATGTGTATGTAGGAGTAACTAAGTATGCCATCCACTAATATGAAAGTAACACATGGATGCCAGGGAGCCAATAGAACATGTAAGTGCCAAAAAGAGTTTTTGGATTTTGATTGTTTTTCATTTTTTTGGTATTTTTAGAATATTTGAAGAGGAAAGATCATTTTTTGATGTCATCCAATGGATGGTCATAGATAGATCCCCACTATGAATCTAGTGTAATACTAGGGTTACACTATAGAGAAACATGTATAGGTGTAATATATGTCATTTTATTATCAATGGTGCTCGACATATGTAAAATAAGACTCTATGGTCATGAATCAATAGTAGGAGTAACATGAGTAAGGGTTCTTGGAACCCATTATTGTGTGCTTATTTACTTCTTTAGTATAGTAAAAACATTTATATTTTGAGGAGTTCTAGATATTTGAACATGGTGTATAGTATAAGATTGGGATTTTATGGAATCTAATGTATGTCTTGGATGTAATGGTCTCTCAAGTAATGGCCACCTAGTAAAGTGGATTATTTGTTACTTACTCTTTTATGGTGAATGAGCTTTATTAGACTTGATAGATAGTTATTCGAGTATAAGTTTCTTTTGTTCAAGAGGATGATTATATGCAATTCTAGAAACCATAATTACCTAATTGGTATGAATGTATTTTACATACCCATGCATTATAAAAGGTACAAATCATAGAGTGTGTATCCAAGGTCTTCCCAATAACATATCAAAGATGTTTGTGAAAGGGATAACTAAGAAACTAGTAACCACATGTGCGATACCAAAATGTAATGATAGGTCAATATTGTTAAGAACCTTTTGAGAGGTCCCATTGAATGCTCTAACTAATCTGGTAGAAGGATGTAAATAATTGATTATAACCCAAGTACTTAAGTAATGTCATGGTATAAACATTTTCACTTTCATAATTATCAATCATAAAATTACATATGGGGTGTTTATCAAGGTATGCTTGAATGATTAGATAGCGAAGATTAGAGTCATCATCCGTAATTTAACTATCATCAAAAGTAATAGAGGGTCTCTAAACCATAGGAGGTATATGTCATGTATAAGTACCAATAATGCCATATATTGGGTGTCCTTAATGTGATGGAGGAGGATGTGCATTATATGCCATTTAGACTTCTGGTTCCTGCTTACAATGGTCTTGTAAAGGATTATTAAATATATTTTATTAACAATGATCACCAAGTTATGAATGTGATTCATTTGGAGGATCCTAAAATATAAATTTTTGGTCATTAATAAGGTCTTGGATCTTATGATTTAAGGTTAAGAATTTGCTTGTAGAATGTCTTGGTCCTTAATGATAATCATAATAAGCATTTACATCATATCCTTTGGGTATAGGTCTACTCATATCAACCTCGATAGGATGAGGGAGAGATATAAGTTAGCACTCTAATAACCATGAGGTAATTAAAGTGGGGACTTAGGTAAATGTGTAAATTATCTCCTTAGTGCATTAGATAAGAGAAGCCAATTAGGCTACTATGAAACTATGTTAACCATAATGGTTATTTCCTTTTTAGGCTCTAGAGGTTTTACCTTATAGCTTGGTCTAATTATGAATTTGATACTATATTTAGATTTAGTTGGTGTGTTTACTACATACTAGAGATTATTCAATGACATAAGCTTCATTTCATGATTACATACAACATGGCATAAGTCATCGAAAGATTTTAACTTCTTGAAAATCATGAAATCACGTAAAGGAGTAAGCAAACCTTGCTTAAATATGTCTTAAAACTCTTTCTCTACCATAATATTGTTCATTTTGGCTAAGATTGTATTATATCTCAAGACATATTCATTGATAGGTTCATTGTTTCCTTATTTGATTTTGGTAATTTGTGCATATGAAACCTTTTCAGAAATGTTAATGAAAAAGTGTGCTAAGAATTGATCAATAAGAGGTTTGAATTATTTTATATATTAGAAAGGTAAATCATATAACCACCTCAAAGTATATGCCTTGAGGCTTCTTGGAAATAATTTGGTCAAAATTCTATCATTGGAAGCATAGTCAAGGCATGTCATATAAAATGTTCGAATATGTTATTTAGGATCACCCTTGTCATCATAAAATGTGAAATTAGGTGCAATAAATCTAATTGGAAATGGGTGCAAAGGGTTTTCAAGTGCAAGAGGGTTATGCAACACATCATATAAATGTATAACATGAGGGGATTTTAAAGATTTTTGTTCAATGTTTTCAATATTTTCTTTCAAGGTTTTTATAACTTTAAGGAATGATTGAAATATAGGCCTAGTGAGATTTAGATTAGAAATTTGAGTAGTCACCAAATGGGATAAAAATATGTCTTGAGTAATAATAGGCATTGAGACTGGTATTTGTGTGAAAATAATAGGTAATTACATAATATATGTATCACTAGTAGTTTCAGGGAACACAAGTTTAAACACATAATTTGTGCCCCCACTAGATGTATTTAGTTGTAATGTGTTCAAGGGGAGGGATGTTTCCACTATAGTTTTATAATGTTTGACATCAAGTATATATTTTAAGATCTCATCAAGATATCTAGGGTTTTGTCAAATGCACTCAAGAAATAATGCAATTGCATGTATTTGATATGGTATATTTACTCATTTTCATTTGTTTTAGGGTTTTATTATCAAAATATTCTCTTATGATAACCTCATTGACATTTTTAAATTGTCAACATGGGTATCATCATGATCTAAGGTATGAGATCCTGCATTGGTTTGAGACATCTTGGATGGGTGGAGGGTAAGCTCAATATGTTCAATAGGCACAATTCCCAATATAGTGTTATGCCTAGGTTGCATGCAAAATAGTAAAAGTAAGAAATTAAAAATTACAACAATCTAAAACCCTAGCTGGTTTAAAACCCTAAGAACTAGAAAAATTTGCATTCATACGAATCAGGTTCACCACATGTTTAACACTGAAATGGAATTAGATTGGTGTTATTTAGATTATTTAAGGGGCATCTATAAATGAAATGGAACAAGGGTGATAATAAGATATATCGTAGACAATTAGATGTTAAACTTAGATATAAAAATAACTTGAATTTATTATGCTGAGATATTCTAAATATGGAAGGTGTAACTATGCTAGATATAAAAATTATATAGAAGTGAAGTACTTACCTTATTATAATGCTAATGCAGTTTTGGATATGTGAAAAGTAGAAATAAAGCTCAAAGGATATATTTGAATAATCATTAAATTTTAGATTTGACACCTCTAGGTCTTTGGATAGTAATGTCAACTTGGGATGATTGCATCAACATTACTTTCTAGGTTTAATACCAGTGTCTTGTATAAAATATCTGCTAAAACAAGATGTGACCACTTGAATGTTTTTGGGTTCTAATTCACCTTCACTCTAGTGCATTTAGATCTAGGTCAAGTACAATCATTCCTTGTGAAATGGAAAAATCCTATATTTTCATCTTCAATGTGATTTTGGGGGAAAATAGGTTAGCAAGCACACAATGCCAAGCTAACCCCAATGACCTTGCTATCAAAGGATACTACCTATATAGCCAATAATTTGAAGTGGGGGTAAAATTGATTTATTTTTCCCCTATGTGTTGGCTTATGTGTGAATCATACAATATGTGCAAATCAAGTACAATAGTGATCTAACTTATAACTTGGAAAATGGGGCCTCTTGGTTCGCTCCTTTTGTAATTTAGACTTGTAAATGTGCAATCCCTATGATTGGTATGGAAATAAGAATAAATAAGGAATATTTTGATCAATTGAATACTATTTGAATGTTATTTAGTCTTTTTTAGGTGTTTTATAGGTTTTTTCAGTGAGGAATGAATGAGGGTTGATCTTGTATTTATATCAGTCCCTTTGGAGTACTAACTCACATTAAACCATGTAGACAGATCATTATGATACATTTCATTTTCAAATTGGATGACATTAGGGAACTTGAAACTTGAATTGGAATAAGATAATAATGTCAACACTATTGTCTATCTTAGATGTTATTATCCAAGGATCAAGAGAGTAGGTATAAGTTCTAAACTTGCAAAAATGGAATATAAGTACATTTTAAGCATTATGGGCAAGATAGAAGACTTGGGTCATCAACATAAAATTGATTTGAATAAGATATATAGGATAAAGGGTAAAAATACATATCAAATTCAAGACTTTTGGAAGATTTAAAGGTAAATAAATGAGAATAATAACCAAGTTATGAGTTTTCTAAGTGTACAAGACTAAGGAGCTATATAAACATAAAATATCATCTATAATAAGACCTCTAAGTGATCTATTCTTCTTCTTGACTTTCCAATAATATCATCAAAATAATCCTCTACTAACTTATGGGTAATAGTGTGGAAAATATGGGTCATAACCATTTAATATATTACTCATATAATTTTAAGGCCAAAGGGTATCGCTACATAGCAAAAGGTTCCCCATGGTATAGTAAAGAAGGTTTTGTTTTGATCTTATTGTAAAATTAGAATCTAACTATATCTAAAGAAGCCTCCCATGAGGGAATTCATCCTTAGGACATGCTTTATTTATATCATGGAATTTGATGCATATATTAATTTTTCTATTTTGCTTGATAATGGGGATAATATTGGACATCCTTTACAAGAATACATGTTTGATGAACCCTACTTTTATAAGGTTGATAACATCTTATTTGAAAATTAATGCAACCTTAGGATTGAGTGGCCTGAGATATTTTTACATGTTTTAATTTAGGTGTGGTGACCAAATTATGGACAACTACTTTAGGATGGATTCTTGTAATGTCTGCATAGGTAAAGGTAAAGGCTTTAGAAAGTTCATTAACTTATTATAATATTATACTTATTGTGGTAAGAATGGAGACCCCATTTCCTTGGTCCCTATGTTAATGTCTATGGTGTCCTCTATTAGGGAATCATCCCCTTCCTAAAATTTGTTAGGATTAGGAGGAATATCATACTCCTCATTTTTAGTGTCAAATACATCAAACTCTTCATCAAAAGAGAGAGAGTCTTTGATCTTACAATAAATGGTAGTAATCAAACCCAAGGGCCAACATGGGATAAAAAGTGAAGTAAAAGCCCTTCTTATGGTGTGATGAGGGAAGATCATCATAGGCTCATATAAATTCTAAGAATGCCTCATCATTTTTCAATAAATTCAAGGACTAGATGAGCATGGTCTTTTCCAATATACACAAAGGATTGGTCGTTTGAATCCTTTGGACAAGAGGTTTGGACCTAGTTAATACTATGAAATCCAATTCTAGCATGTCTACATGGGGAATAAAATGATAAGATGAAGTAGCCATAGATTCAACAAGGTGATTACTTTCTCTTTGAATGTCCTCTATGGAAATAAAATAAAAATCATTAGCAACCTCACATACTACACTTTTATAGAGCTAAATATTTTTGGCTTTACTTTGATAGAATTTTTAAACTTGGTTAGTCACTAGTTATGAGTCACCTTGGATTATTATATTTCGAACACCTAATATTTTTTAGATAAGCATCTCTAATAATAGGGCTTCATATTCTAATCCATTTTTGTGCATTCAAATAAAATGATAATAAGTAGCCATATAATCAACAAGGTGATTAATTTCTCTTATAATGTCTTCTATGGAAATAAAATAAAAATCATTAGCAACCTCACATACTACATTTTTATAGAGCTGAATATTTTTTGCTTTACTTTGATAGAATTTTTAAACTTGGTTATTCATTAGTTGTGAGTCACCTTAGATTATTATATTCTAGACACCTAATATTTTTTAGATAAGTATCTCTAAAAATAGGGATTCATATTCTGCTCTATTTTTTGTGCATTCAAAGTCTAATTGGAATCCAAAGGGCATCATCCTTCCTCTAAGAGATATTAAAATTAATCATGACTTATGTCGAGATGAATTTTTCCCCCATCATAGTGATGGGTCTATTGATCATTCATAAAGGAAGAATCATCATCATGTTTAGGGAGTACTTAGTGGTTTTATCAGATCTAAACCATGCATATGTTAAGTATGATATATATCCCTTCTTGGGCTCTAGGGTCTTGATATTTGGGAAGAACATTTGTTCCCACTCTATGAGTGTTGAAGGGGAGTGTAAGGGGTTGATCCTTCTATAGGATACTGATGATATCAATGATAGACTTAGTTGAGATAAATTATCACTATTGTAGGGGATTCAATATTCAATTTTTTCTATTAGTTTTAACCCTTTTACTTTAAGATTTTTATTTGATGAGAGTTTGGGGATATTTTTTCCCCTATTTAAAATAACTACCTTGGATGTTAGGTTATCTTTGACTTCAAACAACTATGGGGGATTTATCACACCATGTTTTTGGAAAGTGATAATCAATGCATAACCTTGGTTTCTTGTGCATGGTTTCTTGAATGGCATCAAAGGGATTAGGGTCTAGTTGTGCAACAAAGATTTTACCCAAATAGAGGAAACTTATTTGTTTGAACATGGTAGAATGTATTTCCTTCATCCTCTTAATGTAAGGTCTACTCAAGATAATTTTTTAGTTCATATCCTTATAACTCACATAAACTTTGTCAACATGGTTTTGGGATCCGAAGTGACTAGAATCACAATGGTTCCTATCTAGGTATCTTTAACTTCAACCAACTGTAGGGAATTTTGCCACACCATTGGTGGGCAAGTGACAATCAATGTGTAACATTGGTTTTTTGTGCATGGTTTTTTAAAGGGCATTAAAGGGCTTCGGGTCCCTTTGTGCAACAAATAATTTCCCCAAATGGAAGAACCTACTTTTATAGAACATGGTAGAATGGATTACCTTCATCCTATTAATCCAAGGTCTACTGAAGATTATGTTGTATTTTGTAGCCTTATAGATCACATAACCTCTATCAACATGGTTGTGGAACCCAAAGTAACTAGTAGCATGATGGTTTCTATTGGGGTGCACTTGAAGATATCATAACATTGAAAATTGTTCCTAATGGTAGAGAAATTGGTTTATCCATAACCAAGTTTATATAGGAATGAAAATGGGATTATGTTTAGAGTCACCCCATCATCAACCATCACTCTCTTCACATAATTTTTATACAATGATGGATCTCCCATTCTATCCATTTTGGAATCTAGGGGTAGGATCAAAGAAATAACCAACATGTCTCAAATTATGTCTAGGTGGTAATGTGTCCAAATTAATGTGATTGATTTTAGCTTGAGGTGGAGACATGATGCTAGTTAGGTGGCCCAATACCAAGGCATCAAACAATGTCAAATGATGGGAAGGATAGTTTTTATTCTATTCTAAGAAAGACATATGGTAAAATGTCTTTGTGAGGTCAAAAATTAAGTAATAGTTTCCCATAGGCTTGGGGTTGGTCTCAATCTCTAAGACATTTATCATGTAAGGGGTTATGGGTTGATATTCTCTTGTAAAATTAATGTTGTTTACATCTTATCTAGTTTATAACTCCAAAACTCCTATCATGAAGGTCTTCCCTTGTGGTCTAAATTGGGACGCCACATCAAGGTTGATTATGCCAAAGGTGGAGGCCTCATGTCATGATTACCAACTAGTGGAGGTTGGTTGGTTTGGTTTCCATCTAGATGGTTTTTGATAGTGTGTTGCTAATGGTTTGGAAAGGAGTTTTGATAAATTCCCAAGTTAAACTTTTGTGTAACTACAGGACTATTTTCTATGGCTTGAGGGTTTGCATTATAATTCCCAAATAACATGTCTAAAAATATATATCATTGGTACTCATGGAGTCTTTGATTGAACTATTTATATTTAGTGTACACATGAGTATCATTTATAATGACTCCCTGGGCCTCTAATTCTTGTTCTGTTGACCAATACATTATGCATTTTTTCTTGATGAAATTGTTGATTTTAATATTTTGGATAATGATTAACATGATGGATTTAGTTAGGAGGTATATTCTGAAATTGTGTACTACATAGTGGATGGTGGTTAAAACCAACCAAATGAATTTTGGGTTGGGGATTCTTATTCCTTGCACATGCATTTTTATTCTTATTATTGTTATTGTTGTTCATGGGTTGAGGTGTATTATTATTAACTAGATTCACCATTTTGGTTTGATCTGTGCTACCATCTATGGTGGCATTATGGTTCCTATTTGAAACCTTGGTTATTGGGGTTATTTTGGTTATACTTTTTATAACCCCCATTATTTTGATTTAGGACAATTATCTTTCCATTGGTCTCATTTGTTATACAACCACTATCAATGGTTGTTTGGTCAATTCTTAGATCACTATCTAGTGATTCATAAGACCTATATGGGTTTTTTTCACATATTTTGATGTTTCCTTATTAAAGGAGTGCAAGAAGAGATAACATTATTACCTTTGATCCATGTGTGGGGTGATAACATATGAGTATAATACTTTCCACCATCTTGTGATGAAGTGGACATCATATTCATGTGTTCTTACATGATGTGAAATAAATATTATATGTTAATCTTAAGGAGTTTTTTCATGTTAAAGGCTTGGACAAACTCAGCCATGAGTTGAAAAAAGGAATGTATAGACTTGTTAGGAAGGTGATAATACCAATAAATGGAAATTCCTTCAAGGGTTTTGGAAAACACAACCACCCCATCCCAAGACAAGAGCTATCAAACAACAATAGCATATGCCTTGACATGTGCATTGAGATTTCCTTATCCTTTGAATTTAGGAAGGTTAGGTATGGGATGAGGTAAAATAAATCCTCATATATTATGATTAAGGGGTTATTTCATATATTCAACATAGGTCCCCATAACATTGAATTAGGGAATTTGGATAAGAAACAGGTGGGTAATTATTGGAAGTAAATGGACGTTGATAAGGTGGGATGAATTAAGCCATAAAATAGTTGTCCAATTAGGTGGAATTATAATACATATTATATTAGGGTAGAAGAGAGATATATTAAGGAGTGGGATGCGACATTTGAAAAGGAGTGTATGAAAGATTAAGATTAACATCCACATAACTTGGGGGAATGTAAGGTAGTGGCATGTTAACCACTACATTTTTAGGAGGGTTGTAGGTATAAATAATTCAAATAGTATCTTGAATAGGAGGTTCATGTGATGGAGGAATATTGGAGGTAAATAATATGGGGATGCCATGAGTAATAATATCCCTAAGCTATTGGTTTGAGGCATAATTGGTAAAAGGTGGGTTAGATGGGTCGAGTGGTTGTTGGTAAGTAGTTGCCAAAATAGGAATAGGGGAATGGACTTGGTTAATAGGATTAGTGACCACCCATAGAATCTAAAAAATATTAAGAAGTAGCCATAAAATCAACAAAGTGATTGTAAAATAATAAGTAGCCATAGAATCAACAAGGTGATTCCTTTCTCTCTAAATGTCCTCTATAGAAACAAAATAAAATCATTATCAACCTCGCATACTACATTTTTATAGAGATGAATATTTTTGGCTTTACTTTGATAGACTTTTTAAACTTGGTTAGTCACTAGTTGTGAGTCACCTTGGATTATTATATTATAAACACCTAATATTTTTTAGATAAGCATCTCTAACAATATGGATTCATGTTCTACAACATTCTTTATGCATTTAAAGTCTAATTTGAATCCAAAGGGCATCATCCTTCCTCCAAGGGATATTAGAATGAATCATGCCCTGTGTCTAGACTTTCACAATCATAGTGAAGGGTCCATTTATCATTCATAAATGGAGAATCATCATCATGTTTAGGGAGTACTTTTTGGTCTTATCAAATCTCAACCATGAAAATGTCAAGTATGGTATCTAGCCCTTTTTGGGCTTTGGGGTCTTGATATTTGGGGAGATCATTTGTTCCCACTCTATGAGGGTTTAAGGGGAGTGTAATGGGTTGATCATTCTATAGGATATTGATGATATCAGCCATAGACTTAGTTGAGATAATTGTCACTATTATAGGGGATTTAATATTCAATTTTTTTATTAGTTTTAACCCTTTGTCTTCAAGATTTTCATTTTATGGGAGTTTGGGGATCTTATCACCCATATTTAAGATAACTACCTTGGATGTTAGGGTATATTTGACTTCAACCAACTATGGGGGATTTTACACACCATGTTTTTGGCAATTGATAATCAATGCGTAGCCTTGGTTTTTTGTGCATGGTTTATTAAATGAAATCAAAGGGATTAGGGTCCCCTTGTGCAAAAAAGACTTTCCACAAATGGAGGAAAATAATTTGTTGGAACACGGTAGAATGGATTGCCTTCATCCTATGAAACTAAGGTCTATTCAAGATCATATTGTAGTTCATAGCCTTATCAATCACATAAACTCTGTCAACATGGTCTTGGGACCTGAAGTGACTAGAATCACAATGGTTCCCATTGGGTTATCTTTGAATTCAACCAATTATAGGGAATTTTTCCACACCATTGTTGGGCAAGTGATAATGAATGTATAACCTTGGTTTTTATTGCATGGTTTATTGAAGGGCATTAAATGGCTTTGGTTCCCTTTGTTCAAAAAAGACTTCCCCAAATGGAGGAACTTAATTTTTTGGAACATGGTAAAATAAATTACCCTCATCCTATGAATCCAAGATCTACCCAAGATCATGTTATATTTCATAGCCTTATCAATCATATTAACTCTTTCAACATGGTCTTGGGACCTAGATTGGTAGCATGATGGTTCCTATTGGAGTACACTTGAGGATATCATAGCCTTGAAAAGTGTTCCTAATGTTAGAGCAATTAGTTTATCTATAAAAAAATTTATATAGGAATGAAAATGGGACTATGTTGACAGTCACCCCATCATTAACCATCACTCTCTTTACATAGTTTTTATAAATCCATACTTATAGATATAAATTTGGATCTTCTATTCTAGCCATTTCAACATCTAGGGGTAGGATCAAAGAAATAATCAACATCTCTCAAATTATGTCTAGGTAAGAACATGTCCAAATCAATGTGATTGCTTTGAGCTTGAGATGGAGACATGATGCTAGCTAGGTAGCCCAATCCCAAGGCATCAAATAATTTTGAATGATGGGCAGGATAGTTTTTAAGCAATTCTAAGAAAGAGATATGGTAAAATGTCTTTTTAAGGTAAAAAGTTAAGCCATAGTTTCCTGTAGGCTTGGGGTTGGTGTTAGTCTCCAAGATATTTTGTTGAAAGTGTTGTCATTGATGTCAAAGTGCATTTGATGAAGATACATGGTGAGTTATCTTTAAGGTTTGTACTTGTGTGATTGATGTGATAAGGAATCCATGTGATAAGAAAGAATTTGAAGGAAACCTAATATCTCTTCTATTGAGAGAGAATTTTAAGGTAACCAAATGATTACTCTATTGGTTGAATCTCAAGTTTGATGTCAAGGTTTAGGTCCAGTGAACATTGAATCATGGTTATGAGGCACTAGGTCTGCATGAGGTCATGAGAGAATGATTGATCATAAAGTGATTGTTGTAGTGGTGTGAGAGTTTTGTCTGAAGAGTGTTCTTGTTTTATATAATTATGTGATCATGTAAGTATAAACACTTTCAGAAGTGTTTCAAGGTCAATTATCAAGTTTTAAGTGCTTGAGAAGCCTAGTCATAACACTAGTCATGGCATGTAAATACATAGTGAGAAGGTTTGATCATGGTGGCTTGGTGATATGGAAAGAGGCATGAAGGTCAATTTTAACACCTAATATGGTTTGTAGGTCAAGATCTAGAGAGCAAAGAGAGAGAGCATGGCCTAATGGGGTATCAAGATCTGTTTTCAAGAGAAGTTTGCATATGTGAGCATGGACAAAGGTATCATATGTTTTTTCAAGCATTTTCACAAATTTTGAGGTCATGGTTTACAAAAAAAGGCATGAAAATTGGTTTTGTGATATCTCAAGTACACAAAATGAAGGCATGCAAAATAGCAGACTTTCAGGTGTTCATTGGCATGTGTAACCTTTGCATGGGAACCTAAAATATTAAGGAGAGATGAAGAAATATCCTACCTAAGAAATATAGGCATTGGTTTTGTATTTAAGGATCAATCCTTTATGAACATTTATTAATACCAAAACCTATGTTAAACCTCTCTAAAACCCTAACAAGGATCCGATGTGAAAGATATTATTCAAAATAGCCTAGAATTGTATAAAATGATGAGGAAAAATATTGGAAAATGTATTAAACTCTCCCAGGTACCTCCAGGTGGTGGTGGTTAGTCAGATGAGATAGAAAATATGCAAATATAGGCTTTTTTATGTCATATAGGGTCATATTTGAGCCATTAATGAAGTTTGTATGATTTTCCATAGTAGAAAAATGTCTCAAAATATCTTTGAACTTCCAATGTGTTATTAAGGGTTAGAATTATTGTGTCATTACTTAAAATTTGTAGGTACTATGTTGAAATCAAGAAAATAATTGAAAAATGGAGAATTTGGGCACTTGTACGGCCTATGCAAGTGTTTTGGCACATGTGTAAGGTTGTGAAATGAATATTAAACTTACCTAAGTTCAATTATATATTTTGTCAGATTTTTAAGTCCTAAAATTTTCCTAAAACCATTATACTCATTCATCACTCTTCTTGGTGTGCAAAATTGGTCAACAAGTTTTCTCATGGTACGACTAGTAGGAGAGGAATTGGGTCAAATACCTCTGAGGGATGTTAATAAACTTGGTATAATTAATATTCATGGAATAATTTTTAATATTATTTTCTCATGATTTATGAACCATTATTTAGAAGTTGACTTCTCCTTTCTGCATGCTTATCCCCACACCCTACATGTTTCTCTCTTGTTTGAAATGCTCTATACAAACTAGGTAATGTACATGGTACTTAGGAGAATTAAAATACTCTTAAAATTATTATTAACATGTGGTATGAAATATAAGAGCATAAACACTCCATTTTGCTAATAAGAGACACCACTGGAGTTATATAGTAAGTGTTTCATCAATTGCGAAACGTCTTTGTTACTATAGTGGTTTTAAGAAAGGTTACATTTGTATTTCATGGATGTTATATAAGAATGACCAGCTATCATTCAAACTTAGTTTTAAAATGTTTCACATGAATGTCATAGTCAAAGAGCATGTTAATACAATCAACTTTCTACATGACTACCATACACAGTCAGGTGGTAAGGAACCTTGCACAACCATGGTGGTCAAGAATAAGGTCTTAAAAGTGTTGAGATATATCCTAAGGTGAGAGAAACATGTTGAAGCCATATAAAATGGTTTGATATTTTTTGAGGTCAACCAATTCTCTATACATACAATTTTGCCTTGTATACTTCCACTATACACCTATAGGTGTCCTAATAGAGGGGTTAAAAATTTATATGAGGTGTCTGAAGTTTGTTTATATCTTCATTAAGGTTTTAAAAGATGGAGAACACCATAACATCAATAATTGAGTCCTAAGATTGTTTTTATAACTAACATACCATTTATATAGTCACACACCTTGTTGTCACCTACAAACCTTCTGTTATGCACATATAATTAGTTCAGATAGAGCAAGTAACATTGAAACATTAGATGATTGAACTTATTTGAACAATCTTTAAGGTTTGAGCACATGGATAATGTCATGGTGATCATGGTGTATCCATGAGATGGAAAATAATCTTGAATCCATGCTCCTTAGTCAAGAATGTTGTTTTAAGGATTCATTACCTTAAAAACTCCAAAATAGGGACCCTACAATACTTTTGATCCTCTCATGATAGAGCATATTGAAGTACAAACTAATCTAAATGTTTCCATGATGGAACCCTAGCATAGGGTTAATGTTTTGATAATAAATTTTGGTTATTTGGCCACATAAGTAGGGTGTAATTAGGTCTCCATTTTAAGTATTATCTCACTTTAGAATGACAATATTCTCTATAGTAGGTTGAGTTCAAATAGATTTAAAACACAATGAGACCAAATGGAGGCATAACCAGTAGACAAATTGCCCCATTTGAATGAGGGTAACACTAATATCCTGAATAACATTCAAGGGAGTTGAGATTCAGGGTTTGGACTCAAACTACCACCTATAATGGCTCTTTTGTCTCCAAGATAGACATCTACAATTGACTATAGAATGATGACATATGAGAACTTGGTAGTTTGATTGTTGGTTAAATCCAAGACATAACATAGATGTGAGTCAATAAGAGGATAACTTATAGACTTTAAGAGGATACTAATGCATGGTACACTAAGACTAAGTCATCAAACAGTCACTTGTAGGGGCCCCTTAGTAATCAAAATGACCACCTTTAACTAGAATGTGAATTGATAGGATGCTAAGGGTATACAACTTGAAGATAGACTAGACCTTTGGGTAAATACAAGTCTAAATAAACTCAATCAAGTATTAAATGAGTTTATAAGTTTCAATAATGTATTAGGGAATAATATACAAGGTCTATCTTTGCTTTACATCTACAGGCAGGTCTCCTTCTTGAGTAAATAACATAGTCACATAGTCTATAGACTAAGACTAGGCAGTGTAAGGAGAGAATTGAGGGAGCTAACATGAGTTGGAAGTGTTGACATATGTGAGAACACATTAAAAATTATGATAATCATGTTATATGATGTTTATCATAGGAAAATAAAGTATGAAGGGTTCCAACATGCAACCTATAGTGATGCTTACAAACCCTACATAGTCAGTGAGTTCAAGAAGCATGTCTTAAGGTTTTTGAAGAAATGAAGGATCTTTGAGCATGACCAAACCATGAGATTTATAAAAATCATCCTCATAACCTACCCAAGCCTCTCATTACCTAAAAATTATTAGGAAAATAGGGGAAGTTATCTCTATTCTATCTTAGATAGAGGGCACTCCCAGAGAGATACACCTTGCAGGCTTAGTATGAAAATGATAAGGAGAGGTGTCAAGGAGGCTTAAAACATTAAAAATAAGGTATGGAGAGTTTTATTGAACATGATAAAACATTGTTAAGGCCTCATAGTAATTATTAGTCTAACATAGTAGCCTACACCCACAGATATACATACTAGGCCTACTAGGCCTAAATCCCTAAATGGATGTAGTTTCATTTCTAGCACTAGAGGAACCTTACAATGAATTAAATCATATTAATAGGGAAATGTGAAGTGTGTGAGAGCCATTAATTTTTAGATATTCATCACAATTTGGCCACACATGACCTTTTTTAACTCAAGGTGCACAAAATGTAGGGAATAGCTCGATAAGGCATCTTTGGGAGATGACTATATACAGATGCTTAGCATGGAGACCTGAGGAGTTAGGGGATGTTGAAGAAGGTCCTAAACATGATTCTAGTGAGATTTTTTCATAAATTGAATGTTAGAATTTTATGAACAAATGCTAAGGGTCAAAACCACGTAAAACCCTCTAAAACCCTTGCTCTTGACCCAATGGGAAAAAGATGAATAGAAATGGATCAAGATGAGCTAGTATGACTTGTAAAGTGATTAGAACTTACATATAACTCCACTAATATTCTTCCCATTAGTTTGTATTGTACCCTATCTGTATGGATAGAGTACATTATTGATAGATTTTGGTGTTTTGTAAGTGAATGAGATTATTAAAAGATGAAGATCACTTTGGGAGATCAAGTGGGACCTAATCTAACCCCTCATGTTTGTTTCTAACTTCAAAAAGGCACACAAGTACCTTTACTAGCTCCTTCACTTTAGGTAGTCCAAACTAGCATAGTGAATGAAAGATGATCACCAACTGAGAAGGTGAAAAGTCTAATTAGGAGGCCTTTTAAGGTCTTCCTCATGAATTTATGGACAAGAGGTCTCTTGATAGGAGTCATAGCACCTCCTACATGGTTTTTTTTGGAAAATTAAAGTTCACTTGAATGACAAGTGTGAGCAATGAGTGAAATAAGGATAATGATGACTGAAGATTAATGATTGGGAACACATCCAATGCATGTTGGATATTTTTTTAAACCCCCCAATCATAATTCACATATGGAAGTTGTTCTTAGTCTACTTTGGAGCATTCAAGAGAAGCCAATGATGAAGACAATTTCCAAGAAGCTAGTTGAAGGGTCTTATGCCAGATTTGAAGAGTTTTCATGCCTTGGAGAGACATTTTTCCAAAGTGACCTTGCATGGTTCATTTCATATTCTAATCCTCTACAACATAACTAATTATCATGCTTTGAAAAGTGGAATTATGGCCCTTAAACTCCACTTCTCTCTCTCTTCTCACACATTCTATAAGTACTAGCCATTTTGGCTCTTATTTTCTAGTTACACATTTTTTATGGTGAGGCCATGTTGGTTTGATGTTTTACTTTGCCTTTTATTAATACATGTAATTTGTTTTTGAGTTCATAAACATCTTATCTAAATGTGCAAATTTTTATGTTATGTGAAGTCTAGTGATAAACAACTATCCTTGTCTTCTCTTTGCTCTTTCATGTTTGGTGGAAGAATTTATCATTCTAACAAGTCATATGGACTGTAGCTAGTGTTTTTAAATTCTTCCAAGTGTTCAAGTGTCCTTAGATCCTATAATCTAACCTTTGATCCACTTACCTTGACTAGTCTCATGCATATCACCTCTATATTAAAATACTAATGTTAGACTATCTTAGTACTTTGAAGTTAGTATTGTAGGTTTTGTTTCTTAGAACAAGAATGTGATGTGCTTATATAGATATTCATGGTGTATCACCCCATTATAATAGTTTAATTTAATGCATATTTCTACTCCCTTTTCACACAAACAGTCAATTAACATAGGTGATAAGCACATAAAGGTAAATCTAGGGAGCTAATAGTTAAACCTAGATGTCTACCTCTACTATAGGCAACCCATAGACCTAGACATATTCAAATGTTGCCCAAATATTAGTGTAGGCTTGAACAAAATCCTCTAGGGTGTGATATTTTATGACAATAGGTTTCTCACTTAATCAAAATGATCGAAATGTCAAGTTTACTGAGTCATAATTTGACTGGAGTATAATTAGAAGGTGTCAATTATGTATGGAGTAAAACCCCATTTAGGACATTGTAGATGTCAAATAACACATGCACATGTCATGAGCTTTTAAATTAGAAGAATTTAGTGACTTAGAGCATCAAATTGCATTTTTGGCATTTTGACTCAAAATGATTTGAAAAAAGCAAATAATCATATAAAATACATTGCCCCATTCAGGGATACATTAGCCTAAATTAGCACTTGTATATGACAAGATCGAACCATTTAGCGTGTTTTAGTGATTTTGGCCTAAATTTTGCATTGTTGCAAAAAATTTAGTAAGATTGACAATTTCAACACAGTGGTGATAAGAATTAAATGTCTACATTTTACCCTTATTTGAGAAGGCATGGTGAGACATTCGATTGAAGAAACATTTTTTCAAAGAAAAAAGTTGTCAAGAAGAATTTGGAAGGAAATGACCCATGATTCCCCCTTGAGAGGGCATACAAGGATTGAAGAGAGGAATGGGCTATCGATAAGAGAGAAAGAGTGAAATTAACCCATGGATGAGATTAGCTCCATATGAGCTAATGCTAACATGTGTTGATTCTAAATGATCAAAATAGAATAGAATATAATGGGCCCCAAGGTGGGAAAAATGCAATCCCAAAATATAAGTGACACATTGTAGCACACCCAAAAGAGGTTGAAAGTTGTGTGCTTAGGGAATGATTAATCCTAAATTAAGTTGCATACTTTTAAACTACTATAATGAGGGCAAAATCTATAGAGCTTAGAATTAGAAGAAAATTGAGAGCAATGTTCTAGAGAAATGAAATAGTAATGTACCCCAATATAGTAACTAGTTTCAAATAATAGCTAAACTAGTTGTAATGGGTATTATGGATATAAATAATGGCATAGGGAATCAACCAATCAAGGAGATGCACATCTAAGAGTAGAAGTTCCAATAATATCTAAATCTGATTAAAATAACCTAAGCTCATAAAACAGTGAGAGCGTGAACTTGTTAAGTCAACAATGCCTACTAAACAACAACAAAATGATAATAGAATAATATGCAATGCTAGATAAATCTGAAGAACCATTCAACATGCAAAAACCATATGTTGATGTATCTATGATCAATTATCTATAATAAGAAGCTAAAAAATGTTGTTCAAGATGAATTGTTTTGTAGAACTGGCATTAAATGTGTCTGAAATGCCTGAGTCACAATCAAGATCATAAGTGGTTAAGGGATAGAACAGTCCAGGTTAAAATAGTTCAAGGTATGAAAAGAATGTGGTTCTAAGGAGAATGGTCCAAGATGAAAATAAAAAGAATAGGGTTTAAAAGATGATGGTTTAGGGTGGGATAAAAAGAGTCTATTTGGAATATAAATGATCCCTAGTGCCAATGGTCCACAGTGTTAAATGTTCAGAATCGTAAAAGAATATGGTTCTCATGAGAATAGTCTAGGGTAGGTTAAAATGAATATGGTCTAAGATAAGACGGCCTAGGATATAATAGTGGGATAAAATTACTTCAACACAAGTTGCCCCCAAGTAAGGGGTCTTGTAGACAATGGTTCAAACATCTGTCAAGCATAAAACCACTTGAGTAATACAATATTCATGAGCTCTATAAGTTCTTCATAATATGGAGTAGTGAACTGGTATGCCCTTGATCCATAATTTGTTATGATGACATATGGGCCTATCCAATTGGGTTGAAACTTAACCTTTTTCTTGTATTCAACATTAGTGTTATTCTAATTCTCTTTCAAGACTAAATCACCAATTTTAAACTCTCAAGGGAGAATGCATTTATTTTAGCTTCTACACAATCTATTATGATAGGCTTGCAAGTTATCTAGGGCATCCAAACACTTGAAATCAAGGAGTTATAGCTCTTACAACCTATAAAATATATAATTTTTTTCATCTTCAATGTTCTCCAAGCAATGAAGACAACTCAATCTCAATCAAGATAATAATTTTTGTGCCATAAACAAGGGAGTATGTAGTGACTCTTATGGGGGTTTGATGACTAGTGTGATAAGCAAAGGGTAAGAAAAAATTTAAAGTTCCAATTACGGATAACATCATTGACAACCTTCTTTAGTATTATAACAATGGTTTTGTTTGATGCCTCAACTTGACCATTGCCTTGAAGGTTATATGGTGTGGATTCCTTGTGCTTGATTTTTAATTTTGCACAAATAGATTTTACATCTCAATTTACAAATGATCCACCATTATCAGATATAATATGGGTTAGGATACCATATCAACATATGATATGGTAATAGATGAACTTGGAAATTTGCTTCCCAGTAATGTAAGTGAGAGGACTCAATCCACTTATTAAAATACTCGATAGCAGTGAGAATATGTCTATGGCCATTAGAATATGTGCAATTAATTTTATTGATGAGATTGAGCCCTCTGTAGAAAATGGCCATGTTTTAGTAATCAGCTGTAGTGGTGAGGAAGGTGTGTGGATCAAATTACCATGTTGTCTCCATAATTACAAGCATTTGTCTCAATTTTGGGCCAATAGTAACCAATTTTGAGGAGTGTTTTAGTTAATAATACACCATTAGTTTGGGCCACACACATTCCTTTATAAACTTACTTAAGTGCTAAGTTAGATTCTCCTAAAAATAAATAATGAAGTAGCATTCCATCATAGCCTTTATGATAATTGTGTTTTCAAGGAGGGTATACTAGGATATATGATGAAGGAAAAGTTTTTGGTGATTATTATAAAGGTAAGGTGGAAAAACTTGGTCATGAAAATAATTATAAATGTCTTGAAACCAGGGCAATTCAGGTGGGGGATTGGGACCAACAATGGTACATACCCTTTCAGAATTTGAAAAGACATGAGCAGGTTGTAGAAGATTTTTAATGAGAAACTGATACTCTTTAGCACTACTATCAATATGTATCATGGACCCAATTATTTATATTGCATTGGAATATATGTTTTTGGCTTGTGGTACTTGTTCAAATTGTAGGGATTTGAAATGAGTCTTGAGATTATCCATAATATGCTTGTACTATAAAATCTTGTCATCTTTAGTTTGATACTGATCTATGATTTGATTGATAATCAATTGGGAATCCCAATAGACCATTAAGAGTTAGATATCTCACTATAATGCAAGATGATGTCTTGTAATAAGTGTTTCATACTTGGCCATATTTTTGGTACAATGAAAAGTGATATGAAATGCCTTGGGAATCAGATCCCCTTACAATGTAATCAATAAAATGCCAGCTCCATATCCATGATAAGTGAGGGAACCATCAAAGTATAGTTTTCATTGATCAGGTTCATGTTGTACTTCTTCTACTATCATAATAGAATCATCTAGAAAATCAAATATGAGTGGTTAAGTGTCTATAATATGGGCCTCTACAAGTTGATCAGCAATAACTTGCCTCTTGATAGATTTTTTATTCTAGTACTCAACATCAAATTCACTTAGAAGCATGACCCATTTGGCCATGCAACCTATGAAAGTTACTTTGGATAATAAAAATTTTAGGGGGTCCACTTTAGCAACAACAATGGTTTTCTTATTCAGAATATAGTATCACAAATTTTGGGAGGTGAACACCATAGCTAAACATGCCTTCTCAATAGGTGTATAATTATGTTCATAAGCCACTAGTGTGCAGCTTAAATAATAAACTACATGTTCCTTTCCCTGATCATCATGTTGGGCCAAGAGTGCCCCTAGTGCATGTTCAGTTGATAAAATATAAAGAAGCGATGGTTGTCCAAGTGTTGGCAGTCTCAAAATTGGTGGGTTGGCCAAATATGTTATAATATTCATAAATGCTAATTAACCCTCTTTGTCCCATTGAAATGTGACCCCTTCCTTCAAGAGATGTGTAAATGGGTGGCACTTATCTGTTAGTTATAAAATGAACCTACGAATAAACTAGATCTTTCCTTGTAAGCTACGAAGCTATTTGAGATTGGATGATGGAGACATTTCAATAATGGCTTTGACCTTAGCAAGGTCTACTTTGATTCCTCTTTTTGATACAATAAACACTAGTAATTTTCCTAAAGTGATGTCAAACACACACTTCTTTGGATTTAGATGGACCTTATACTCACAAATTCTCTCAAAGATTCTCTATAAAATGTCAACATGTCTAACATGTGTTCTTGATTTAGCTAAGATGTCATCAACATAGTCTTCAATAATATCATGCATCATGTCATGGAAGATGATAAATCATATCACATTGATAAGTATCTCCAACATTATTTAAGCCAAATGGCATCACTTGATAATAGAATGTTCCCTATGGTGTGGTGAATGTAGTTTTGTGCTAGTCTTCTTAATCTATCTTGCTCTGATTATGTCCATAAAATCCATCCGTAAGGGACAACATCTCATACCCATTAGTAGAGTCAACAATCATGTCAATGGTTAGCAAAGGAAAATTATCCTTGGGGCATGCTTTTTTTATATCTCTAAAATTAGTGTAAAGGTGTATACCCTATGGCTTTTTGTTAACTAAAACTATGTTTGATATCCATTTAGAATAGTCTAGTGTTAATAAATCTTGCTCCTAATAATTTATCCAATTTTTATTTTATGAAAATAGTGATGTGTGGATGCATCTTCCTTAATTTTTGTTTGACTAGCTTGACATCTAGATGGACAATAAGTCGATGCATAAACAATTCAGGGTCTAAGCCTAGCATGTCTGAGTAATCCCATGTAAATATATCAATGATATCTTTCACAATAATAACAATGTGATCACACTCTTCATCAATGAGGGAATCTCCAAGTTAAACAATTTTTAGATCATCATACGTTCCCAGGGTCACTTTTTTAGTGTTTTCTAAAAGGACTGTAGAACCATCTTCTAGAATAGTAGGCATCATTTGATCCTAATCTACTGCTTCTTCTACAATTTCTTGTTATTCTTACCAAAGCTCTAGATAATGTGAAGAATCTGAATTTATCAGTTCAGGTAATAGATAGCTATCAAATATCTTAAGAAATTCAAGAGCAAGACATTCAAATACTTGTTTTTCTTTGATGTGATGCTGGTACTAGCTATGGAGCTAGGAATTGATGGACCTTTTACATCCTTTGGGGATGAGAAAACTTTCCCATCTAAGAGCACCTAAAATAGGTTTTCACTCAAGGGCTTATCTTTTTCTTTACTATTTCCCTGATCAATAAGCACCTCAAAGAGGTTTTCACCTGAGGATCTCAATGTTTTATCTTTTTCATGACCAAAAGAGTTTACCTGCTCTCCAAAGTAAGTAGAAGGATCCAAAGAAAAATTAAAGCCTTGCTTATGATCAACAATTGGCAATCCATCTTTGAGGCCCATGTACTCTATGATAGATTCTTCATTTTGGAATTAATCAAGGAGTATGACTAAATTTTGCTAGTCCCAATCAATGAGTTTGGGATGGTAAAGGCAAAGGGAATAATTGGACATGATATTCATAATGGAGTTTGAATAAAATAATTCCATGTCATCAAGTCATCATAAATACTACAATGGGATGCTACATCACTGCCACGAGTCTCATCACTAGTCAATTTAGAAGAATCACTATTGAAAGTAATGAGGTCACCCCTAGATGGTATAAATCTAAGACCTTGATTCATGTTAAGTTTAATAGCTGATAAAAGTTCTAGGATTTGCTCTCGTGAGACAACGCCTTTTCCTATATAATCAAAGTTATCCATAATTTTATTAGGGATAAGATATTTTGGATTCTAAAAATAATCGACAATGTTGTCATAATATAACCAGTCTCCTTTAATGAAATCTTTTTTATCCTAATTTGGTGAAGTAGCAAGTACAAATACCATCGATGGTTTATGTGTATCTTTCTTATTTTTCCAAATCATGTTGGGTCTGCAAGGGCTTTTGGAAGGTTTGGGTTTGCTAAAGGATTTGGGAGAATCAAGTAACTTATCAATATGGAAGACATCTTTAAGATGATATGTGGAAATACCTGTCTTCTATAATAACCTATTTTGTAAGGGTTATGGGAAATCGATCAGCCAAAGTTGAAGCAAGGTCACTTGGGTTGATATAATTAGGTTTAGGCAAATGCGAAACTATTTCCTTATTCTTATTTTAAATGAATTTAGAACCTAGAAAATATTTATAATTTTGAAATTTAGCCTCTAAATGTTTACAATACCGATAAGGTTGTAAATCGATAGGAATGATGACTTCAATCCCATTGTGAGGGAATTTGAGGCACTGATGCAAAGTGTATGGCAAAGCCTATAATTCATGGATCCAAAGATGACCATGAAATATGTTATAAGGTAACTCAATATCCACAATATGTAACAAGGTATGATGGGACAAAAACTCAATAATGATTAGCAAATAAATAGTACTAGAAGATTCCCTTTCAACATTGTCATATGCCTTGATTGTAATTATCTCTAGATGGATGTCCTTTGCAGTATAACCCAATCACTATACAATTTTGAGGGATACTATGTTCAAACCTGAACTATTGTCTATAAGAACCCACTTGATTTTTTTGGTTTTCAATGATGACCTCAATATGCAAAGGGTTGTTATGCCTATGACCAAGAGTGGACATGGCTCTTTGATTAAATGTAACCTATCAAAATGAATACAAATGCCCTACAAGTTTTTGGAAAATTTTAGGGTCAATTTCTAGGGGAATAATGGATTGTTGAATAAGGTCATTCAAAATAGTTCTATGTACTTCTAGATGTACGTATAAGATATAAAATATAAATTTTCACATGGGTTTTAATCAGTTGGTTTGAGATACTATAAAAATTTTCAATAATAGGATGAGATGGTTTAGTCTTGGTTGGTACAATGTTCAACTTTAGATGTGAAGGTAAAATGTTCACATTGAGTTTAGTGGCACAAGAGGGAAAAGGGCCCTAAAAGGTGACTTACGAGTGTCTAGTTATGATTGTGTAATCCAGAGGTGGCAATGAGCTATTATAATTATAAGATGAAGGTAAATGGCCTTGGAGGGTGACTCACGGGTGTCTAGTTACATTAGTGCAATTTTGAGTTGGCAAGAAACCATTATAATTATAATAAGGGGGTATAGAAATAGTAACCCATGGAAATTGAAGCACAATTGAATTGATTTTACTTGACATGGCATTTCATGAAGAGGAGGGTGTTGACCCTATAATGATGGGTCTAGTAATTTGAGAAGCATAGGATGGTTCATGAGTTTTAATAGTGATAGTGGTAATGTGGTTTGCAAAAATATGCCCCACATTATTAATGTAATCATAAGGCATGCTGCTGTAACACAAGTTATTAGCATGGGTTTTATGATCTTGATTATGATCATGTTGATTATGATTATAACCTTGGGATTATTATTTATTATTCTATCCTTGGTTTTGATTATTTTTTACTGGTTGTTGATTATGTCTAGGAAATGGATCTTTGTAGATGTTCGTATCTTGATTAGTGTTTTGTGAGGCAAGTTTGATTTCAACTTTACCACTTTCAATCAAATCTTAAATGAGATGTCAAAATTGAATACATCAATAAGAACCATGACCAATAACATGATGGAAGTTACAAAATTCATTTGCTTGATACCAGTCATGTTTGGGTTGATCTTTAAGAAATGGCCTTGGTATAGGCCACACAGTCAAATTAGCTACTATGATATTTTGGAATACTACCTCAAAAAACTCTCTAAGTTTACTAATTAATCTATATTTTTTATTGAATACCCTTCATGGAGGGACTCTTTACAAAGTGGTTGGTGGATTAGGTAGATCTAATTGCACATTTGGAGCCAATAGAGGCTACACCATTTGTACGTGTCTAAATTTAGTTACTCCATTTCCTATCAGGTTCTTATTCTTATTAAATCCCTTAGGTTTATATGTTGCAACAACTTGAATAGGTGATTGGTTGTAATTTTATGTTTGACCCTATGAATAAATCTTGACAAGGCCTTTAGTGATAAGTGTCTTCTCAATCTGCACACCTTTATCTATAATTTCTTCAAATGTGTTTGTGTAAGTGAGTCATAAATTATGCACCACTTTAGGGTGTATGTTTTGTGAAAAAATATCTTCCAACTATTTGTCTAGAAAATTATGTTGAAAGCATCTAATTAATGCTCTCCATTGTTGTATATATGCTACAAATCTTTCTCCATCTCATTGTTTGGATTTGTACAAGCTGATCACAGTCAACTCATGTTTAATATTTTAAGAGAAGTGGTTGAAAAAAATTTCAAAGAGATCATTCTAATTTGTCACCGATGCCTTGGGTAACTTAAGGACCCAGTATTAAGTTTTTCCTTCCAAACTTCATAGAAAGAAGCAAAGCAAATAAATGCTACTATAATCTACCTCATGACATAATACAAAAAAATCTTGAATATGTTCATGAGGGTCACCCTTCCCTTTGTATTTATCAAATTTGGGTGCCTCAAAATGAGGTAGAAAGGAGACTTGGAGAATAATAAAATTGAATGGATATGGACATATCTCATCAAATTTGTATTTTTTGACTTGGTTTCCCATCTCCAATTATGACATAATTTATTTCATCAAATTCCATTGTTGCATGTTTGGTGGAATGGTAGGTGGAATATAATTTTTTTGGGGTGATATATGCCCCTATTGCATTTGTTTTTTAGGGATATAAACCCTATGATTTGTAACTTTGTTTTGATTTACTCCTTGAGTCGAGTAAGTGAGCCACTAACTTTTGGGTTGATAAACATTCCCTAAAATCTACTGCCTTAAATTGTAAGTGTTTTATTGATTTTGGGGAGTATGTGGTTGATTCACCAAAGTACGTATTGGTTAAGAATAACTTGACAAATTATTTTTCATAATTTACTCAATATGTACTACGTGTTTCACTCCTTGACTCTATGAAGGAACAAGAGGCTCTTGATGATTAAAAAATGTATGCTTCATGTTTGTCAAAGCATGTTATGGGGCTTATTTTTCTCAATTGGGATGCCATGATCCATTGTAAATGTGTTCTCAACTAAAGTATGTTCCTTTAATTTGACTACATTCTCTTTCTCTTTGGAAGAATTATTGTGTATTGAAGTAACATATAATGAGTCGGTTAAGTCCATAATAAGCTAGTTTGCATATTGTTGTCTTATCTTCTTAATCTTGGTGGTAAGATATTGATCATTACGTATTGAGTCTATGAGTGTTTCCTTTCCTTTTCTATAAAAAGCAATGTTTGATTTTATAATGTGAGCGAGGGACTATTTTTGTTGTTGGTCTTCGACCCTAACCAAGGTATGCAATTGTTCCATAGGAAAGTCTGATGAAAATCTAGCACCTAATTTAATCAACCTTAGGAGTGCTTCATCCTTGTCCTCTAAGGGTTGATGTTCAAAATAGTATTATTTAGATCCTAAAATCATTAGAATGTCTTCAAACACCACAAAATTGTCTTGCCCATCATAGAAATGTTTTTCCTCATAGCTAGGGCCATAAGAGACCCCACTATGAGTATACCTTTGCATCATGTTTAGAAGGTTATTTTAATTTTTTTAATATTTGAAATGTGTTTTATAAACATTTAAAGAGGTGTGTTTTGATTTTTTCAAACAAGTGACAATTAAAAAAGAGACTATAATAAAATAAGTGGTGTAGTGCCACACAATTAGAAGAAATGATTATGAATTTACTCAACTTTGTTGGGTTGAAATCATCAAATTAGAAGAGGGTATGATAACTTTGAAACCTAAAGTGCAATATAGGAAAACAAACTTAGGTAAAAGATACATCAATACCTTAAAATTTAGATACCACTTCTATGAGTTGTGAATAAAAAATTAGAAGAGATTCTTTTTTATTAGGAAGGTAACAATATGAACTAAGAAACTCAAGACATGAAAACACACAAGAACTCCTAACTATAAATCTAAAACCAAATGCACAACACAATGTCATAACATGGTAATAGGAAGTAAAATGGTTCTATAAATTAAAGTGTGAGTGAATGTAAGATAACCCAAGTTCAAAATGATAAAAAAGGATGGTGAGTCTATATAATGGCCTTCAACCCAAACAAAAAATTATACCCAAGTTAACTCAAACCAAGTGTAAATGACAAACCAATTACCACCTTGGCCTAGTACATAGAAATGTGAGATTATGAATTCAAATTAAAAATGAATGACTTGGAGATTTTTACAAAATGGTCTAGACTCAAATGGACAACATAACAACACTATTTTGATAATAAAAACACAATGTTTCAAATGATGATTTGAACAAGGCAAAAAGAGGTTTTGATTTGGTCAGCAAAAAGCCTCCTTATTAAAATAAAATGGTGGATAAATAAGGTGTTTGGTGATGTGTTTTAGTTTTTAAACAATTTTTAGACTCAATAAGACCAAGCAAGTAAAAGATAAAAATACAAAATACAACTAAGTATAATGTTCAAAGTCCTAAACTAACAAGGTTGGATCGTACCATTGAATTCCATCTATATACATGCTCTTGGGAGGATTTTAAGTGTTGATCCAAAAATAAAAGTGCATGAATAAGTAGGATTTTTACACCCCCATTATCCCAAGATATTGTACAATGACATGGAACTTCATGCTACTTGCCTTGCATTAATAATATGTTTGCGATAAGTTGGGTTCTAAAACAAAAATTTTGTGTGTATTTAGATGGTCCCAAGTGTGGCTAACACTAGATATGTCTCACATAAATTGGATCCACATAATTCATAATGTTTTGAAAAGGTTTTGTCCTTTTCACAACCACTACATCTATTACTTGCTCAATGTAGTGTGATATTCAAATTGCCCCTATGATCTGAGTTGGGGTACCACTATAACAGAGTTATCTTAACCACTCAAGTAAACATCGTAGAAGGTCATACTTGATTTATATACCCCACCTTGGAGTGGGGTTGAAATTATGCTAAGAGATTAATTCCTAGGTTAATGCTTCCCTATAGAACCTGTGAGGAGGTGATGAAATCTTGCTCATAAGCCAAGTTGTATAAAATGAAAGATAAAGTGAAAAGACTTTAATGTTATGTTTAGATCATCCAAACCATATGAATTTGAGGAGAGCCTTAAAATCATTTTTTTCACACCTTTGGACAAGGCATAAATACAAAGAAAGGGAACTTTTGGTCACCTGAGTTTTCTAAAGGGGATAGGGGAGAGCATACACACCTCAATCATCTTATGAAAAATAAGTAATTTTGAAAGATATGGCATAAAAAAAAACACTCTTAAGATTTTTAATCTAAGTGTGAGTGTTTATTTTAATGCACCAAATTTAAGTGTTTTATGAAATTTGGCCCCTTGGCCTTAGTTGAAAACTTGTAAAAACCTTCATAAAACAACTAAGCATAAAACATCTAAATTCCTTTTAAGCACCAAAAGAAAGTATTCAAGAGTTAACCATTTCTAAATTTATGTATTTTTCCAGCTTATGTCCTAAAATTTTTAGAGGGTTTATGTTTGCCTTGAAGCACAAATATAAATGATAAAATAAGATTTCAAAACTTACTCTTGTGTTCTCCATCTTTTTTTACACAGAGACCAACGTCAGTCCACAGGGACTAATGATGTTTTCAAAAAAATGATGTCAGTATGTTTAAGGAAAATCAACATCATTTGATCAAAATTGATGCTAATTAATTATTAAAATATAGGAAAACCATATTCATTTTCATAAATAAGACTGATAGTAAAGCAAACATGAAAATAAAATAAGTCCCTAGATCCTATAATAAAATAGTCGGACAGAGAGAATGCAAGTTTTAAAATAGAGAATAACAACTAGAAACTTTCAATAAAAACTCAAAAACCAAAATTTCCACCATGTTTTGCCTTGCATAGGAGGACCAATGTCGATTAGGATAGGATTAATGTAGATTAGTGTAAACTGATGTCAGTCACTGTGTAAATTATGTGTCATTAAAAAGAACAAAAACACGTGAAAAATAAAGACAAAACATGATTTTTAGAGATTTTTAAGCATGTATTAGAAGATCTAAGAGTGGAAAATTAGTCTCTTTTCTTGTATGGGATATGTGGTCCCACCAGGCATGCTAAGATGTAGATATGGAATCCAAAGTGAGTTAGATCATGCATTAGTTAAGAAAACTCAAAATAATCATAAAGAACATAACTCACAAAGATAACTCCCTCAATGGGGTTTTTCAAATGAAAACTAAATGTTATTGAAAGAAGGTATACAACATCAAACCTTACCAAGAGCATCCCTCCTCTAAATGCATCTCAAAAACATGATTGTCCCCTAATTTGGTGCTCAAAGTCTTTATTAATGATGAGTGGCTTGCTCCTCCATCATTTCTCAATGCACTATTGAATTAGGCTCATGAAATTGATCAAATATATGCCTATAGTTGAAGATATCCTATTGAAAATTACGCATAATAACACTACACAAAAAGATCTTGTGAAGATAATTCTGCATAATAAGTTTACACCAAAGAAGCTTGAAAAGATGAGTGAAGATCCTTATATTTATAATTTTTGGAAATCATCAAAATCAACCATGATTGTCCATATTGAGATCAATATGTGTGGCCATATATAAATTCAAATTTGGAGGCTCAATCCATAAATATCCCCATTAATCTTTGGAAAAAAAGAGCATTAATGAGGCATGGTAGGGCTTAACCCAGATATTTGTATCATTTATGGCTTATGGATACCACCCCACTGATGACATCACTAGATGATGTAGATATTAGAAATGAATTTCTTATTAATATATATTTAATATCTTTCATGGATTTTTCACTTAAAATATTAATTTGGTTAATTTTCTTAAGTGAGGTTAATTAAATTTTATGTAATTCTTTGGAAATTGGTTGCTCACTTAATCAGATTGATCGAAATGTCAAGTTTACTGAGTTGTAATTTGACTGGAGTATAATTAGAATAAGGTGTCAATTGTGTATGGATAAATACCCCATTTAGGACATTGTAGATGTGAAATAACACATGCATGTGTTGTGTGCTTCTGAATTAGAAGAATTTGGTGATTCAGAGCATTAAATTATATTTTTATCATTTTGACTTGAAATGATTTGAGAAAAGCTAATAATCACATAAAATGAATTACCCCATTCAGGGATACATTAGACTAAATCAACACTTTTATATGAAAAACTCAAACCATTTAGCATGTTTTAGTTATTTTGGCCTAAATTGTGCATTGTTGTAGAATTATGAGTAAGATTAACAATTTCAAGACAATGGTGATAGAAATTGGATGTTTACAGTTTGAGATAAAAAGTGTCATGGACCTAAGATAAGCTTAGTGGGGGTCTATTTGAGTGGTCTATGTTATGTTACTACCATATGTGAAGTTTGAAAGTGTTCCAAGGATATAAAAGGGTAACATGTACTAATGAAGGCCTAATTGAATTAGGTCTCCTTAAGGCCTAAAAGAGGTTTTGGTATTTTATGCTGAGGATGACCTACTGTAATGATTGAAAGGGTAATCCAAGTATGAAAGTGTGTATGTACAACCAAATGGGATATGAGCAAGAGGCTTGTATAAATACAAGGTAATTTTAGGCCTAATTATGTGTGTAAGAGTGTGTAGAGTGTATGTGAATGATATAACACATTTTTTAGTATAAGAAGGTATGGAAGACAATTAGAGGAGTGTATAGGATCATTAATTAAGATATAAAAATGTGTTTGCATATGAATGTCAAGGTCATATGACCTAATTTGTCTTGAAGAGACCTAATTGAATGAAGAGGCTTAAAAGGCAGTTTGAGGGGGATAAGAGTGTGAGGAGCTAAAGAGGTGGTCATCATCAGTTGATTAAGAAAAAAGGTGATCAAAGAAATTAGGTGGATGAGTTGGTGTTGAGTCATCTAGGGGGTTATTACCTCCTTGAAAGTTGGTGCTTGCTAAACTCTAGATGGGTTGGTGCTTAGTTAGTTGGGGTTGGTCCTCCATATGAAGTTGGTGCTTCACTAAATTGTGATATTTGACTTATAGGACTATATTCCATTTATAGGGATCATTAGTTTTTATTCCCCTTGAGGGTTTCCCACATATATGATGTGTTGTCTTGTGTAATATTGTTTCATGCTTGTATGGTTGATTGCTAATGTATTGCTTGATCTATATGTTGATGTGATGGTTCATGTATGCTAAGAAGAAATTGAAAGAAACATTTAAAGAGATTGATTCACCCACCTCTCAGTAATTTTTCTTCCAATATTTTTTATCAGATTATGTCCTTTGAACTAGGGATAATAGCCTAAAGGAGATCTTAGAAGGGAAGATGGCTAGTCAGGAAGCTTAAGGTGGTTTCTCTACTAGTAAGGCTCCATTATTTAATGGGACTAATTATGCTTTTTGGAGCATCAAAATGAGGAAATATCTAATGCCAATAGGCCATGACATATGGTAGTGATTTTAGGATGGATGCACTCCACCTCCTACACCACTGACTAATGCAATAAACAAGAAGGGAAGTGAGAGCAATTACAAGGCAATGAATTCCATTATATGTGGCATATAAAAAATAGATATTGTGAAGGTGATTCACTATGATTCAACCAAGGTGATATGGGAAAAAATGAAGACTATATATGAAGTAGACACCAAGGTGAAGATGTTCAAGTTGTAGAACCATAGGAGATAGTTTGAAAGTCTAAAGATGAATGAAGATGAAACCATTACATCTTACCTGTTGAAGGTTGATGAAGTTGTCAATGTCATTAGTGGATTAGGAGAAGAATTTAAAGAGTCTAAAGTTGTTCAAATGGTATTGAGATCACTAACTCTTAATTTTTATTCTATGGTGTCTGCAATATAAGATATGTAAGATTTGAATAAGTTGGAGATGAATGGGCTTCATGACATCTTGACTGCCTATGAGATGAGAATAAATGAAGGAGACCTCCCAAGAAGGAAGAAACTTTAAAAGTTGAGAATAAGTCAAAATCCATGAAGGTCAAAGATGAGGTATGTTTAGATGTTAATGATGATGAATTGATAGCTATGTTTATTAAGAAATTTATGTTTGGATCTGGTAAGTACAAGGGTAAGTTGCCTTTAAAATGTTTCAACTGTGGTAAGATTGGTCACTTTGCATCTAAGTGTCCTAACAAGGATAAGACTGAGCATGCTGAAGAACATGATAACATCATAGAGATGAAAATAAGGTCTATAATCCTAATGAAAATAAGAAATATTTCAAGAAGTATGAAGGTAGGAAAGTGTCATTCAAGAACAAGATAATTTTATATACCAAAGAAGATAACAACTCATCTGATGTAAGTGACACAAACACATATGATAGTGATGATGATAGTAATGGACATGAGCATGACAGTAATGAAACCTTATTCATGGCTATAGAAACAAATAATGAGGGTTGCTAAAAATGGAAAGGCCTTATAGATAATAAAGAATTAGAAGAAGAAGAGGTTGAAGTGAACCTTGAGGCAGAATTAGTGAGTTCTCTAAAGGAGTTGAAGTTCCAAAGAAGGAATAATCACAAAATAAATCATTACTTAAGGACTATAAAGAGAAAATTAGTTTTTTTAAGGAGATACTGAGTAACACATCTAATGAGTATGATGAGATTGTCAATCATGTTGAAGCACAGATGGAGATAGTCACAACTAGCTTACAAGTTAAATAGGAAGAATGCACCAGGTATGGAACTAAAATGTAATCATTGAAAGTTGAGTTGGATCAAACATCTATGAATTTGAAGAACTTTATGAAATTTGAAGACCTTTATGAAATTTGAAAATAGTAATGATGCTCTAGATAACATCTGGAATAGTCAAAATTCTGCAAGTGATAAGATAGGTATTGATTTCAAAGAAGATCAAAAGGAGGTAGCTCAAGTCAAGGAGAAGTTTAATGAAGACAAGAAGGTTAACATGAAAATACCTATCACATATTCTAAATCTATGAGGTATGTTGATTCAATCAATAGTTATTATTTTGCATGCAATCAGTTTGGTCATAGAGCAAAAAAGTGTAGTAGACCCTCTAAAAATGAATATGCATGGGACTATGAAAGGAATCATCATTCAAGAGGTATGTATAAGGTTATCTGCTATAGCTATCATAATGTATGACACATTTCAAGATTCTATCCTAATAGAGGTAGAAGGCCATCAAGTCAAAATAGGAGATTTGATCCCCTAGAGTGTAAGAGAGAAGGCAATTGAATATGTAGAAACTAAAGATAGTAAATGTGAGTCACGATCATTATACAAGCCCAAGTGGACTATTTAATATGGTATAGCATACTTTAGATGAGAAATTAAGTCAGGAGTGTTCATTATCATCTTAGATTTTTGACCACATGGATGATGAAGAGGTTAAGCCAAAGAGACTAATCAAGCCTAAAAGGATCCTAAACGATATTCACTCTTGTGAGTGCATGATGATCTTGGAATATCCTAAGTTTGTGTTATTTCAATTCCCTATGGATAGGGGTGACTTCATTAGGATTCATGGAGACACTCTTTAGTTAGCAAAAGCATGATGTATGCTTGGTTTGAGGGGGAGCTATTCAGGTTTTTCACAAGCTCCAAGTATAGTTGTTGACAAGCATATAAGATTTTCTAAGTGTAGTTGCCAAAGAAGGAGATGAATGGTTATAAAATTTGTATTATGTATGACCCTTTCTCATTAATGTCAAATCTAGAGAAAGTTTAAGAAGGAAGATTGACTAGATTGGAGGAGATGAGAATGATCAGATTGAAGAATGTTTTGTTATTAATGGAAATGGGGGATTTTGTTGAGAATTATTATCATTGATGTCAAGGTTGATGTCATTGATGTTAAGGTGCATCTAGTGAAGATACATGGTGAGTGGTCTTTGAGTCTTATTCTTGTGTTCTTGATGTGACAAGGAAGCCATGTGACAAGAGAGAATTTAAAGGCAACCTAATGATTATTATGTTGGTTGAATGTCAATATTGATGTCAAGGTTTAGTTTAAGTGAGAATTTAAACATGGTTATGAGGCTCTAGGTCTGCATGAGGTCATGAGAGAGTGATTGATCAGAAAGATATTGTTGCAGTGGTGTGAGAGTGTTGTCTGAAAAGTGTTCTTATTTTATAGCATTATGTGATCATGTAAGTAAAGTATAAACACTTACAGAAGTGTTTCAAGGTCATTTTTCAAGTTTAAAGTTCTTGAGAAGCCTAATCATGACACTAGGAATGGCATGTAAAGTACTAGTGAGAAGGTTTGACCATGGTGGCTTGGTGAGATGGAAAGAGGCATGAAGGTCAGTTTTAAGATCTAATGTAATTTAAAGGTCAAGATCTAGAGAGCAAAGAGAGAGATCATGGACTAATGAGGTATCAAGATAAGTTTTAAAGATAAGTTTGCATATTTGAGCATGTACATAGGAATGAATGGTGTTTTAAGCATGTTCACAAAGTTTGAGGTCATGGTTTGCAAGAAAAGGGCATGAAAAGTAGTTTTGAGATCTCTCGAGTACACAAAATGAAGGCATGCAAACTTGAGAAGGAGTTTTAGGTATTCATTGGAATGTGTAACCTCTACATGGGAACTTTAGATATTAATGATATATGGGGAGGGGTCCTACCTAATAACTATAGGCATTGGTTTTGGATTTAAGGAATAATCCTTTATTAACACTCTTTAACACCAAAACTTGTGTTAAACCTCTCTAAAACCCTAACAAGGACCCAATGTGAAAGATATTATTAAAAATAGACTATAATGGTCTCAAATTACTATAAAAACTATTGGATCATCTATTCAACTCTCTCAGGTACCTCCAGGTGGTGGTGGTTAGTCAGATGAGAGAAAATACAAAAATATAGGCTTGTTTGTGAAGAATTTGTTGTAGTAGTCAAAAGTTGCATTACTCAAATTATGAAAAAGGATGGAGAATGAATCTTAAGACTAAGTTTTCATGTCCATTAAGGTTTTTGGATATTTCATATCCATAAAGTGTGCTAAATCGGTCATCCAATTTAGCCAATCGCTAACCTGCCTAATGATGGAAATAGTGAAAAAACCAATCAATAGTGAGAAGATGATTAGGAATGTGTTATCATGATAAAATTATGAAACCAAGTATATGGAGATGTTATTTGGGATTGGTATGTCCTATTAATTCTTTTTAATAATCTTTAAATTTATATATAGTGGTGAAAATTATGAAATCAAAAGGGCTTGTCTAACTCAGTGAGGTCTATGTGCAGTGAGGTTAACAAATTGGTCTATAAGACCAATAATTGAAACTAGAACATATAATTATTATACTTGAATATGGTATATATATGTAATAAGATAAAATAATTTCATAATAAGTCTCTGAAAGTGGTCATATAGGTGTTGAAGGTCATTATCACCATGACTATGCTTTAAGGTAAGCTGGTGGTTTTGGGTAAGCAAGTTATAGTGATGAGTTTGAGGCTTTATGCCATAATTTTAAGTATATAATTAACATGGTGTTTTTTTTTGGTAATTTTATGTCATATAAATTATTTTTATAAGGTTTAATAGTTAGTGAAAGTGGTTGAAATGTTGAAGCCACAATGGCTTGTCTGGTTCTGGTTTGATTGTGTATAGTGAGATCAAAAGACTAGTACGCAAGACAAATATTTGAAATTAGACATTATGGTTTTTATATTTGATATTGGTATATATATGTAAAATTATATTTTTAAAGTATCATTGCTAATGGTAAGTGTTCTTTCATGTGTTGAAGATCAAGTTGTTCATGACTGGGTTTTGGAGTGTTCTAGCAGTTCTGAGTGGGCTTTATGCAGAGAAGTATTTGAGTCTTTTTGCCATGAGTTGTGAAGTATGAATAATATTTGGATGAAATTAAGGTGATTAAATTATTTTTCATATGATTTATTTTCATGCTTATGTGACTAAATTATGTACATGCTTGTTTTGTATGGCAGACTTTTTGAAGGTTCACAGGCCTATTGTGAACAATGCTATAAGGCATGCTTCAAGTGGTGGTTGGAGATAAAAAGTGTCATGGAAATAATATGAGATCATTAGGGGTATATTTTAGTGGTATATGATATGTTACTTCTGTATGTGAAGTTTTAAAGTGTTCCAAGGAGATCAAAGGGTAATGTGTACTAATGAAGGCCTAATTGAATTACGTCTCCTTAAGGCCTAAAAGAGGTTTTGGTATTTTATGTTGAGGATGAAATATTGTAATGATTTATTCATGTATGAAATGTTTTATAATATATATTTAAATTTTACTACTAGTATGCAAGTGTGTATGGCCTACCAAGAGGGATATGAGCAAGAGGCTTATTTAAATACAAGGTAATTTTAGGCCTAATTGTGTGTAGAGTGTATGCGAATGATATAACACATTATTGAGAAAAAATAAGTATTTAAGACCATAATAAGAGTGTATGGGATCAGTCATGAAGATCTAATAGTGTGTATGCATATGAATATCAATGTCATATGACATAATTTATCTTGAGAAGACCTAATTGAGAGAAGAGGCCGAAAAGGTAGTTTGAGAGGGATAAGAGTGCGAAGAGATGAAGAGGTGGTCATCATTAGTTGATTGAAAAAAAATGTTTTCTAAAGGTTATCAAAGAAATCAGGTGGTTGAGTTGATACTAAGTCATCTAGGGGGTTGGTTCCTCCTTGTAAGTTGGTGCTTGATAAAGTCTAGTTGGGTTGGTGCTTAGCTAGTTGGAGTTGGTGCTCCATGTGAAGTTGGTGCTTCACTAAATTATGATATTTGACTTATAGGACTATAGTACATTTATAGGGATCAATGGGTTTTCTTTCCCTTGAGGGTTTCCCATATATATGATTTGTTGTCTTGTGTAATCTTGTTTTATGCCTGTATGGTTGATTGTTTATACATTACTTGATCTATATATTGATGTGATGGTTCATGTATGCTAATAAGGAATTTAATAAAGATTTTAAGAGATTGATTTACCCCCCCCCCCCCCACCCCTCTCAGTCATTTTTCATACAACACATTTGTCATGTAAGGGGTTATGGGTTGATATTCTCTTGTAAAAGTAATGATGTTTGCATCTTATTCAGTTTCTAACTCCACAATTTCTATCATGAATGTATTCTCATGTGGTATCAATTGAGAAGCCACTCAAGGTTGGTTTTGCCAAAGGTGAAGGCCTCATGTCATGAGTACCAACTAGTGGAGAATGGTTGGTTTGGTTTCCCTCTTGATGGTTTTGGACAATGTGTTACTAATGGTTTGGAAAGGGGTTTTGATAAGTTCCCAAGTTAGCATTTTATGGCACTATAGGAGAAGTTTCTATGGCTTGAGGTTTTACATTAGCATTCCCAAAGAACATGTCTACAAATTATATCATTGGTCCTCATGGAGTCTTTGATTGAACTTGTTATATTTAGTGTAAGCATGAGTATCATTTATAATGACTCCCTAAGCCTCTGATTTTAGTTCTATTGACCAATACATTATACATTTTTTCCTTGATGAAACTATTGATTTTGATATTTTGGATAATTCTTAACATGATGGATTTGGTTTAGAGGTATATTTTAAAATTATGCATTATATGGTGGAGGGTGGTAAAAATCAACCACATGAATTGTGGGTTGAGGATTCTAATTCCTTGCACCTGCATTATTATTTTTATTATTGTTGTTGTTACTCAAAGGTTGAGGTGGATTATTGTTAACTAGATTCACCCTTTTGGTTTGATCTATGGTGCCATCTATGGTGGAATTATGGTTCTTATTTAGAACCTTTGTTATTGGGGTTGTTTTGGTTATAATTTTTATAACCCCCACTGTTCTAATTTATGACAATTATTTATCCATTGGTCTCATATGTTATAAAACCACTATGAATGGATATTTGGTCAATTCTTAGAGCACTATCAAGTGTTTCATAGGACCCGTACGAGATTTTTTTCACATATTCTCATGTTTCCTTTTTAAGGGAGTGCAAGAACAGATCATAGAGATACCTTTGATCCATGTGTGGGGTGCTAACAGATGAATATAATAATATTTTCCATCTTCTAATGAAGTGGGCAGTAGATTCATGTGTTTTTGCGTGTTGTGAAAGAAATATTGTATGCCAATCTTTAGGTGTTTTTTAACTTCCAAGGATTTGACAAACTTAGCCATGAGTTGGAAAAAGTAATGTATAGTACTATTAAGAAGGTGATAATACCAATAAATGGTGATTCCTTCAAGGGTTTTGGAAAATATTTTCACAACCACCCCATCTCAAGGCAATAACTATCAAACAACAATAGCATATGCCTTGACATGCACAATGATATTTACTTATCCTTTGAATTTAGGAAGATTAGGTATGGGATGAGGTAAAATAAATCCTCATTTTCAATGATCAAGGGGATGTTTTTGATATTCAATATAGGTCCCCATAGCATTGAATTGAGGGATTTGGATAAGAAGCAAGTGGATAATTATTGGAAGTAAATGGAGGTTGATAATATGGGGTGCATTAAGATAGAAAATAGTTGTCCAATTAGGTGGACTTATAATGCGTATGATATTAGGGTAGAATAGAGATAGATTAAGGAGTAGGATGAGGCATTTAAAAAGAAGGAGAATAAACAAGTGTCAGATTAGCAGCCACATAACTTGGGGGAATGTAAGGCAATGACATGTTAACCACTACATTTTTAGGAAGGTTGTAGGTATTAACACTTCCAATATGATCTTGAAGAGGGGGTTGGTATGATGGAGGAATATTAGAAGTAACTAGGTTAGGGATGACATGAGTAATAATGTCCCCAAGATATTGGTTTAAGGCATAATTGGTAAAAGGTGGGTTAGATGGGTAGAGCGGTTATTGGTAAGTAGTTGTCAAAATAGGAATAGTAGAATGGCCTTGGTTAAATAGGATGAGTGACCACCCCTTGACTCAAAAAGGCTTGGTTAATCTCTAAGTCTCAAATTTAACCCACCAAAGTTGAGATGATTTCATTTGGGGAAGAAATAGCAGTGGTTGTGTTGACCTCCTTGGTAGAAATTTTAGGAGATATGATTTGATGACAACCAATAAACTGGTTAAAGTTATATGGAGGAGCTATTGGGTATTTATCTTTTGGGTTAACACCACTTTGGTTGGTGTGAATATGCAAATGAACCTATAGTCTACTTAGTCCATCTTCTAGATAGTAGATTACATCAATGTACCAATCATACTTGGATGCACTTTTAGGATCTAGGCCTTGTAGACTAACATGTGGCCTTATTACAACATGAGGGCTGGTCCCACTTCCACTAGTGAAATACATGTTAGAATTAGGGTGATTTTTAGTTATTTTGGATGGGCCTCATACCTTGCAGAACACCACCCTTGTTCTAATTTGGTTGTTGAATGGATGGTTTTTATTCTAATTTTCTACATTTTATGTGGAAGTGTTATTATTATAGATATGGAGGGAAGCCTCTCCACCAGTGTAAACTATCCTTCTATAGGATCGAAATATATAGTTCTATAAAATATATATTTACCAAACATATTTAGGGAGTATATAAATACCATTAGAATATGAAATAAAGAGAGGAAGGGTGAAGAAAAAGATATAAAAGGAGTAATAGAAAAAATTATATGCCATTCACATCATGTTAAATATATTTTTACACATATAAACACATAAACATTATGCACTTGACTTCCTGAGGTCTGGCCAAGACAACCAATGAATAAATGATTATGATGAGTAGGTTTAATGGTTGAGGCAATTAGGCTAAGGAATTGGAAAATGGTTTTGGATGATGGGTGGTAATGGATGATCATGATGATACTAGAAGATGTGTATAATTTAACATTACTCATTGATAGTGGTTAATTAATGATGAATAGATCTCAAAGGTCCTTTAGTGTCATTGAAGATAATGTACTAGAGTTCTTGGTCAATGATAGGGATGACAAACTGGGTATAATTAGTTAAGATTACTCTATGAATATGATCAAATCTTTCAAGATTTTTAATCAATGTTATACATGAATTAGATGAAAATATCATGTGGCTAGTCCCAAGGAGAAAGAAAAGAGGGATTGGTGAAGGTTTAGACTTGGATATCATTGTATTGATGACCTCACATACGAATGGGTATCACAATGGGATTCACTTACACATGTTGTTTCTCATCAAGAACATCGAGCTAATTAATTATGAGGTGAGGGATGGGATTGGTATGGAAACCTCATTTATAATCTCTTCATTGATGTCACTTTGAACATTATTAGTAGGAACGAAAATCTAACCCTAGGAAAGATTTCAACTCTAAAGAGAAGTAGACATTTTGGAAGTGTCATGAAAGATGAAAATATAATGATGTGATTGGTTCTTTAAGCATATAACTTATTTAGAAAATGGTTTGAAAGAGGTACTTACTATTCAGTATGTGTTGAAGCAAGGTTTGTGCTTGTGCTCATCTTGACAATGCTTAATTAGTTGTGTTTTTGGAAATATTTGATAAATGAAAGCAAAAAACTTCAATTGCTGAAAACTAAAAGTGATTTTCAATGATCAAAAGAAAAATAAAATTAAATGAAATAAAATGAATTTTTTTTCCTTTCAAATATATTTTGATGCATTCAATACTAAAACTGAAATCTAAACTAAGTATGCAAGTGTTGATTCTACCCATTTCTAGATGTAAGCTTTTACTTATATGCAAGCTAAATGAAACTCTCCTTTTTTGGGTATTTTTCAATTATGAATTAATGGAACTATTATGAAATCAAAGCTTCCTAATATGAAAGTAAAAAATAGAATCTACACCCTATAAATTATAACCTCTAAGTATTCAAAAAATGACATTTTGAGCATGCAAGCTAGGAAAACTAATTTTTGATAATTTTTAATTATTGTTTGATAAACTAAATTATCTATTATGAAACTAAATAGAAATAAAATTTATTATTTTATCATTTATGACATCATCCTTTTCTTATACAAACAAAAAAAATTATATCTAAGATGCAAACTTTCTTTTGTCTAGGTTTTCTAAGTTTTTTAGGTGTGTGTGTGTGTGTGTATGCTTGTTTGTGAATGTAAAACTTAATGATTTTTTTTTAAGTGATTTTTATTTCTCCTATAATTTACCCTAGGTTTTGATGCAAACTAGGTGTTTTTAAACATTCTAATTCTTATATGAAAATTGTGAAAATCTAAGCTATCTTTTTGGTGCAAAAGAAAGAGAGAAGAAGAATTATTTTATTTTTTACATTTTATGAATGTAAATTATAGTCTAATAATCAAATTAAAAACTATTCTAATCTAAAATAATATAATAAATCAAAATTGATAGTGAAAACCCCCAACTTGATCAATGGTAATGACCAAGTGAAGGCAAATATTATTGTAGTGAGTGTATTATCTTCAGGTATGCTAACTCTTTGATTGCTCAATCATGATCCTTGGAAATATTATATGAATAGAATATTGAAAATAAGAGTATATGAATAGTGGTTTTATTGATACACAAAGGCAAAGAACTAGTTTCTGATTTGCATATTCTCCTCTCTAAGATTTTGTAAAATAACACAAAGAATGATCACATATTGAAGAAAAGGCTCTTCTAAAACTCATAGCAACTAAGCTAGAGTTATGTAAGACTCAAAATCTCCAATATCTATTTAAAATATTGGATCTAAAACTCTAAGGGAAATAATTACTTGTAAGAGAAGGAATATGTTTCATGTGGTAGTGAACTAAAGCTTGAACCAAATTTAAAAGAGGTGAGAGAGATAAGATTTGATAAAAATAAGGTTAGTGATGAGTTTAGCTATCATGAACAAAAACACAAGCTATAACAAGGAAAAAAAATGAATAAAATCATGTAAGATGCATGAGAAGTGAAGTCCTAGAAGCTAAATTAAAAAAATATGTATACTGGGGTGAAATCACCTTTGTTTGTTGGTGAAAGATGTGAAACCACCTAAAATGGTAACAAAACCACCCTCGATCTTAACAATATTGCCCTATAAAAAAAATTAACTGCTAAAAATAAAACATTTTTATCATGATGGTTTATGAAATTTCCAGAATGAAACATGCTCCTACAAGGCGGTTTAGTCACTGGGGTCATCAGTGTCAACATGAGAGTAGAAGTTCATCACAAATGAAGCAGTTAAAAGACTAAGACAAAATGACTTAAAAAATAATTTTCAAGGTTCAAAAAGGGTTAAAGAGGGCATTAATGACATAATGATAGAGATGATTCAAGTCTAAGTATATGTATATAAGTGGAGGTCAATGCATCATCATTAGATTTTTCAAAAATATTACATTGTGTAATTTTTAGGTGTACACCCACCAACATGCATCAGTACTCCTTTGCATGTATATTAGAGTGATCAATCACTCTTCCTCCTTAGCAATGAATGCTTATATTTTTTCCATCAAGGTATTCAAATCCTTTGTACCACATAAAATCTACAACCTTGTTTATGTTGTTAGGGTGTGGAGCTAAAAGCTTCACCTTAATGCAAACATGGAGGTTCTGAGTGTGACAGACGCCGACATCGGCAGGATCACCGACGTCGATCAGTGGATAGTGCAGAAGGAAACTGACCTCAGCAGTAGTCAGCCGATGTCGGTCACCTCCAGGCAGATAGGGACCGACGTCAGTCGCCTGTGCGGTTCCAGAACGGCTGTTGACAAACAGTCAGTTAAGTGAACGGGTTATTTGCATGTTAAATACTGAGACGAGTCTTGAGCCACAAGTCTAATCATTATATGCATGAGATCTATTTAATAGACTCATGGGCTATATTGTTAAGTGTAGAACTAGGAGAGTTATTCCCATGGTGGAATCAAACAAGATTCTTCATGTATGTAAGATCAGGTTTGATCTGCAGGGTGTTGCAAGATCATGGTGGAGATCTACATGTGATAAGTAAAATCAGGTTGGTCTGCAGGGGTGTGTGTATGCGAGGGTCAAAAGGAGATCAGTGGGGGAGCAAGATCCAAGGTGACAACAATACATCAAGGAACAAGATCATGGTGAGATCTACTTGGAGTACCAATTCGTACTCGGTTGTACTGATAGTATAATGAGGTGAACAACAGCTTGTGTTAGCTATGTGTTGTGACCTATTGAGAGAAGATTACTCTTGAGGGAAGATTACTATAAGCCCACAAAGTGGAAGAAAGAGTGTGATCTCTTCGTTGTAATTTCCTTTTGTAATGAGTTGAATACAATTGTGTGTTGCCTCTCATACTCTGTGTTGTTTCTCATTGATAGTTACTTGTACTTCTGTGTAATTCCACATGCTTAATTGCTTATACATTGGTAATCATATGTGATCTTAAATCTGACAAGTTGTGTCAGAGCTTTAGAGAACTTAGGTCCTGTCATATGCTAAGGTAGACTACTATTTTTATTTTGAATGATGCACATAGAACCTATATCTTGTTATTATGAATCAAGCCAATTTTCCATTTGAGTCTTCTCATGTTTTCATGTGGTATAGGTTATCTCATTCTAAATTCATGGTGCAAAATTTAAACCTAGTTACTTCATAATATTCTTAGACAAATCATTCATAAGCAATACTTGTGGTATCTAAAATAGAATTTGCATCTTCCCAACATAAAATGTTGCACTATCTACAACCAAGTGTTTAGCACCCTATGCAATAATGTTGTACATATTTTAAACTTATTCTTCCATGTCTATACTTTCAACATAGGTTTGGCCATGGTTAGGATCAAGAGGGATGATGATGCATTGTTTTCCATTTTCAAAGCTCATGAACCACCTTTTGAAGCTCATATCTACATAATTGGTATAATATCATGGTCTTGCAAGTAACACTTGATAGTTATCAACTTTATGTAACTCAATAACCTCAAAGTATACATTAAATTTCACCCCCATCACATCAAAATAAAAATTCATCAAGACTCTCAATGGTTGCATACAATTTTTATCAACAATAAACAAGACATGAGATGAGGGTCACAATACAGGACTACCCATCTTACACCAAGCTTCTTGCATAAGAATGTTGACCTCAATGCTTGTGTTAATTAGGATATCACATGTTGATAATCCATCTATTATTGAATCAATGAGACATTCTTCATCATATCTTACATTTTTGTAATCTTAACCTTGTGTTCTTTGACTATGCACATCATGGGTACTTCAGTCTTATTTTCAAGGTGCTACATCAACTAGTCCTTTATCATATGGATCATCCCTTCTATACATAGCATGACTAAGATATTTTCAAGATCCTTCTCCATTAGTTCTTGTGAAACAATTTTTTGAAGTGTTTCCTTTATCTTTGCCTCTTGGTCATGAGAAAATTGGAGATCTCCTTGAAAAATTCTTATCATTTTCATTATTCATTAAAATCATTTTGGGATAATCTATCAGGATAGGTGGTAGAAGGCTTTGCATGGTGCACTTTATCTTTCAATTTGAGCTCATCCCTCATTGGAATGTTTTAGATGGATCAATTTGAGCTCATTTGGTAGCTTCATTGTGCATCATTATATTTACCTTTGGCCATTGTGTTTTTTAACCTTCATTCAACATCTATATACCTGATCAACATGTAATATTGATCATCCCCCACCTTTTTTTAACTTGCCCTTTTACATAATTTTGGAATAAAGATCAAGTAAATATTTATTTAAGCGCTCACCTCTGTAATATGTGTAAGAAGTAAAATTTAGGGAATCCTTCTGGTATTATTATATCAAATTACCTTATAACAAGTACATGACTTGAACCATCTACCTCCTCTTATCTAATATTAGCTATGAACACCATATTTTCCTTGGTTTTTTTATTTGTACCAAAAAATATGATGTGTTTTGCATTTTCACACCCCATGAATATCATTTATAACCCTAAAATATTCAATATTATGAGTAGAAGCTTCACATATTTTTCACCACAAGGAGACTTTTACTTGAGTTACTCTTTGTAATAGGGGAAAATTATACACAACATGTCCTTTGTGTAAAATCTCACAAGATGTGAGTGCCTAAATATTGTGCCTAGGATAATTATTCTTATTATGATCCTCAACTTCAAAATCAATACACCAAATACCATTACATGTTTCATGTGCATTTTTGGTAGTGATATTTTGAAATTATGGGGCCATTGAAGCAAAATGTGATTCCATAAATGAGCATACCCCCATATCCACATTCTGAACTACCTCTACCTAGAGCATTGATTCAAATGCTTCCCTTAGATATAAAAATTTATTCATATATAATGTGTTTTGGAATGATGTTAGAAACCTACCAAAAAACCATTGCACATGTTGTAGTGGATCTATCTCATACAAGAACTTTGAGATCAAGGTTTTAAATTTTGCATCACATTTCATAATGGTTTATACCAACCCTTGTTTGATCTCTTTTAAGGTAGATATACTTTTTTATTTGAATTCTAGAATATCAATTTATTTTTAGGAAAGTTTATTTGCATTGGTCATAATATAAAATGGCCTAATTTGGGTCATACTTTCAATATTAGGTATGTGCACTATCCAAAAACATGGTCATAAATTGACTAGCCTTCCAAATTATCAAAATGGCACCCTTGGCATGCTAGATAATTTCACACTTCTGGATGTGTTCAACTGCATTCTCCACATCTCTATACTTAGGAAAACTCAATGACATCTCAAATAATAACTAGTACAACACCTATATTGTTGCAAGTTATATAGTTATAGTGGGTGCACTTGATGTGGCTTGTGTTCTCAAGCTTTAGATTCCTCCAAGTTTTATACTTGGGTTTCATGGATTATTCCTAGTTTGGGGAAACTTTCATAGTCCCTACAATATGTTTCAAAATGGTAGGATTTTTTCCTTCTATTTTTTGTGTAAGTTTTGGTATACTTGTCATGGTTTCACCCACCAAATAATTAATCATCAACATGGATGAATTTACACTCCCTATTTGTGGAATTCCCTACATTATTGGACTCTTCAGCTTCACCAATTCTTTCTTAGTTAATAATAATGGTTTATAGGGAACTAACTGCTATAACACGCTCTTTTCTAATTCATTTCTTGAAAATTCTCCAATTTGAATTAAGCTAACACAATCCCCACTAGTTATTATCTGATCAAGAGATGCATGGGTTTGCACTTGAAATGGACCTTGGGTGGGCACATCTTCCTCTGAGTTATTTTGTATATTCTCAAGGCTCCAAAATTTCTCATTTTACCCTTCTCATATGTTTATTGTCTCACTGTAACATGCATCACCTTCAATGGAGTGTGTCTCCTCAATTTAAGATCCATCCATAATCCATCCCCAATATATTTGGGTTCTCATGGCATCTATTGAACTTGGCCCTTCCCTCTCCCTAAGGTCCTTGGTGGAAATCTCTTTTTTCCAAACCTCTTTACATTTATGTCACCTGATTTCATAGCTATCTAGGTTCTTCATGCTAGCATTTCACCTTACTAAAGTGAGAAAGTTATGCCTACCCTACATTGTCTACCATCCACATAGACCATGCATGAAATAACTTATCTGACCATAGTGAGATTCTCATTTCTATTATCTACCATCAATTTATTGATTTTTAATGGAAATTAGGATATGTATAGACCCCTTGGGTCACACAAAAATTGATACTTGGCTTCTTCTAGATAGGAATATGTGGATATATAAAATTCTAACACTTAATTATTCAATGTACCTTACCACTAAACATCAATTGTTCTTGTTCACATAATGTTGGCTAATTGTAACTGATCAACATGCTTGTTTTTCCAATGTTGCTTGTGGTTGTATTTCCTACTCTTTCATAATACATATGTATCTAGTTGCACATGTGAATATCCTAAAAATTCATATAAAAACACCTCATAAAGAGGATCATGCAAATTATCCACCACTTAGTCCTTGAGGGACCAATTGGCAAGGCTAGAATGATGAAACTCAAAGTTGTACTCTAAATCCTATAGCCATTATTCAATATTCTCGAATGAGATTTTATAAATCATCTTTACTTAACATCTCAACAACTCATTCAACTATGTCTCAACAATGAAACTAAAATGTTGGTAAAAACATAAACACACGAGTTATGTGCCATGACTCCACCACATTGACATATCATGCTAAAATTTAGCATGCTCATTGGAAGTTCAAAGAGAGAATATCAAGTCACAGTTAGGTTTGGTTACATGTGTGGATTTAGTACATATATTACTTAGTTCAATAAATACATAGAATAATACTTGAATTATTCCCAATTTCATAGTATAGCTTATTCATTATTACACTAAAGTGCCTTATATCATATATAATAATACTTGAATTATTCCTAATTTCATATTATAGCTTATTCATATAATTACACTAGAGTGCCTTTTACACATATAAACTCATATTCCATTCCTATACTATTTGAGGTGCATGTAAATAACAAAGCACAACATTACACATCTATTAGAAAAATCAAAAACATTTATTCATTAAACTTATTAGTTTTAATAGATAAAATTATGTAGTTTACTACCATTATATTTTTATTCCAACAATATAACACTAACACTCTATTATATATCTATCAATGAAACAAGGTTGGATTTTATAGTGTTGAAGCACCAACCATCGATTAATGCTTATTAATGTGTTCTCTTAAAGATGTGAAAGAACTTTAAATAAATAGTAAATAAACTAATTTACATTCAATACAATAAAATAAATTATCTCCTAGATCTGCACCATGGTGCACTATATCTTCTCAAGCTTGTTTGTCTTAGTGACTCTTTATGTGGAATTGCTCTATTAATCACTTGTAGGTCCTCCTCTTTCTCTCTACATTTTGTGTAACCTCCTTCTTTATCCCATTTTTCTTATTTTGTGCTAACCAATATGTCATGTAGAGTGAAATGCATGACTTGGTCAATATTTTGTTGGGTGATATCGAGTCTTCATGTATATATGTGCCACCCATCCTTACACACTCTTGCCCTCATTTAATTTATGTTAAACTTAATCAAAAATAAAACTCGACATTATGATTTATAGACTATTGTGTCTAAAATCTACTCTACAAAATGTGTGCACCTGACATACTCCTTAACATCTCCATAAAATGGTGTATGCTTACACTGCCAAAAGTGGGGGCCAACATGAGTTATTTGATAATGTATGAAAATATGTTTGTGCTCCTTTTATTCACAATATTTTTCCTCAACTATAGTGATGTATGATCATATTTATCCTTAAATAATCTTTAATCAACCAAAAATATGAGTAGGAGAGGTAGAAATAGAGGGGCTACAAGTATTTGATGTTTGAAGTTTTTTAGTATTCTAGAATCACTTCAGTATGTCTACAGTACGTCTTGGTTCTTTAGTGGCACAAAACCTAAAAACATGAATTACAACTTTGAATTTAGTTTTATCCTTAAGGTACTCTACAATGCACAATATCATCTTACGGCATGTACATAGCATCTAAATGGTCTCAACAAGTGGCACAACACCAAAAAACCTGATTTAGACCTATAAAATCAACATAAACCCATCAAAAGAATTACAAAGTTTAAAGAAACTTAAAAATTTAAAGAATAATGGAAATAACCTAAGGAACTCATTTTTATTCATAGGTCTTATTGTGGTGTTATTTCTTTTTGTGAAAATTAAAAAATAAGGCTACATGCCTTGTAGTTACATGTGGTTTCACAAGGACCTTCTTATCACCATTCTAAACCATATACAAAAACAAATTCTACCATGGTTTTCTTGGAAAAATTGAAATAAGTTACAGGCTCTACAGAAATTTATGGTTATGTAGGAAGCATATTGACATCATTTTAAGTCCATCTATTAAATTATTTTATGGCACAAGGTCATGGTTTGTTTTCACATAAGCTATTTTCTTGAAACATGCCCATAGCTAATTTATAACAAGGTATGACATGTTCAGTAATTTGTAGTGAATGTTGGAAATGTGTTATGGACATCAAGAATATATTTTTCATTTAATAATTTTGGTACATTAATCCAAGGCCTAGGTGTGACTTAGTGGACATCTCTCTAAATAATAATATAGATGAATTTATACACCTATGTGAAAGCTTTGTGATAAATATAGTGTAAAGAGAAAGAGAGAGAGAGAATTGAAATAGTAAATGTATTTTATGTATTTGTTCTTATGTACATGAAATGATCTTGACAAAGGTGTATGAATATTTTATTCTATTATAATTTGTTTTCTATTAATATAATGTTACAGATATGTATATATAGATTACATGCCAAGATTCTAAGAGCCGTTATGAAAGCTGAACTATATCCATGTGTGACTCATCATCTTTAAAAAGTTATGTAGTGTCATCACCAATTACCATTACTAATGAGTTGACATTGTATGGGGTGTGTAGTACCATATAAGTGGTGTTTCATCTTATAGGTTAGAATGTAAGTGTGGAACCCATCACATAGGTGGTTTCTATTAGCACAAATCCAAATGAGCAACAATAGTGAATTGTTATAGGATCTAGTGACCCATATCCTTTTGGTGTAATGTAGACTAAGGAAGTGTCTCTGTAATTACTACAAGCCATGAGTTGGTGTTACCATAGGAACCACGATTGGTATATCCACCTTGGATCAATTTCCCCTCTTTATAAAGAAATATTACCATTTATATTAAGTCAAGGATATAGGTGTGGAACTTTGGCCTCTAGTTATTTCTTTCTACATCACAGACTAACTCCTCATTAAAAAGACGAATAACATCTGAAAATTGACATTAGAGAGTGACACAAATACCTTGGGTGTTGTAGGCACATAACCATCCTAATTTTTAAGGATACAAATGAGGCATGGTTGGTAAATTCAGTTTCTTAATGGTTATTTAAAAAATTATGTTATTCATGCTACTACCATCAATCAAAATTCTAGTGGTTGGCCTTGCACCCACATCTATGAATGGAATAGTCTTTATGCTTTAATGTCTAGCACTATGGGGGTTTCTTGTGTGGTGTTGACTAGAAAATTTGAATCTATGTTAATTATTTTGTTTGAGGTATTGACTCCATCCTCCTCTAATTCTATATGTGTAAGAAAAGTATTTTGATCGTGGCACTCTACATTGAAGTGACTATGACTTTTGAGTTTGTCATGTCATTTACTTGAATTGGATGGTTTTCAATTTTTTGAAGTAGATGTATTCTTTGGAGTGGAGGTTGATTCCTCTTTACCTTCTTCTTGAACTCTTATTCAATGGTTTATACATAGTGATATTATTATCCCATCATCTTTAATTTAAACAACTTTAGTCTAGACTGAATGGATGGTCATAAGCCACTATGATACTTAAGGACTCGATGTTGCTTTGACTCGAATGAGCCTAGTTTTGCATAGATAACATGGAAAGAATTGATGTAGGTTTGGAATAACTAGTCATGTCCTTACAAAAAAATTGACCACTGCATATATAAATCATCATATACATATTTAGGATAATATTCACCCTTGGAGGCTTCCAAGAATTTATCTCAAGTTGATTCAAGCTCATCTTCTGCTTGGTCTTTCTCCCAAAAATAATGTGCTTACCACCACTTCTTGATAAGTGATGAGACTTTTAGAAGTAAAATATTAATCTTCTCTCCATTAGAAAATTCATTCATATAAAAATAATATTTTAACTTATCTAACCAACTATCTACTACATCTACATTAATTTTTCCATCAAACTTATGAACATCTAGGTTTACTTGAAACTGAGAGAATACTCAACCACCAAAGCTTTCCCTGATGATGAATTCAATAGAACCACCCATTCAAGGACTTATACAAACTAGTTGAATAGAAATTTCCATTGATCCATGAATGTCTCTATGATTTCATTTTTTTAATCATCATGTGAATCTCTTCCTACATTGGTTTTTCCATCTTTCCAAAATAATTAGGTATATAGTATGATAGGTCTCAAGATTTGACACTTAGGCTTAGATAATCTATTCATGTTTGATAGGTCATACAAGAATAAGATGAACCACTCTGATACCACTAATATAGGGCCCAAAAAGTGACATGGTGGATAACTCTCCAGATGATGATCTAGATAAATTTATATTTGTATGCAAAAGCTTTGCGAGAAAGATAGTGTAAATAGAGAGACATGTAAAATTAAAATATTAAATGTATTTTAATTGTCTATTCATCATGTATAATGCATACTCTTGACAAATTTATATGACATAATGTTACAAATATGTATATATAGATTACATGTTGAGAGTTTGAGAGAAATTATGGAAGTTAAAAAATTTTCATGTGTGACTCATCATCTTCCGAAATATATGTAGTGACATCACCAACTATCGTTATTGACAAGATGACAATATAGGGGATATGTGGTAACATATAAGTGGTGTTGGATCTTACAAGTTGGTACATATTTGTGGAACCCATTGAAGAGGTTGTTAAAATTAGCAAGGATATAAATGAATAACAATTATGAATTATGGTATGATCTAGTGACCCAGATCCTTATGGTGTTGTAGACACCTAAATCTGGCCACCGATAACCTCTAACCAAGCTTTCGACCAATTTCCACCAAAATGCACATTTTTTTATAAAAACATTAAAACAAGCTAAATGATGTGAAACTGACATATTCAAGTGCCGATTTTGGCCAGGGTATCCCTAAATGAGATAATTTAATTTATGGGCCAACTAACTTTGATCGTATCATTTTCAGTCAAAATCTAATTTTGCACCTAGGTGCTTTGGATTGCTCTTTCTTATCAAATCTCTTGCACAAGACACGTGCCTTTGTTATTTGGTGTTGGTAACATCTTAAATGGGATAATGAATCTAACACATCTGACATTGACTTTAATTCCAATCCAGTCAAATTTTGGATCAATAACAAGGCATTCTGATCAATTTGAATAATTTGTGCACAAAGTGCTTAATCATGCTTAAGAGATAATTAAACCAAATTAGAGCTTAATTAAGAATTCCATGGAAATTTGTTGAATACTTATTTTTAGAAATGAATATTGAATATATACATCATCAGGTGACCTCATTTATTGGGAAGACATCCCTAGGCCATAAATGCCACAAATATCAGAATTTATGCCTCCCATGCCTCATCAATGCCCTCCATACCTCTTGATTGATCCTCTATCCCAAATATTGATGAGCCTATTTATCAATTTTAATTTCAAATTAGATTAATCCTTAGCCACACATCTCAATCTTGATATGGATGATTCAGGTTGATTCTAGCCATTTTCCAAAATCTATAAATATAGAGGCCATGAACATCATTTTTAAGCTATTTTGGTGCAAATTTATTATTCTCAAATATCTTCAAAAGCTATTTCAATTAGTGTCACCATGCTAAATTTATTCCAAGCCAAGCTAAGCCAAAGCCACAAGGTGCCAAGGAGAGATGGAGGTAGCCAAGCTTCCATTGATGAAGACTTCATCAGCACAAGCCAAGCAAGCTGCTACTACAAAAGCATTTAGAGCATCCAAGGAAGGTGAAATATCCTTGCTTTTCTTTTCTTTTTAGTTATGTTTGTCATTTTTTTTTTTTGTTATTAAGCTCACCCTAGTAACTAAACATGAAGGTGTTAGTTTATTGTGTTGTTTGTCAATTTGCTTTATTCATTTTGTCACTAGCACAATACTAATCACCTCTCTTGAGTCAAATTCCTAGTTCACATGTGTAATAGAAACCAATGAAGTGTCTCTAAAAGTAACATAGGCCATGAAAATGGTCTAAGTGTTACTTCAAGAGTAAATATTGGTATATCCACATGGATCAATCATAGTGACATGTTACAATAATTTAATCATTATGGCTCATGATGATGTTCTACTTGTATGTAATTATTATGCAATTAATGGATAATTGAGAGCAGCCATGTAAGTAGGTAGATTGTGTATCTATATAAACACATCCATAAACTTTTGAGAGTAATATTTTGGAGGGTATTTTATATAATTGGATTTAAAAATTATTTTGAAGTGAGATAGAACTATAGTTCAATCAAATATTTTTGCAAGCCATAGATCTAAGGGGGTCAAAGGTTGTAACGATTCTCATTTTGAGACTATAGTAATTCTAAAATTTCATAATCAAAATGTATGAGGTATGCAGGCTATAATTCCTCATTTGAATAAATAAATAAATAAAATTATTAATGAATTTAATCATTTTTTTATGTGTGCAAGTCTATGAGTTAGTCTCGTTTTGTGTTAATTAAATGGGTTGCATGGTCTAAGGTTATTCTTCATTTGATCCCCTAACTGTGGCTGCATCATTTGGTATCAGAGCAAGGTTATCATTGTAGAGTAAACGTAATGTTAACTCTATTTTACACATTTTTTAGTGTGGATATAAATCACTAAAGACATATTCCAATAAGAAGAGTGTTGGGTACAAGGTGTGGTGGTTTCATTGATTTGATGAAGGAAAATGCATACAAATGAGGTCGAGATATTTTTTTAATTTTTTTCCAACAGGAGGAATTTTAGTAGTAAGTAAAGTAAGAGGTTGAGATTTTTTAAAGACATATTCCAACTTAGAAAAAAGGTTGGGTAGAAGGTGTTTTTGCATTGGAGTTTCCTCCAAATAAAATAAAAGTGGGTAGAGGGCAAAGAGATAAATTACAAAATTGAAGCTGCAAGATTGTGTGATTTTTTATCCATCTTGTGTAAGTGCATAGAGAACTCTATTGAATTAAAAATGGATAGAGGTTGAATACAAGTGTTCTCCATATTATGTAGGTCAATAAAGAATAAGACATAATCCATAATCTTGCATGGGATTTCAAGAGGATTGCAACATTGGGTTGAGAGTGGAAAAGTGAAGATTTTAATTAGAGGAAGATAACTTGTGAAGTTATAGAGAATGGGGTTACCAATAAATAAACCTAGAGTTACTATAAGGATAAAATTGAGAGAAAAAGGCTTTAAGCAAGCCTTTGTAAGAAAATAAGAAATCAAATAATAGATGTCTATGATAAGTTATCATGAGGAAAGAGAATGGGTTGAGGATTAATCAGCCCAAGTAGCAAAACTAAAAAGCATGGGGCATTCATGAAATAAATAATAATAGCTCAAGAGAAGAGAGAGAGGAAGGGTAAATCAACATTACACAAAGTTAGAGATTAGTATTTTAAAAATGAGATGAGAAGGGTGCATTCCATTATAGACATCTTTATAGAAAAATTGCAATAATAATAATGACAAAAGAAGGGGATGAATTTGACAACGAGGATGAATCCCTCATATGTAAGGATGGTGAGGAAGAATGTGATAAGGGGGTAAATTATTTATACCTATAATAATGAGAAAACATTGATGAATACCATGGCATATAATATTTTGATCAACCATTTATAGAGCGAGATGATAGGATCTTCTCAATGGAAGATGGAGAAAAAAAAGGAAATGAAAAAATAAATTACAAATATTCTTTGGAGGTTTCACAAGAAGTTGAAAATGTGGGATTAGTGCACATTAGAGTGCGAGAATAAATAAGAAAAGACCCATGTATTTTAGTAGACATGTAGATAAGTGGAAGAGAGTTGTAAGTATGTGTACATGATGAAGATAGAAAGATAGTGGTTGTAGATTTATTTCTACCAAAGTAAATATAAGAAAGAATAGTTAAGAGAGTGGTCAAAGAAGACCACATAACTAAATTAGAAGAATAAATCAAAGATACGTTTTGTTGTTGCTTGCAAAAAACATCCTAATTTCATCATTGAAATCATGAAAACTCTTTTTACTCTAGAGGCTGATCTTCTGATTCAATTAAGTCTTTACCTTGGGCCTGTTGTAATTGTTGATATAATTGGAAAAGGTTGTTGAGAAGTTACAAGCATAATGTTATATTTACTTCAGTCATTGAACTAAGTCTAAAATTAAAATTTATATTGTATGTACTTAGTCTAAAAGATTTTATAATTGGGACATCATTGATCAAACTCTTTGAATCTACCTAAATATGAGAAGTCTTGGTCTATTTCAAGTCATATTTTGAACTACATTGAAATTTCCATTTCTAGATATTTTGCCTTATATTTATACAAATTATCTAACTATTACAAAGTTCCAATGCATTTTCCTTAAGTTATATAGTTTGGCATTATTTTATTTGAGTTAAATAGACTAAGGGTTTATATCTCTTTAGATTTATGACTTAGTCGTTTCATTTGAATGGACTAAATTTATGTCAAGTTTGGTAAAATTCTTGTCTTTATACATTTATTTTTATTTTTTTTCATTTTTTTAGTCTATTACTTAGTCATTTTCACGAAAATTTCATATTTAAATTATAACAACTATTTTATTTTACCACGGACCAACGATCATTTGCTTTCTCATAAATCCCAAATGAGTGAGGTGATATAACTTGTCACTCGCTCACTTCTTCACACTTTTGAGACCTAGTTGATTTTTTAGTTTTAAAAGATCCCACCCTAGGGATCCTCCAGACACCCATGATGATGATGCATAGCACGATCCTATCTCCCTAGGCCCCTGGGATGGTTAGTACATGGTAAAGCAGGTAGTAGAATATTTGAGTGAATGGGATGTTGGTACTAGAAACATCCTAATTCTATGCAACCTAGGTCAATCGAAGTAGTCATATGGATGAGAAATAAATCAATTCCATGGGATGATTTCATGTGTCAAAATATTGGGGCTCTAGTGTAGTCAAGACACATTGAACATAGAGCCCACCCAAGAACCCTATGGGTGCCTAAGATGATTTCATGTGGCATAATATTTTTCCCCAGGCCCCTAGGGTGGTCACTTACAATGCCAAATTACAGAGAGAGATTCTTAATGGTAATTTAATCATGAAATGAAATATTTGATGTTATGTGGGTGGTGGCATTAAACTCGGACTTGGCATGTACATTGGATCAAGTGACTAAGGACATAAAAGATAGAAGAGTGTCTTAATTAGGCCTTGGTACCTTTGCATAGAGCATGGTTAAAGAGTTGTCCTAGGGAAATTTTGGCAACATTCAGCCACCCAGAATTAAATTCAAGATCAACCATGCTTGCCTAGTGGTCGATTGTCTCAAGATTGAGCAAGATTTTCAAATTTTCAAATTTCAAATGTCTCAATCCCATTGAATTATCCCGACCATCAATCAGTGGGTGAATTAATTTCTTGATGGGTTAGTATTCCCTATAAAATACCAACTCTTCATTTGAATAATGGCTAGATAATTGATCAACTAATAGAATATAATAGTTGGGCAGGAGATTAGGGAGCTTTGCCCCTTCCCTTTTGTAATTTTCTACTTTCTAGGTAGTTTTATTTTTTGCATGATTTGAGATTGTTAAGGTTTATTTATGTGTTTGTCTAGAGTGTGTAATCAATTATATGTGTGTTTCATGAAATACCTTTAATTTGAAATCTATGTCAGTTGATATTCTCAGTTTACACATGTATATGGTGACCTTGTTTCCCTCCACTACATAACTAATGTTATCCCAGACTCTTGCACCATCTTTACATGTTGGTTGTGATTTGTTTACCAAAAAAAGTGTAGTTTATCAAAGGATTTGTCCACTTAATAGAATCATATCTAATGTTCTACAGAGCAAGATCATCTTTCCTTTTCTCCTTGCCCTTTCTCTTTTGATTTTTTTATAAACATAATTAGTTTAATTTTAGAAATTATTTGATTTGAAATCAGTTGCTAAGGTTTTATCTAGATTGCATGATATTAATTTATTTTTCATTATTGATGCATTATTGAATTTATTTAAAATATTAACAAATAGTGTTTACATAAAAAAAGCATTCTTCGAAATCTAAATGAGCTAGTCTTGTTAGTCTAAGCTTAATTTCACAAGTGTTTACTAGCAAAAGCCCCATGACCTAGAACAAACCATAATGACCAACTAAGTGATATTAGTATGTTGAGACCTAGAAACAAAGACCTTGGGGAGGTTCTCATGACCTGATTTTAGAAGAGACAAATAGGAGGAATCCTCACTAGTTGAGCCTTTTCTCTCTCTTCCTCCTAGGGTTGGTGCATGACAATGAAACCACCAATAAATTGGTGATATAAGGAGGACATTATGACACTTTATAAACCCTATTTAGACCAATATTATAGGTTTTAAAACTATAAAATAGGAGAATAACCATGAGTTCAAAGTCTATTGAGGGTGATTTTGAACTATTACACCTAACATAACATACAAGAGCTAGAAATAATAAAAGTAAAGCCAAAACAAAATAAATCCTCTCAGCTAGTACCTCCCCTGCTACTGTAATCCCTTTTATTACCCATTTTTATTACCCTAAGAATCCTTCAATGATTAATTCTATCTGGTTGGCATGTGAACATTCCAAGACTTGTGCATGACTTTCCAAAAAACCATGAGAAGTTATGCCCAAGGTATGTTCATGTAGGAATGAGAACAATTGAAGAACATTCCAAACCTTTGATGATGCCTTAATCAGAACTCAAGTTTAGCATGAATATGTTGCTTGAATATCATTGCCTTATAATTTAAATGAATTAGTGTATGGTTGGTATTTTGGTATCCTAGATGGATCCATAACCTCTTGGGCTTACCTTGAGACTATGTTTGTTAACCACTTTAGAATACCTATAGACCTTGTCATATTATATCATCAATTTGTAGCTATCCATAGAGAACCCAATGATCCAATGAATATTTCTTAATACTCGGTTCCATAATCTATATAAGAGGTTTAAATAACCATACATGCATATGAAGATTGTTAATGTATAGATATATTTGATAGCTCTAAATCCTATGACTTATATGTTCCTCAGGAGGATCCCAACAACACTCATGTCATTGTCTCTATCTTACAATGAAATTTTTAACATTGAGCAACATACGGTATCTCAAGGGTATGGTGCCTATCTATTACCCTCATTAGGACAACTAGGTACCTATAATCAAATCCCTATGATCAACCAAGATATTATGTAGAACACTCCTCTAATGAACCCTGTCTCAAGAGCCATGTATTCAATCCCAAACCCAATTTACAATCCATCACCCTTGAATCACATGCTAAATAATTGGCCTTATGTGCCTTATAATCATGTGTTGTCTTAGCCTAAAAATCATCAACTTGTCCTTGTTACATATAATATTAATACAATGCCTAGTTCAAGTAACTATGTTTCTCCTAACAATCATCAATAGTCTACCCAAGTGTTTCTAAATTTGAATACACCATATAATAACCCACCACCCTAAGTAGGAAGTAACCAAAGTGCCATTGTGAACCTTGAAGTGGATATTTTTGAACAAATATTTTAGATATTGACCAATGATATGGTCAACTTGCAAAGGCAGGTGCCTCAAAACACCAAACAAACTTCAAATAACTCACCTTAGAAAATAAACTACAACTTCCAAAGGACTAATATGCAATGTAACACTAGATCTAATAATTTAAATGTGCCTAGTCCCATTGACAACACTAATCATAGTATAAATAGTGCCTCTAGCTCAGTCAACATAACAGACCTAGCCTTTTCCACTAGGTGCAAACTACAAAGCATAACTAACTATGCTGAGATAGATTGTGCTTAGTTCGCAATCGCCTAAAAAAATATTCCAAAAGCATAAGGATAACCTTGAAATAGTTCCTCTACCAGGAAATATTAAACTAGGACCAAGTGGAGCTATCCCAAACACTGCCATGGTTTTGAAGACCTATGAGTTTCCTTTTAAGAGTGATAATGATCTTGAGGGTAATTTGGAAGAAGTTCATGTCTTAAAATAGTTCTAAAGGGGGAATAACTATTAATTTAGGAGTAAGTTGTTGAATCCTTTAACAACCTCTACTCCTTCGAACAAAATCTAGGTTCCACCTGATGAAAACTCAAGTAATAACCCTTCCCTACCTAAAGGAACGTATACCTCCCATCAACCTAGGAATAATGTTACACCTCCCCAAGTTGATAAGTTTCTAGATAATAACAAACTAGGGTACAACCTTGTTGAGGACCTGAATAAAACTAAATCCAACATCATATTGTTTGAGTTTGCTCCAAATATCTAATCAAAGGGACTTATTGTTAAAAGAGTTATCTTCCCATAGGAAGAAAGACGCTGATGACATAACTAATGCTCATGTTATTGTATATAAGGGAAAAATTGAAACTCTTCCTTTTCTAATAAAAACTAGAATTTTTGGCAAAAACTTACATAATTGTTTGGTGGATTCAGGTGATTCAAGGAATGTTATGTCTTATGCCATTTGCCAATAGTTGGGACTGAAACTAGCTAAACCAAACATAAAGGTGGTTCAGTTGGATATGTCAAAGGTTAAGATGGTTGGTGAGCTCAGCCACATTCATATGTAGATAGCTTTTGATCCTAGGGTGCAACAATTCATTGACATTCATGAGGTTGATATTCCTAAGGTATATGGGATGCTTCTCAACTAAGATTGGTATAAGACACTTAATGGGTACATGGTAATTGATTTCTCCTACATGTGGATTCCATGGTGAGTGTGCCCAATCAGATTAGAATTGAGAGAGAGAGTTGAAGATGGCTCACATGATCATGGAGTAAAATAATATGAATGAGATCTTATTTGAGGAGTCTGAACTTGGAGTGTATGCATTGGATAAAGAAGCATAAGCCAATGGGAAGTTCTCCATTAACATGGAGATTATGCAAGAGGGACCTGAATTTGAATGACTTAATCAACTAAACAAGAAGATGTCCTTTATGTTCCTAAAGTACTTCCATTTCATGTTACCACCTCAACAATGATAATACCAAGCATGGTTTTCCCTATGATAACCAAGTGTCTGAAGGCCTAGAGGTAGAAAATATTCCATTCAGAATAGGTCAGTACCTAACTTGGTGACTGAAGATCAAACCAAAATATCTTTGTCATCAGAATATCAAAGTGTCCCCACACTACAAACTCAAGAAATCAATCAAGAGATCAACATAGCTACAACATCTACCATCTATAACTCATTGCCCATAGTAGAGCATCACATATGGATCTTGAAGTTTGATGGATCTAAGTCTAAGAGTGGATGTGGTGTCAAGATCAATCTTATCAATCCAAGAGGGGGGTCATATCTAGAAGCTTTCTAGTTATAGTTTGCATGCACAAAAAATGTAACTAAATATGAAACATTGGTGCATGGTTTCTAGTGTGCACTAAGAATGAAAGTTAAGTACTTGAGAGTGCTAAGAGATTCAGAGCTTGTTGTAAAATAATTCAGAAGTCATTATGCTTGTAATGACAAGCATCTTTCTAGATATCATAGTAGAGCATAGAACCTGATAGAAAAAATTAATGCATTCAACATCTAAATATTTCGATGAATATATAATTACATAGCAGACGCATTGACAATAACTTCATGTACCCTATAACCCATTAATAACTCTAGATTGAGGAGATTTTCAGTGGAGTTAGTCTCTACCCCTTTGTTCTAGATAACATTAAGAACTTATAGGTCTTCAATGATGACCAACATATTATCAAATTCATCACTAACAGAGACATATTTGAGTCCCATATCATTTATGATGATGATAAAGAGTAGTTTGAGCTCGACAAAGAAGGGGTCATTAGCTTGAAAACTAGTAGCATACTGAAAGGTATGGTATCATTGAAGATGTTATTTGACATGGATTATCATGGTGAGATAGATAGAGTAGCCCCTACCAAAGGCATTCCCCATCAACATTACAATTTATGTAATATGGGGGAACTGAAACATGTGCTTTTAGGCACTAGTTTCACCTAGGTTAAAAAATAAAGGATTGTGCATGCCTTGAAAGACTTTGGCGATAACATTGCATGGATATATGAGGATTTGAAGGTGTTCAACATGTCCATGCTTACTCATACCATTCCCCTGAAGACAAGTACAAAACCACTCTACCAAAGGTAGAGGCTAGTCAATTCATTACTGAAGTCTCTATTATTTAAAGAAGTACATAAGCTACTTTCGATGAGGATCATCTATCCTAACAAGCACTCTACTTGGGTGGCCAAATTGGTGCCCATTCAAAATAAGAATGGAAAAATCCAACTCTACATTGACTTTACAAATTTGAACAAAGCTTTTGAGAAGGATAATTACCCACTGCCTTCACTTGATGAAGTCTTACAGATATTAAATGGCTCCCAAATGATGACATTCTTGGATGGCTACTAGGGATATAATCAAGTAGTATTCAATTATGAAGACATAATAAAAATAACATTTACAATGAAGTGGGGTAGATTCACATACAAGAGGATTCCATTAATCCTAATTAATTTGGGTGCTACTTTATTGAGGGCCATAGACATTGTATTAAAAGATCTCATCGTGAAATGCATTGTTATCTACTAGATGACTTGACTATCTTTTCTAAATACCGATTTGACCATGTGAAAGACTTGAGAATGGTGTTGTAAGGATGCAGATATCATGGTATTTCCTTAAACCCAAATAAATGCATATTTGGAGTAATCGAAGGCATTTTTTTGGGTCACATCATCTCATAATGAGGTATTTTCATAGACCCTAAGAGACCTGAATCAATCCTGAAGGTCCTAGTGCCTACAAATAAGAAGGATTTAAATTCATTCTTTAGCAAAATCAACTTTGTGAGGAAATTCATTTCAGGCTTTGCAAAAATAGTTTAACCATTGAACAACATTCTCAAGAAGGATATAAACACTGAATGGACCCTTAAATCACAAGTAGATTTCACTAAAATGAAGAAGTCAATTGTGAACAAACTAGTGCTCATCAATCCAAATTATATGCAACCATTCGACATTAACTCATTCATTTAGATCATTCAATTGTTGCTATCTTGACACAAATAAAAGAAGATGGGGATGAGAGACCTATCTCCTTCATGAGTTCCCCACTCATAAATTATGAACTCAGGTACTCAACCATTGATAAACAAGCTTTTTCCTTAATCAAAGTTGGCAAGAAGTTCATACACTATATCCTATACAATAAAGTATTTGTTGTTGTGCCTAATCCAACTTTCAAAGTAATGTTTATATCACTTGAAAGCCTTAAAGAACATAAACATAAACTTTAAAGTGCACCTAAGACTTGAAATCATTTGATTCTTCATGATACTTGTAGTTGAGATGCCTCTAGGAGGATTTGTATATATAGATTTCTCTAATTCAAATTAGGGACTGATTAGTATGCAAGATGACGTAAGAAAAGAGGGAAAACCAAAAAAATAGACCCATACAAAGAGGAAAAGAGATAAAGGGGGTAATGGCCCAAAAAGACAAAAGGGGCACAATTAGCGGACTACCAATCATGACCCAAACATAAAAATAATGGAGGAAAAGAAGGAGAGGAGATCCCCAAGGATAAAAACACATAGAGGAGAGAGAAAATAAGAGAAAGAAGAGAGTGTAGGGACACATAAAGAATAAAGTGGGAAAACATAAGAAAGAGTGACATTAAGTACCTGATTTGAACCGATGATCCATATGTACAAAACCATGCTAAAACATTACAATATTAAGCCTTGTACCATAATTAGGTGTCTACACTAGCATGTGATCTTGCTTGCTACCTTTTTATGTGGGATATATGGAGATTGGTGCCCATGATAGGTGAAAGTAAATCTTCTAGCATTTAACCCCTAAATTGTGTGGAGTGTATTTATTGCCATGAACATGATTTTATTGGCAATAGATCGTGAAGTGATCTAAAATGTCTATTCAAAAAAACTTGCATAATTTTTTTTTCCAAAAGCTTTCTTTTCATGACATGGTGAAATCCTCAAATCTATCTATATAATTGATGCTTGTTCTTTTCAATGAAATATTTTTTAATGATAATCATTATCAAATAATGAGCATAGACTATCTTAGACGTGTTCATGATCGAAAAGTCATCTAAATTATGTCAAGTGATTTTCTCAAGGCCTCTTTCCTCCATTATTTAAGAATTTTATGGGAGAAAAAATCAAAAAATTCATACACAAATTTAGTACAATATACCTTTTAAATATAAGTTCAAACTAGGCATCCACAAGTGTATGAGAGGTCATATGCCCTTTCAAAAATATGTTGTTGTAGACTCGTAAGTTTGGTACATCACCATTTTCCATTGCATCTTTGTCATTCATTTCCACACTTAGTTCAGTTGTATATTTTCGGACACGTTTATGCCCAAATTAAAGTCTCTCTAGCCTTGATCCATAAGAATTTGCTTAGATTCATCTTAGATATGTTTATTGTCAGCTTCAAGATCCTAGTCATCCATTCTCTATTCAACCTAATCTCCATACTTAGCCTTTTTTCCTCTTGGGTCATAATAGATGATTAGTTGATTCTACCCTTTGCCTTTTGTGGGTCTATTTCACCTTGGCCTAATTCTTCATGCTTTGAATTTTGCTTATTACTATTTCGCATGGTCAATCTATGTTTGGTGTGTCCTCTAGAGCCCTATATATAAAAAAGCAATCCTAAATAATTTGACCAAGTATCAATTGATAGGTTTCCTAAACTTGAGCCACACATTGATTCTAGTTATTGTTACACTTGTCAAGGACCCTGCACATTGATCCTTCATTGTATCTACATCAAATCTAAGTCTTCTGCCATCAACACCTTATGCCAAAATAAGGTTATAGTGGGAGCCGTTACATTTTATTATTCTATGAAGAAAAGGTGAGGCTTTATCTCTCACTTGGGTTGGGATTTCACTCACATGCACTAGAACTACATTGAATGTGATTGCAAGCACACATGATATGTAGTTGTAACTTTTTAAGAGGTTTCACGAGTTAGCTAACTTTCACACACTCTTTCATGCATACATTTGAGGATTGTTCTAAGAATCAAAGGATAATCATTTCAACATATTTTATCCATTGATTTTGCAAAGTGAAGCCACAACCCTTTTCATTATCATCTTGCACACCTACCCATAAAATTACAAAACCAGAAAAGGAGCAAAGGACACAATCGATACATAGGTAAAAAGGTAACAATAGAGGTACATAGTCAACAACATGTCAATTTTGACCAAATGATAATTCAAATCCATATTTATAAGATGAAAATATAGTCATCTCTAGATCTTGTTTTGAATTTTTGGTTTCTAGAATAATTTCGAAGTGTGTTAGTTTTCATCTCTTTTTGTCTCTTGTTCATTTCCATGTTTGTTCAATCATTTGTCATACTTTAGCTATTATTTTAAAGCATAACCCAGGTCTGATTGATGTCATTTATTGTATTATCTTAGATATAGCTTGTGTCATAATTTTAGTGAGTTTTGCACGCAATATTTATATCCTAAACCACAATTCATGTTAAATATTTGCATTTTTTTGTAATAACTAGTTTCATGCCACCTCTAAAAAGAATCAATGAAAAAATGATTTTAATAATGCTCACGAGGGTAAGAAGTCTATGAAATCAAAAGCAGTGAAAATGATGTTCCATGTGAGAACACCTAGTCTATGGGAACAAAAGCAATGACAATGATGCTCTATGTGAGAACATTGAACAACCAATTGAAACAAATATTGTCCCATCAAATTTATGAAATACCCATTCTTTTTTTTGGTTATAGAGAGGAATCAATAACAAATCTGTCATCACCTACCCCGGATGTGGGTAAGATTTTGGATCGTTTCACTTATAAACTATCCCCACTTTTAGTAAACAATGGTTGGAGGTGGACAACAGATCCCCAAGGGAATCCAAACAAGGTTGCCAACTGGAAAACACTTAATCGCTACAAATTGGCCTATCCCCTATAGATAACATATCCTTTTCTTTCTTGAAAGAAGCATCAATATCCTCACTTTAGTCTTATATATATATATATATTACAATTTTTTTCATACTCTTTTTCACAATGACACCAATTCCAATGTGATATATATATATATATATATATATATATATATATATATATATATATATATATATATAAAAACAACTTTTTTCATACTCTTTTTCACGATGACACCAACTCCAATGTGAAATAATTAGGTGGAAGATTCCAAAATAAAGGTGGGAAGAGAGGATGTCTTTTTTTACACATTAGGTTTGGTTGAGACAAAATGCCACTATATCATGGAGTGCTCCACATATAACGACATTTGAGCTAGATACTTGAACAACCTACATGGGGTGTCCATGTTCACTATATTTGAAAGAGAAAACATTGAAAAAAATGGAGAATTTTTGACAAAAATGTTTCATTGGAATATATATATATATATATATATATATATATATATATATATATATATATTACAATTTTTTTCATACTCTTTTTTATGATGACACCAATTCCAATGTGAAATAATTAGGTGGAAGATTCCAAAATAAAGGTGAGAAGAGAGAATGTCTTTTTTACACATTAGGTTTGGTTGAGACAAAATGCCACTATATCATGGAGTGCTCCACATATAACGACATTTGAGCTAAATACTTGAACAACCTACATGGGGTGTCCATGTTCACCATATTGGAAAGAGAAAGCATTGAAAAAAATGAAAAAAATTTGACAAAAATTTTTCATTAGAAAATGAATCTTCAATACAAAATAATGATAAGATTTTGAACTAGAACTCTATGGCTCAAATCTTTTCTTTTCCTAATAATTTATTCACTCCCTTAATTATAATTTTTATTCTGGAAATTCCATAAACTCTTTTGATCTTGGGAACATTATTAAAATCTTTGAATATCTTTCAATCACTCTTGAGCTTGCGAATGCTATTAAAATCTCCATATATCTATCTTGAAAATATGATTCTTAATGTTGTTTTCTCATGTGTACTAGAATGCTCCATTATTGTAGTAGTTGATTAAAACTAAATCCTTAGCCACGTTTCTCGTGTCACTAGAAGAGGCAACAGGAGCAAGGCCCTGAAAGAACACAAAGCAGGACCAAGTCCTTCCATCCCAACACAAAGTTACAGGTACTTTCCTCTATATTCGTACTTCTTACATTTTATCTCATCCGAAACCCTAGAAATGTCGAACTATCCTACTCTTCACAGGCAATACCATCATGAAACATTTTCTGAAATCATTTTCTCAATTCCGAATGCAAAAAAATCATACCCACTTGTTCAAATGCGCTTATTTTCACTTTTGGAATCAAATGCATCCTCTCGCTTCAATGCAAGATTGCATCAAAGCAAATGTTGGTTTTTATTGGACTTGTGCTCCGCCTGGAAAAAGCCACGGAGTAAAAACCTACGAAGATCAATCCAAAATCGGGAAGAATCAGTTATTAGGGGAAAATTTCAACGAGGTACAATACCCAATGAAAAAAATCAATAAGAGACAATGCCCAATTGAAAAAATCAATAAGGTACGATACCCAATTGAAAAATTCAATAAGGGACAGTACCCAATTGAAAAATTCATTAAGGGACAATACCCAAGTGAAACGTCCAATAGGTTTAAACGTAGAGCTCATATTGGTTTGGGTTTAAGCATGCTCTGTAAAGAAGAGAGAATGAAACAAGCCCTAGATGCTTTGGCACATTTTGGCAGTGGGTTGAGACTCAGAGCCTATGCTGAACTTCTGCATGAGTGTGCAAAGCTACAGATTCTGGCAGAAGGCAAGATGGTCCATGCCCACATGATCAAAACTGGATCTTACCTTGACATTTTTGTCTTAAACCATCTGATTAATATGTATGTAAAATGTGGCTGTTTGGGCAATGGACGCCTAGTGTTTGAGAAAATGCTTAAGAGAAATGTTGTTTCATGGACTGCAATGATTGCAGGATATGTTCAACATGGGTGGGGAAAGGTGGCCATTGAACTCTTTTCCCAAATGCTGGAGGCAGGTGCAAAGGGAAATCAGTTCACCTTTTCCAGCGTTCTCACCGCTTGTGCAAGTGTAGCAGATTTGGAATATGGTAGACAGGTTCATGTGCACATGATCATGTCTGGACTGGACTTGAATGTATTTGTTGGAAATGCACTTATTACTATGTATGCTAAGTGTGGAAGCATAGAAGCTGCAAGGAAAGCATTTGATGAAATACCTGAGCCAGACCTTGTTTTGCAGAATGCTGTGATTACAGGATATGTGCAACATGGGTTTGATTGGGATGCCCTGGAAGTTTTTTGCCAAGTGCAACGGGTAGGTATTGGAGCAGATGAATTCACATTTGCTAGTGTTCTTGCAGCATGTGCAAGCCTGGTGGCTGTGGAATACGGGAGGGCAATTCACACCCATGTAGTTAAATCTAGGTTTAAGTCAAATTTATTTGTAGGGAGTGCCCTTGTTGACATGTATGCAAAATGTGGAAGTATAGCGGATGCATATGAAGTGTTTGATGAAATGCCTGAAAGAGACACAGTCTCATGGAATTCAATGATTGCAGGGTATGTACAGAATGAGCACAGTAAGAAGGCCATGGAACTCTTCCATCAAATGCAATGGGAAGGCATGAAGCCAGACAAATTCTCATTTGCAAGCATCATCGGTGCCTGTATATGTGCAGAGTATCTTAATTATGGAAAGCAGGTACATGCCCACACGATTCAAACTGGATTGAATTCAAATTTATCTGTAAATAATGCCCTCGTTACCATGTATGTCAGGTGTGGGAGCATAGACGATGCAAACTTAGTGTTTGAGAAAATGGCAGAGCATAATGTAGTCTCTTGGACTGCAATAATAGCTGGATATGTTCACCAGAAGCACGAGGAGGAAGCTCTGAAAGTATTTTGCAAAATGCAGCTAGTGGGTATGAAGCCGAACCAGTTTACTTTTGCTACTATTCTCAGTGCATGTGGAAGCCTAACGGCTTTAGAAAATGGAAAGCAGGTGCTTGCTCAGACCATCAAGATTGGTTTTGTTACAAATGGTTGTGTGGGAAATTCTCTTATTACAATGTATGCTCAATGTGGGAACTTAGAGGATGCAAGGAAAGTGTTCAGCAATGCACCTGAACGAGATGTGGTCACATGGAATGCAATAATAGCGGGATGTGCTCAGCACGGGCATGGCAAGGAGGCCCTGCAGCTCTTTGAAAAAATGCTCTCTCTTGGTGAGAAGCCAAACTCCAGAACATTTGTTTGTGTTCTTTCTGCATGCAGGCATGCGGGCCTGCTGATGGAAGGTCGTCATTACTTTGATTCAATGACTTGTGATTATGAAATTGAGCCAAGGGAAGAACACTATGCGTGCATTGTTGATCTTCTAGGCCGTGTGGGACAACTGGATCAAGCAATCGACTTTATCAAGCGAATGCCAATGGAACCCAGTGCTTCAATGTGGCAGACATTGGTTGGTGCTTGCAGGGTCCATGGAAATATTGAATTAGGAAAATATGCAGCAGAGCGTATTCTTGAGCTGGAGCCACAAGTAGCAGAAACATATGTTCTGTTGTCAAACATTTATGCTGCAGCTGGAAGATGGGTTGATGTGGCGTATGTGAGAAATCTAATGAAAGCGAGGGGTGTGATAAAAAATCCAGGTTGTAGTTGGATTGAAGTCCAAAACAGGGTGCACACATTCACTGTTGGGGACTGGTCGCATCGGCAGATGAGCAATATCTATGATAGTTGGAGTTGTTGAGTGTGCAGATGGAGGCAGCATATTTGCCAGACACAAACCATTGTTTTATCTCCTTTTTCTTTTGCAAGTTATTATTTGAAATGTACTTTTCTTGCAGTCCTATTAACCTGTTATGGTTACTACTGGAGAATAATATATGTATTCATAGCCATATTCATATTCATGACATGGAAGAGAAACAAAAGCAGCATGCACTTTGTCACCACAGTGCTAAGCTGACAACTACCTTTGGGCTTATCAGTCCACCTTGGTTAAATTCCTATACAAATCATCAAGAATCTTCATGTGTAGGGAGAATGCCATAATGCCCCAAAGTTCATATCAAAGACTGTTGTACAAGAAATTGTCGTGAGAAATGCCTACCGCTTCCATCATTTCGAGAATGGCCTGTTTTCTTGCAGTGATCATTAGTAATGCAGATTAAAAATGGGAAGACATACCACTTGTGTTACCCTTTTTCACTTGTTTAGGAAAGGACCAGTTGCAAGTATGTCATGAGTTTGTTATCCTTTGTTTGAAAAGGATATACATGATCGCCATCATTGTTGTCACTGAAGGCTAGCATGAGAAATTCCTTCAAACCTTTTGTCCTTGAAGGTCAGATTAGTGTCGAACTGCTTTGAAGTACCAGTTACGCCTTTTTCTTTCTTTCAAGTTCATTGGCATATATTGATCAAATTTATTGAATGGCTGTTGCATGTGATGTAAACAATTACAGAGCTTGATGCATCAAATGGCACATCTTACAATACCATATCAATGTGCAGCAAATGTGCATTGAGAAGTGGACTCGAGGATAGTAGTTGCAGGCAATAAATTTTAGTATTGTTAAGAATAGACAGAGATGATTTTTTTTGCTAGGTAACGGCTTTTGACGGGAGTGTGGATTGGTCTGGGACACAATCAGGGGCTCAGATTCTCATGTAATTTATTAACCACCTGAATACCACATGTTTACCAGATATTACCAACAATGGCCACCACCAGCCTCGGGAATAACCAACGGCCATTAACGGCCCCGAGAATATAACCAACGGTCACAGCTGGCCTCATATGCATTTCCTGAGATTTGAATTAGAGTGGGGCTTGAAACAACCAAGCCATTTAACGAACTCACCCACATCTCATTGGCTACAAAGATGATTTTTTACACATTCTTTTCTTTGGCTTTTACACCAGGGTGTGAAGTTGTATGGGAAAACTGTGAGAAACTGAGAAAAAAATCGTTCTTTAAAGCTTGTGTGAAGAGAGAATTTGTGATTATCTATGAGTTGAGGTGGACACCAGCTATCAGGGTAAATCGTTGCTGGAGCCTTTTTCAGTAAGGTCCTCATTCTGGGCAAAACAGTAGAGCATATTCTAACACAATGAGATCCTAATGATTTTGGAGTTTCTAGGTGGACTGCATTTCCTCCCAGAGATTATTGTGGGTTTGATTGAATTCTTGTGAGGGACACTCCTTGCTAGTTGAATATGCCTCATGGCTTCCGATGGCAACATTTAGCATCGTCCTGTTGTTATAACATGCCATACAAGCAAAATGAATGAGTATTGGAATTCATTAAGTGTTGAACTGAGACACGGTAAGAACATTCTTATGAGAACATTGTGGTTATAAACACCTAGAGGTGTTCACTTATGCATGTAATGGAAACACAAACATAAATGTAAATGAATACAAGGGAAGGAAAAATGAAAGAAAAATAAACCATATAAACCAAAGAGGATGAAACACAACCAAATGCGATACAAGAGATGGACAAGTGAAAGATGAAAAAAGACCTGCAAAACACACATGATTACACAAACTTGAACGTGGATTGATCTGTAGAGAGGACCGATTTTTTTTTAATTGTGCTCTTCTCCACAGCAGTTTTTTTGGTCAGATAAGTAGCTCATTAATAATCAGGCTCGTGTGCGATGCATGCATGCATCTTTTATCTAACAATATATTGTTAGAGGAAAACTTGGCAGTAGAAACTAGGTTGGATGCCATTAAGATGTGTTGGATTCTTGTTATGGGCATTACTAATTCACTATAGTTTGATTTATAGAGTTGATTTTACAACTAAATATTGTGACATTTTATGGTCTTCTAAGCTGCATATGGACATAGATGATCTTTTAAGTATGATAGAGTTTATGGTAAATGGATCTTTTATTTAATTAAATGTTTTTCCCACCTGTAGATATTAAATGGCCATTATTGCTTCAAGTACTATAAGATGAAGAAAATGCTTATAAAATCTCGGCAAACAAATTTTAATTGCATTTAGTATTATATTTTGCAGCAAAGTTTTACAATTTGATTTAAAATGTGAAAATTGTATCCTATACAATATCTTTTGTGTGCAAGGCCATATTATACACTATGATTTAGCAGCTGTTCGTTTATTTTTATACTAGTTCATATTGGCAATCCATGGAAGTGCATTACAATATCTAATGAACAAATTGTCACATGAGCCGTGCTTCCACTAAACATAGTGCTGATCTATTGAACCTATTGTATGTGTGGAGTGGCTAGCTTTTGTGTCTGTGTAGGCCGATAAAACACTAATAAGGCATTGCTGGCTGGGCAGAACAAACATATAAGTTCTATTTTTCTGCTAAAAAAATTTCAAGCTTTGTTGACTGCCCCCTGTACAACATCACCTGTATGTCTGCAGCCCATCTGTCGAGATTCCCCAAACAATCTATGGGTTAATTAGAACAATAGTGTTTCCACAGTTTATGTAAAATGTAGTAAGAATCGTTTATGGATTATCATTGTGTAAAAGCTTTTAGATTGATGTTTCGGGTCACACTATGTGAACCATCGTGAGGAAGAGAGAGAATAGAATGAATAGTGATTGCCTATTTTCACCAAAAATATTGTATACGGACCTTATAACCTCTAAGATAAAGGGAAGACTCTTCACATTCTATAGCTTAGTTGATGGACCTTATAACCTCTAAGATAAAAAGAAGACTTTTCAAGAAATCACCCAAAATATTGAATACGTTCAAGGTTAAATACTTTTAAGCACTATACTCTTGTATAATTTAATTGAAGGATATAATCCTAATAATAATCAGAACTTATTTTTAATGGTGAGAAATGATAATTGTCTACCTCTAAATATATATGATTCATATATCATAAATCTTTAAAAAATATTGTCAAATTTTATTTTGTGAAAAAATCCATTTCAAAAGAATTATTCTTCCAAGCATAAAAAAATATTGTCAAATTTTATTTTGTGAAAAAATCCATTTCAAAAGAATTATTCTTCCAAGCATAATTTGTTTGATTATAGGGGATAAATTTGATGGTTGGCATTTCCTCTTAAGTGAAAAAATTATAATGGTCATCTAAGAAACATTTTCTTTCAAAAGTTATACCACTTATTATTATAAAAGGAAAGCGAACATCTAAGAGAAAATATATATCTATATAATCATTTATAAATATTTATTTAAATTTTAATTATTATTTTTAAGTCTACCCAAAATTTTCCCTTTTATTCCATATATTCTTCAAAAAATATCCACTTTAATTTAAAGTTAAAAAGTATAAATAAATTCATATAACTAATATATTTAACCTCTACAAGTTTCATTTAAAAAATAAAAGAAAAATACTTTATTCAATATATTTATAAAGTGTACAATTAATTTACTCTTTTCAATTAAAATATAATTATTTATTACAAATTTTCATCATATAAAAATTAAAAAAATATGTATCCTTCAACTTAAAATTAAAATTGGCCCTTCAAATCTAATCACTATACTCTTATCTTTAAAATTATAAATTTTTTAATTAAAAAACAAAAACAAAAAACACATCTAAATATAGCAAAAGGAAAAAAAAAAAAACTTTGATAAAGGCACCATGCCAAAATACATGTGTTGGCACGTGTACTTGATGGAGGGTCATGATTACCTACCCTTCACAAATGACAACATGATCATTTTATCAATTTAGAATGTCTACATGTAGTATCTTAAAATGGCCATACAACCTTTGTTTTAGGTTATTTTCTGTGGGTTTGGAACTGTTTGCTAGGTATAGCTAATTTAATTTAAATATATTGACTTTTTTTTTCTTACCCATTTTTTAAAGTTTGAAAATCTCTTTGCACATTCCTAAAGCACCATTCATTTGATATTTTTTCTCTATGGTCTTATTGTTTAGATTAAACTATACAATTTTTATAATGGTACCGTCATATTTGCATCAAGAAGCTTATTTGTTCTTTCTTTTTTTTTTTTTTAATTCAATTTTTCACTGTTGGAAATTAGAATGTGTAATACTATTTTAAAATTTTGAATTCAAAATCATATATATTTTTTGATTGATACTCAAGGTTGAAGTCCTTGTCCCAATGGCTTTTGACTGGAGCTTCAATTGGTCTGAGACACAATCGGGGTCCCAGATCTCCAAGAGAATACCAATGAATGGCCACAACTAGTCCAAGAATATCATTAACGACGACAATTTGTGCCAAGATTACCAATGATCGGTCACAACCAACACAAGAATATTAATGATCAGCTACTACTGGCCCAAGAATACCAACGGTCGGCCACAACTAGTCCAAGATTACTTAACGATCGACCACATCTGGTCTCCATTACTAAACTAAAATTTAAACCTGTGTGATGCTTGGAACAACCAAAATACTTTACCAACTCACCCATATCTCATCAGTAATTCAAAATCACATATTAATAAACAAGTGTATGTATTTTTTTATAAACATTGTCAAAAATTATTCTCTAACTATCATTTTACCATAAAACACTTTTTGTCAAATATTCTAAGGCTATGTGTATGTGTATGTGTATGTGTATGTGTGGATGTTTATATTACTTAAAACCTTATGTAAATTTAAATTATAGAACTTACAAATTAAATGGTGTAAGTTCAAATTTCATTAATAGGAAATTAGCATATTCTATGCCAAGCAAGCTCAAACCTCCACTTGAAATAGGCTACAATAAATTATTAAATTTGTAAGTGCCTTGCCATGCAACTTTGTTTGGTGTTTTGGTGTGGACCTACATTAACAAGAACTTAATTGATCTCAACACTTGTCATGACCATAATTTGAAAGACATAATACATGAATACATATCATCATATTACATTTAGAGCATTCATGTTACACCAAATTATAATCTTAAAGTTATTCCATTTTGATTATTTTTTCTATCTATCATATTTTTATAACTCAAAAAAAATTATTTATATTTTTTGATTTAAAAAAAGATTTACTTTGACAATTAAACCAATTCACCTAAATAGTTTATACATATTTTGAGATTCAACATATTAACATAAATGAGCTTTGTTAACATAAGCCCATTAATGGTCCATGACATGGATAAGCATGAATTGGGAATTCTTAGACATTCTAAAGTTTAAATTGACATAAGGCATCTAATATTTGATAAAAATGCTTCCTAGAAATTGCTTTAAGAGTTCTCTTACACATATTTTGAATACACATAAATTTGGCATATATGATGTTATGATTTTTTATTAATATTCATTTTTAAATTATTTGAATTCATTCAAGAATATATTAAACAATTAAATTTCAATTGAAATTTAGGGTTGTAAAAAGGGCCTATGTATCTAACTTACAGGGTTAAAATTTTATTATAGTATTGTATAGAAAATTAATTATGTAAAAATATAGGAGATCAATTTACTTAGTTTGCTCCTCAATGACACATAAGATTTTTTCATGATCTTCCTTATCAAGCTTCTACTTAATTTTATTATGTGCTTGTTTCAATCTAATAAGATATAAGTAAGTTGCAATAACATGGTGGCTATAATGAAAGACCTTGGTATCTAGTTTATAATCAATAAAGTGAAGACCACTTGGTATAACTTTCACTTATCTCAAAAAAGTCACATGTAGCAAAATTGACCCACTAGGAAACAATGTCCACTCACTTATCATTTCTGTTTTAAAAAATTTCCTCTATTCTATGTAATGCAACAATTACTAACATTTAAAAGGTTGTATTTAGTTGTAATGACTTCAAAAATATCTTGTGTAATAAAATAATATAGAGATGAACTTTTATTAGAATCGTAACAAGAAACACTTGGCTTTAACATGTATTAAAGAATCAAATGTGTGTGTGTGGCAGGGGGGAGGGGGATGGGTGCGGGAGGAGAGAGAGAGAGAGAGAGAGAGAGAGAGAACAACACCTGGATAGTTACCTATGATAACTAGTCTAGATATGTGGTCATAATCATATGATATGATTCAAGGAGTATCTTGAATATTAACAAATTCATCTAACCCATAGGCATCATCCACAACTAGTTGTATCGTATTCCACTGCCCACATAACCATGCACTTGACTATTATAGTTTTCATAGTCTCCTACCATGCAATCATAACAAAAACAAGAATAATCCCTTGTCCATAATGCCTAATTACCATTATCAGTGCTCATCATAAAATTCAGACCTTGTATTCATTATCCTTTGACAACTATGAGTTGATGTGAAATAGATTCCTATTTAAAGTTGTAACTAGTTGAAATTACATAATTATATACACTCAATAACAACTAATGGAATACATTAAATACATCACATACATGTGGTTTACCAAAACAACTATGTGAAGTGGACTCTTCCAAACTGGAGATGCATTAATTGAAAAATTTATCCTAAACCATTCAATGATGGTGTGGGCTTCACTCAATTAATATCCAGCGTATTCCATACGCTATATAGAATTCTTGATGAAAGCATTGGCACCATCATGTTCCCACTTCCCATGAGCATTAAAAAAAATCCACACGAGTCTTATTAAGAAATTGATCGTATCAACAAAGTGGAAAAGTATTCATGAATATTTGAATTGCATCACATAATCATCTCACAAAATATAGTGTCTCACAATTTACATGACACTTATCAAGATATACACAACAATATTGCTCAAAGTGTGTGTCATGGTATTTTTCATTACTAATGTAGAAGTGATATTCCTTCATGATCATTGGTTGAAGATAATAACTAGAAACCCCATATAAATCCAATTGCACATGCCTATAACACATGCACCATTATAGTCCCTTGCTTAGTGTGATAATATTGTGTTTAAACCTCCTTTTGATGAGAAAACAAAATATTTTTGTTTAAATTCAACCACTAACACAATAGATCCTAGGGAGAATGTGTTATTTAATTCCTTAAAATTATTTTCTTGACACTTTGCATACTGACAGTGTTTTATATGAGGACCAATCAAATTTCAAAAACTATCCATCCATGTGGCAACAAGGACCACATCCTCTACAAAGTCTAACTTGTCAGCATATTTCCATATTTTTATCTTATACTTGATGTATTTGAACTTATATAAAAACATGTATGTACATGTTAAATACATACTATACAAAGAATTTCAAATTACATTTATATATAGTTATAAAATAATTGGAACTCGTTGCTTCCAATTTACAGTTTGAACTGTTTCTATGTCTTTACTGCTTATTGGAAATTTATCCAATTTTCCACATCACAAACACCTCTTATTTAAGGCATGGGACTTACCATATTTTCATTGCAATTTTCACACATAATAGATGTTACAAAGGCACTTATGCATTTATTGGGGACATTACATAACCCATACGTTGACTCTAATAACTTTTTGTATAATAGAAATTAAGTGTTATGTTAATACACAAGTAAATAAAATAATCTTTTGAGATTCAATCTGATTTAGTCAAACATAAGAGAAATTGCATGAAAGTTGAAATGAAATTTTTTATATCCCTGATAATGAAGCTCAAACTCAACATGGTTGAGACAAAAAACATGTTTTAAGGACTTTATTATGCTTCACATATAAATGTTTCAAAGTCTTAAACATTTGTTACCAAAACTTAATGTGTAGATTTTCTACACAAAATTTGACATACATCTCATGTTACATTATATCAATCTAATATTTTACATGTTCTTTCTATTATTTACGAGTGGTCCTATACTTAAGAACATCCATAACATTTGAATATTTTTTTTAATAAAAATTTGAATTAATATGTAAACTAACCCTAATTAAGATAAGTTTAATGAAATATAGTGAAATGTTGAAAATGAACATTCGACAAGCAACAATGAAACTAAATACTGAATTTGACATAGTGAAATCTATAAAAATAAGAGTAACTATAAAATTACATGACAAAGTTGTTTTTGTCTCAAATATGATCATGTTGACTAATAGATGACTAAATCAGGATAATATGAACAAACCCTGCAAGTGCCCAAAATTAATGCCCAAATGACTAATCCAAAAGTGTAAACCACACACTAGGAATCCTAAAAACATGGATGATTAAGGGAGGGTTTACGTTTAAAATTTTACCAATATAGGACCAAGGACAAAAACATCCCATCAGGGACAAGAGTGTCTGCCATTATTGTCCCCTACTGGGCATTTTTGTCATTTAGGGAAACATGTGGATTTTGGGTCTAGATTTATCCGAACAGATGTGTAGGGGTGTTTTTAGCTACTAGAACATTTCTATAAGTGTCGGATAAAAATTTACAAGAGAAATAAGTCTATTTATGTGTTGAAAATAGTGTGAAGTGAAAAAATTGATCCAGATTAAGTGCACATGTTAACTAAAGTGAAATGAGGCCTTCCATGATCTTCATGATCTTCCCTAACACATAGGATCATTTCATGATCTTCCCTATCAAGCTTCCACTTAATTTTATTGTGTGCTTGTTTCACTCTAGGAAAATATAAGCACGTAGCAATAACATGGTGGGTGTAATGAAATACCTTGTTATCTAGTTCATAATCAATAAAGTGAAGCCCACTTGGAATAACTTTCACTTATCTCAAAAATGTCCCATGTAGCAAAATTGACCTACTAGGAAATAATGTCCACTCATCATTTTTTTTTTAAATTCCTCTATTTTATGTAATACAACAATTAGTAACTAACGTTTTTAGGGTTGTCTTTAGTTGTAATGATTTCAAAAATATCTTTTATAATAAAATAATATAGAGATGAACTTTTATAAGAATCTTAACAAGAAACACTTAGATTTAATATGTATTAACGAATCAAATATATTTATGTATGTATGTATAGAGAGAGAACGACACTTTACTAGTTACCTATGATAACTAGTCTAGATATGTGGTCATAATCAGACGATATGATTCAAGGAATATCTTGAATATTAACATATTTATATAACCCATAGGCATCATCCACAACTAGTTGTATAGTATTCCACTACCCCACATAACCATGCACTTGACTATTACAGTTTTCATAGTCTCCTACTACAATCGTAACAAAAATAATAATAATCCCTTATCCATAATGCCTAATTACAATTATTATTTCTTATCATAAAATTCATAGACCTTGTATTCATTATCCTTTGAAAAGTATGAGTTGATGTGAAATCAATCCCTATTTAAACTTGTAACTAGTTGAAATTACATAATTAGATACCCTCAATAACAATTAATGGAATACATTAAATACATCACATACATGTGGTTTCCCAAAACAACTTTGTGAAGGTGGAATCTTCCCACCTAAAGATGCATTGATTGAAAAATTTATCCTACACCATTCAATGACGGTGTGGGCATCACTCAATTAATCTCTGGCATATTCCATTCACTATTTCCTTATAGAATTCTTGGTGAAAGCACTAGTGTTAGGTTGTGGAGCTAAAAGCTTCAACTATGCAGACATGGAGGAGGTTGCTGAGTTCCAAGGATACCGGCGTCGGTAGTGTAACCGACGTCGGTTATCTACAGTGCAGAAGGGAAATCGGCATCGGTAGGAGGTCGGTCGACGTCGGTCATCTCCAGGCAGACAAGGACTGATGTCAGTCGCTTGTGCAGTTCCAGAACTGTTCGTTGCACGAACAGTTAGTTCGTTGAACCGAGTGTTTGCATGAAAAAAGCTATTTTTGGTCTTGAGTTGTGAGTTTAATTATTGTAAATTAGAAGTCTAAGTTATTGTTTAAGTGTGGGATCTATTTATAGACCCACTGACATGTATTGTAATTAGTGCAAAATAGAGGAAGGCAAGGTAGATCCTTCCATTGTAAGATCATTTGAGTTGCAGGTTGTTGCAAGCTCATAGGAGATCTACATGTGTAAGTAAGGTCTGTTGAGTTGCAGGTTGTTGCAAGCTTATGGGAGATCTACTTGAAGTACTTTGAGTACTTGTGTACTGGCAGGGTTATTACTGACTGGTTGGAGGTGAACACCAATTCTGTGTGTGAGTTGTGTGTTGGGACCATTTTTGGTAGGAGAGTGAACTCTTGATTGAGAATTACTGGGAGCACTTGAGGTGTGGGAAGCCTCTGAGAGGTGGAAGAAGAAGTGGCATCTTATTTATTGTATTTTCTTTCTGGATGAGTATTAATACAGTTTGTGTTGTCTCTCATATTCTGTGGCATTTGTGAATTCTAGTTACTTATTGCTTCTGGTTAATTCCGCATGTTTAGTTGCTAATACAAGGTAATCATATTGTGCTCTTTTTGAGGAGCAAGATCCTAACAAGTGGGATCAGAGCTGTTTGTTGTTCTTGATTCCCCATCAACTGGTATCAGATCTTTTGGTTGGGTTACTAATAGGGATTTTAGATCTGGTTAGTGTGTGTTGATTACAGGTTACTCACAGGAGTTTTTATTTGAGTGGGAGTATAGCAATGGCAGAAGAAATTAAGCTACGAATGGAGAAGTTTAATGGCAAGAACTATCAATTATGGAGGATGCAGATTGAAGATTATCTGTATCAAAAAGATTTGTACTTACCGTTGGGTGGGGTTACATGCAAGCCCACAGATATGAAGGATGAAGAATAGGAGGTTCTTGATCGGAAGGCTCTGGGATCTATAAGGTTGAGCCTTGCATCATCTGTGATTTCCAACTTATCTCAGGCTAAGACAACGGTAGAGTTGATGGAATCTTTGGCAAATTTATATGAAAAACCCTCAGCTTCGAATAAGGTATTTCTTATGAAGCAATTATTTAATTTGCAAATGTTGGAAGGTGGATCTGTTCATAGTCATCTTAGTGATTTCCATGGTTTGGTAAACCAGTTAAATTCAGTCAATATTATTTTTGATGATGAAATTAAGGCTCTCTTAATCTTATGCTCATTACCTGAAAGTTGGGAGAGTTTGGTAATGGCAGTTAGTAATACTGCGTCTGCTTCAAAAATCTTAAAAGTGGATGATGTTGTGAGTGTAATCTTGAATGAAGAAATTTGCAAGAAAATCACAGGTGAATCATCAGGGAATGTTTTGAGTGTGGAAAGCAGGGGAAGGCAAAGAGAGAAGATCGAGCATGGGAGATCAAGGTCCAAGATAGGCAGGAGATCCAAGTCCAGGTATGGCAGAATAACCTGCTAGAAATGTGGAACGCAAGGGCACTTAAAGAGAGATTGTTGGTCGGATGAAGATCAGCATGAAGGACATGAAGAAGCAGATGTTGCAAATTATGTTACACAGGATGCTCTGGTATGTTCCTTAGATAAAGTAGAATCTTGGGTTTTAGATTTTGGTGCCTCTTTTCATGCATCCCCAAATAGGGAATTTTTTTATCAGTATGTCCAGGGAGACTTTGGAGAAATTTATTTAGGGGATGGTAAGCCTTGTCAGATGGTTGGCAAAGGGAAAGTGAAGCTGAAATTGCAGACAGGGAACACATGGGTGTTGAAGGAGGTCATGCATATCCCAATCCTGAAGCAGAATTTGATTTCTGTTGGAAAGTTGGGTGATCAGGGTTGCACAGTAACTCTCACAGCAGACTCTTGGAAGGTTACCAAGGATGCACTTGTTGTAGCAAGAGGTAAGAAAGTAGGTACGCTTTATCTATCTACTTGTATTACTGATTCTCTTTCTATTTTATCTCTTTTAGCTGGTGATTTGAAGATGTGGCTTAATAGGCTTGGTCACATGAATAAGAAGGGGATGCATGTTCTTGAGTCAAAGGGTATGCTTTTGAATTTGAAAAGCATGGATCAAGATTTTTGTATGCAAAAGAAGAAAGTGACATTTTTTGAGAAATTTGATGTTCATGACAAGAACAAGAAAGTCTTGGTTTTCAAGGAGAAGGTGACGGACAGAGATCAGCGTAAGGGGCTAAAGAATTCTAGGCAGAGCAAGGTTGATATGGATAAGGGTTTGATCCAAAAGGAGCTCGCTGGTAAAGGTCATCACTCACAAGTAAAACACAGAGACCGACGTCAGTTAGAAAATCGGTGTCAACATCCAGACAGGGATCGACATCGGCTATGTGCAACTCGACGTCGGTGACTCAGGACAAATAAACACCAGCGTCGATCAGGGGGAACTGACGTCGGTGATGAGACAGTCGCATGGAATCGACATCGATTGGATGCAGACTGAGATGTGACTGGCATCGGTCACTGAGACAGATTTTGGGTGGACAGCAAGCTGTCAAGCAGTCTCAAGCGCCCATATGGAGGACTTAAAGGGTAAGTAAGCTTCAAATTCATCATTTTCCTTCTTTACACTACTTGTTGCTCACTGATGGTTAAGAACCAGGGAGTTATTAAAGAAGCAGAGCAGGTAGATCTAGGAAATAGTGGGAGCTTGGCATGGATGAAGGATGTGATTCCTTAGAGAAGAACCAAACGGGAGTTTTTGGGTAGAGTTGCCAGCTGGAAGAAAGCACCGAGAGACGAATGGATGTTTAGGATAAAGAAGAGCGAGAATAGACATGTTAGATAGAAGGCCAGGGTATATGGTCTTGTGTAAGCTGTAGGACAATGGAGGTTTGACCATTGTGTTTCTCTTTACCAGGTTGGATAATATTAGCTACATTATCCTATTACTGTATTGTATACTTGTTGCAGGGTTACACATATATGGAGTTGCTGAACTAAAGGTAAAGCTAGTTCAGAGGTGTGTCATGAGGAATCTAGGAGCAACAAGATTCTTTGGCATGAGTGTGTTCTAGGGACATGGAAGGTCACAGGTTGACTTTGTCTTCAGATGATTGTGTGAAACCGTTTAGCACGCCGATGGTTGGACAGTTCTATGAACAGTGTCTTGATTCACATAATGAGGTTAAGTGCATGGTATGTACTAGACCTGAGTTTGCCCAAGTAATGGGTGTTGTCAAAAAGTTTGGAGCCAATCCGAGAAAGAAGCACTAGAGGGCAGTTCAGTGGATTTTTAGGTATCTGAGAGGGACCAGCAACAGGTGCACATGCTATGCAGGGTCAAGTTATTTTCTACATGGGTTTGTAGATGTGGATGTGGCAGGTGATTTGGATGACAGGAGGTGCACCACAGGATTTGTGGTGGTTGGTCTTCAAGAGTGATCTTTAAGAGGAATACAAAGACAAGGGAACAAACTAGATGATGTACAGGTACAAGTACAGTTGCAGCTGTTTATCTCCAAGTGGGAGATTGTTAGGTTATGGAGCTAAAAGCTTCAACTATGCAGACATGGAGGAGGTTGCTGAGTTCCAAGGATACCGGCGTCGGCAGTGTAACCAACATCAGTCATCTATAGTGCAGAAGGGAAACCGGCATCGGCAGGAGGTCAACTGACGTCGGTCATCTCTAGGCAGACAGGGACTGACGTCGGTCGCCTGTACGATTTCAGAACTGTTCGTTGCACGAACAGTTAGTTTATTGAACCGAGTGTTTGCATGAAAAAGGCTATTTTTGGTCTTGAGTTGCGAGTCTAATTATTGTAAATTAGAAGTCTAAGTTATTGTTTAAGTGTGGGATCTATTTATAGACCCATTGGCATGTATTGTAATTAGTGAAAAATAGAGGAAGGCAAGGTAGATCCTTCCATTGTAAGATCATTTGAGTTGCAGGTTGTTGCAAGCTCATAGGAGATCTACATGTGTAAGTAAGGTCTGTTGAGTTGCAGGTTGTTGCAAGCTTATGGGAGATCTACTTGAAGTACTTTGAGTACTTATGTACTGGCAGGGTTATTACTGACTGGTTGGAGGTGAACACCAATTCTGTGTGTGAGTTGTGTGTTGGGACCATTTTTGGTAGGAGAGTGAACTCTTGATTGAGAATTACTGGGAGCCCTTGAGGTGTGGGAAGCCTCTGAGAGGTGGAAGAAGAAGTGGCATCTTCTTTATTATATTTTCTTTCTGGATGAGTATTAATACAGTTTGTGTTGTCTCTCATATTCTGTGTCATTTGTGAATTCTAGTTACTTATCGCTTCTAGTTAATTCCACGTGTTTAGTTGCTAATACAAGGTAATCATATTGTGCTCTTTCTGAGGAGCAAGATCCTAACAAGTGGGATCAGAGCTGTTTGTTGTTCTTGATTCCCCACCATCATGTTCCCACTTCCCATGACCACTAAAAAAAATCCACATGATTCTTATTAAGAAATCAATCATATCAACAAAGTGGAAAAAGATTCATGAATATTTGAATCATGTCACATAAACATCTCATAAAACATTGTGTTTCTCACAATTTACATTACACTTAGCAAGATATTCAAAGCAATATTACTCCAAGTGTGTGTCATGGTATTTTTCATCACTAATGTAGAAGTGATATTCCTTCATGATCAGTGGCTGAAGATAATAACTAGAATCCCCATATAAATCCAATTACACATGCTTGTAACACATGCACCATGATAGTCCCTTGCTTAGTGCGATAGTATTGTGTTTAAATCTCCTTTTGATGAGAAAACAAATTATTTTATTTAAATTCAACCACTAACACAATAAATCTTAAGGAGAATGTGTTATTTAATTCCTTAAAATTATTTTATTGACACTTTGCATAGTGATGATGTTTTCTATGAGGACCAATCAATTTTCAAAAACTTTCCATAAATGTGGCAATAGGGACCACATTCTCTACAAAGTCTAACCTCTTAGCATATTTCCATATTTTTCTCATACTTGATGTATTTGAACTTATATAAAAAAACATTTATGTACATATTAAATACATGCTATACAAAGATTTCAAATTACATTTATATATAGTTATAAAATAATTGGAACTCGTTGCTTCCAATTTGTAGTCTAAATTGTTTTTGTGTCTTTACTACTTATTGGAAATTTGTCCAATTTTCCACATGTCACAAACACCTTTAATTTAAGGAATGGGACCAACCACATTTTCATTGCGCTTTTCACACATAATAAATGCTATAAATGCACTTATGCATTTATTGGGGACATTATATAATCCATACATTGACTCTAATAGCTTTTTGTACAATGGAAATAAAGTGTTATGCTAATACACAAGCAAGTGAAATAATCTTTTGACATTCAATCTAATTTAATCAAACATAAGAGAAATTGCATGGAAGTTGAAATGAACTTGTTTATATACCTAATAATGAAGCTCAAACTCAACATGATTGAGACAAAAAACATGTTTTAAGGACTTTATTATGCTTCACATACAAAGGTTTCAAAATCTTAAACATTTGTTACCTAAACTTAACATGTGGATTTTCTACACAAAATTTGACATACATCTCATGTTACATTATATCAATCTAATATTTCACACGAACTTCCTATTATTTATGAGTAGTCCTATACTTAAGAACATCCATGACATTTGAAGATTTTTTTTTTATCAAACTTTGAATTAATATATAAAGTAACCCTAATTAAGATAAATTGAATGAAATATAGTGAAATGTTGAAAATGAACATTCAACAATCAGAAATGAAATTAAATATTGAATTTGACAAATTGAAATCAATAAACATAAGACTAACTATAAAATTAAATGATAAACTTAGTTATTTTCATCTTAGATATTATCATGTTGACTGATAGATGACTAAATTAGGATAATATGAATAGAAACTGCAAGTGTCCAAAATTAATGCCTAGATGACTAATCCAAAAGGGTAAACCACATGTTAGGAATCCTAAAAACATGGATGATTAAGGGAGGGTTTAAGTTTAAAAAATTTACTATTAGAGGACCAAGGGCAAAAACATCCCATAGGGGACACGAATGTCTACCATTATTGTCCCCTACTAGACATTTTGTCCTTTAGGGAAAAATGTGGATTTTGGGTCTAAATTTATCTGAATAGATGTGTAGGGGTGTTTTTAGCTACTAGAACATTTCTATAAGTGTCATATAAAAATTTACAAGAGATATAAGTCCATGTAAGTGTTTAGGATAACATGAAGTGGAAAAATGAATCTAAATTAAGTGCACATGTTAATTAAAGTGAAATAGGGCCTTTCAAAATCTTCATGATCTTCCCTAACACATAAGATTCTTTCATAATCTTCCCTATCAAGATTCCACTTAATTCTGTTGTGTGCTTGTTTCACTCTAGGAAGATATAAGCAAGTAGCAATAACATGGTGGCTATAATGAAAGACCTTGTTATCTGGTTCATAATCATTAAAGTGAAGCCCACTTGGAATAACTTTCACTTATATCAAAAATGTTCCATGTAGCATAATTAACCTGATGGGAAATAATGTCCACTCGCTTATCATTTATTTAAAAAAAAAATCCTCTATTCTATGTAATGCAATAATTATTAACTATTGGGCCCCAAATCCGTCTAAGTATAGGGTCCGCACCAACACAACATACACTTGGGCATAATGCAATCACTTGTCATGATTGTTATTTTATCATCTTGCGGTGCCAAATGGAAGGTAGATAACTAACTCCTTTCTATCTCAATCATCATTGGGAAGTGGGTGCATGGGACAATGATGACTCATTAGAGGCAGGGTAGTGAAGTCGACGGAGTGAGTACATCCATTGCTAGCTCAACAAATTGCATGCTCTATTCCCCATGGCACTATGATGCCTCAAATCATTATAAAATCAAGTAGAGTCTAGTTAGCAAGAAGAGAATATTAGATTAGCAAAGCCTTGAAGGATTTGTTCCAGATGTTATGCTTTCCACTAGAGCTTAGAGTTAGTTCAGGATGCCTTTATTGTTCCCCATTGTAATGCCCAAGCTCACTTATGAGCCTCTGGGCCTATATTAGATTAAGATGAGCATTTTCTCAGTTCCTAGTGATATATGTATTTTTTTTTAACTTTTTTTAATGATAAAGGGCTTTGCATAATGTTTAATAGATTGAGTGCTTAAATCTGTAGTATGTATATTGAGCTCTTAGGAGCTTTTGACCTAACTTGTCTATGGCATGCCTAAAGCTCATGAGGACTCTAACACCCAACATAGGAAATGCTCTATGTATGGGTAAGACCTTGTGCCTCATAATGATACTTGTGTCTAAGTGCGAACCTAAGCCTAACTCCCTCAACTAAGTACCACAGTGACCTTTCAAGCACCTGAGTGCCATTAAGCCAAGGTAACCAAAGGCTTACACCCATGCAAATATAGACCTAATTTGTATTTAACTATGCCTGAAAAAAATTAGTTGCACCCATCCCAAAATATCTTGCACCCATGAATGCACCACCACCGTTGCACTAACTAAAGTTCCCTAAAGATAGAGTTGTGCCATAGCACAACTAGCCCAACACAGACCCCAGTCCCTTCTCTGTTTCACTTTGAGTGAGTGCATAAGGCTTGCACCTTATGTAAAGTGATGCTAGCAAAATTGAGAGTCAAATTTTGAGAGCTATAGGATTAGTCAAGGACCACACCACATTGAAACAAGTCTAAATCTAACCTAGACAACTAGACAAGTGCTTGACAAGGTCCATGACTAAAGACACATAAATTTTAACAACATTTTGGCTTCACTGTTGGGGCGTGTTGAATTTTGTTACTACAATGGTACACCAGAACAATGCTCTGACTCTCCCTTGAGAACATCGAGCATTGGATAAAATGAGTGGAAGACAACTTTGCATTGAGGCATCTAACTTGTAGAGGATAGAAACCAAGGAAGTGGGTCTAAAACCACTTGTATGATGCCCTGTATGAGGTTTTATTTTATAAACTACCAGAGTAGGTGTACTGATGGTTGGTTGCTTATGTAACACATATAAGTTGAAGCTATGGGCAATGCCTTGAGTGGACAAAAGAGTGCCTATAAAGTATTGATAATTTAGATTCCACTTAGACTAGAGCCATAGACAAATGGTGTAAAGGGATGCTGAACAACTACATGCTTGAATTCATAATATCGATGTACTCTTAATCTGAAGAAGTAGAATACTATTTCTTATGCGAACCTAGAGGTGCATTTATGAAATAAACTGGTATAGAACTCAAGAAATTGATGGTGGATTATGGCTTTGAGATTGTGAGGATGGAAGGCTAATGTCCTCTCATGTATGAGAAACATAATGGGGAAGAAGGGGACGTGTAAGTGAGGCACAATGGAAGGGTATGAGTAGATTGACACCTAATATCTTAGGAGATATGATTATAACAAGAGGAGGCACAGGCTGATGGAAGATATGGAACTGTTAACCATAAAATATACTGAGAGGGGGGGTGAATCAGTATATTATATATCTTATTTCTTAATCAAATTCCTTTTATTTAACCACTTAACCACACATTCAAGATATGAAATAAAATTGAAATAATAATATGCACCACACGAGAGAGAGAGAGAGAGAGAGAGAGAGAGAGAGAGAGAGAGAGAGAGAATTTTTACATGGAAACCCAAAGTGGAAAAAACTATGGAGAACAATCTCAAGTATATGAATGATCACCAACTCAAATTACAAAGTTTGCAAGCACCAAATTACAGGAGCACCAACCCCTTTGTCGAGCACTAACATAGTAACTATTTGTGAGCACCAACCCACAGGAGCACCAACCCCTCTTGTGTATAAAACACAACTATCTCTCAATGTTGCTTACTCAACAAATGATAGAACTCTAAAACATCTCCTGCTTTTCTTTCTTAGAAAATAAATACAAACCATGCACTCTCTTGCATATTATAAATGGCTTTTCAAGCCTTTATTTATAGCTTTCCAAATGACCTTTGGCATTCACCTTTTGTGACCCTTCAATCCTCATGGAAAATGGTGCCAAACTTGCATGACCCTTCATATCTTTGCATTTGAAAAGTCATATGGTGACCCTTCATAAGCAAAAGCATCCTTTCTAATTTTGTCTTTATCTTGATGACTTTTCATATTACTCAAAGTGTCCCTTCATGGAAAAATGCACCATACCCTCTTTTATCTTCACATGGTGACTCTTGAAATTCCTCAAGATGATTCTTCATGAGAAAATGCATCCCATTCCTCTTTTGTCTTTACCCTGTGACTCTTTGACTTCTCCATGGGCCCTCTTTTGACTTATATGCAACCAAAAATATATTCATTAATATTAAATAAATATTAACACACATTAGCCAAGATATGAATATTAGAAACACCATTAAATGTAATGGGGCCTTTATCACCAATAATGCTAGACCTTTGACATCAATGACAATATTTCCTACAATCTCCCCCTTTGTCATTGATGGAAACCTCAAACTGAAACTACCAAATCCTAAAACCTGCACATACTGCCATCTAAAAAACATACAATAACTCCCCCTTACTATAGAAACCTATATCTATTCCCTGTACCTATTTCTACACTTGTATCTATACCTATACCTATTCTTCTCCTCCTTTGACATCAATGGCAAAGGTCCTACTTAGAGCTAACACTTAGCTCCCCCTCAACTGTTGCTGAACCTCAATGGTAGGAAGTAAAAGAAATTACTCCCAAATTCTCCTGCAGATACTCAAATGTGTCTTTTGGTAGTGCCTTTGTGAAAATATCTTCAATCTGCTCTGTAGTACTGGTATATTCCATCTTAAACTGTTGATCTGTAACCTGCTCTCTCAAAAAGTGATATCTAATGGGAATATGTTTTTTTCTTGAATGCATCACTGGATTCTTTAAAATATTAATAGCACTTATGTTGTCACAAAAAATAGAAATAGGTTCATCATATTTTACCTTGATATCTTTCAAAGTTTACTTCATCCAAAGCACTTGAGTACAACATAATACCACTGCAATATATTCTCTTCAGCTGTAGAAAGTGATACTGAATTTTGCTTCTTACTTAGCCATGATACTAAGCTATCACCAAGGAAAAAAGATCCTCCACTTGTACTTTGTTTTATCATCCAAGCAACCTGCCCAATCTGAATCTGTATAAGCAATTAAAGTGAAATCTCTACCTGTGGGATACCACAACCCATAATCCAATGTCCCCTTGTTATATTTGAATATTCTCTTCACCAACTGAACATGAATATCTTTTGGAGCTGACTAATATCTTGCAACCATACCTACTGCATGTATGATGTCTAGCCTCAATGTTGTCAAATATAAAAGACTACCAATCATAGATCTATATAAAGATTGATCTACAACAGGTGAATCTTCATCCTTGCTCACCTTATTTCCTGTACACATTGGTGTTCCAACTGGGGCACAATCCTCAAAACCAAAATTTTTCAACATTTCCTTGGCATATTTACTTTGAGATATGAAATCCCTTTATTTGACTGAAATATTTCCAATCCTAAGAAAAATGAAAATTCTCCAAGCATAGACATCTCAAATGTTTTTTTCATATTATCAAAAAAAAAATTGTCATCTTTTCAATGTTTCCTCCAAAAATAATGTCATCAACATATACCACAACAATCAAATGATGTTCACCTTCTATTTTGATGTAGATATTACTGTCAACAAATCTTCTCTTGAAATATTGATCCTATAGGGACTTATCAAGTCTTGCATACCAAGCTCTGGGAGCTTGTTTCAATCCATACGATTCTTTCTTCAATCTGCATACATGGCTACTAATATGTGAGAGAATAAATCCCTTAGACTGCTCAATGTAGACCTCTTCTTTTAGATTCCCATTTAAGAAGGTAGATTTGACATCCATCTAAAACACTTTGAAAATTTTAAACACTGCATATGCAAGAAACATTTTAATAGCCTCTAGCCTTGCCACTGGTGCAAAATTTTCTTCAAAATCTATTCCCTCAATTTGAGCATATCCTTTACAAACTAATATTGCTTTATTCCTGTTCACTTCTCCATTTTCATTCAACTTATTTCTATAAACCTATTTTGTTCCTATCACATTATGATCTTTTGGTCTAGGTACTAATTCCCAAGTATCATTCTTTTCTATCTAATTTAATTCTTCATCCATAGCCTTAACCTAATGCTGATCATGTCTAGCTTTAGAAAAGTTCTAGGTTGAATTTTGGATAACAAAGAGAAATTAACTTGCTAAGATTCACTTACCATCATTCTTCTGGTGTGAATTCCTTCATTTATGCCCCCAATGATGTCACTTTTATTATGATTTTTTTGAACATATTTGGATGGAGTTTTGGTCTCCTTTTTCTCCTTCTTCTCATCTTCATCTGATTCTTCAAAATCTTCCTCTTCAATGATTTCAAGAATATCTACTAGATCACTAATTCTTTGTGTTCCATCTTCTTCTATCTTGACACTTACATTTTCAACAATTTTCTTGGTTTTTTGTTATAACATTTAGAAGCTTTACTTTTACAAGAATAAGCAAGAAATATACCTTCATCTACTCTAGATTCAAACTTCCAAAGTTTTTTGATGGTTCTCTTTACGAAGCATTTGCTATTGAAAACTCTGAAATAATCAACTATTGCTAGTTTGTCTTTCCATAGTTTATAAGGAGTCTTGTCACTATTGACTCTCAATAATGCTCTATTTTGAATATTCACTGTTATAACAACTACCTCTCTCCAATATTTATCTGTTATCTTGAATTTATTTAGCATTTTCCTCTCCATCTCTTGAATTGTTCTATTTCTTCGCTCAACTACTCCATTTTGCTATGGAGTTTTGGCTACTCAATAATGTCTATTTATTCTATGGTCTTCATAAAACTCAATAAATTGATCTGATATGAATTATCCTCCTTGATATGATCTTAGACACTTAATCTTCAAACTGGTTTCATTCTTAACTAATGCTTTGAAATGTCTAAAAGATTATAATATTTTTTTTAAAAATATTACCCAAGTCATATGTGAAAAATCATAAATAAGCAACATAAAATATTTCTCACCTTGAGTACTTTGAGTTCTCATAGGTCCACACAAATCAGTGTTAACAAGCTATAACATCTGAGTGGTTGAGTACTCTTTTGTTTTAAACCGCCTTTTGGCCTGCTTCCCATGATGACAAGGTTCACAAAGTGTGTTAGATGGCTTTGTAATCTTTAGAATATTTCTAACTGCTTGCTTTTTTTTATGTTGACAAGATTGTCAAAATTTGTGTGACCCGTTCTCCTGTGCCATAGCCAACTTTCTTCAATTTGACTCAAACAACATCTTTGACCTTTGATATCTGATAACATATACAAATTATTGCTTGTTCTCTGAGCATCTGCAATCAACACATCTAAATCTTTTCTCCTAATTGCACAAGTTTATGCATAAAATTTTAGTGTGTGCCCCTGATCACACATTTGACTTACACTCAAAAGATTATGCTTAAGACCTATATACAAAACATTTTTAGTTTTAGTTCTACCATTATCCAAACTTAGTGTACCTTTTCTAGAAATTATGGTAGTAGTATTATCTCCAAATTTCACTATACCACCATTGATCTTCTTCAAAGTTATGAACTTTCTCTTATCTCATGTCATGTGCTTCAAACATCCACTGTCAATGAACCATGGTTTTTCTTCATTTCTTGCATGCAACGTTGTCTGCACCAACATAGATTTTTTAGGTTGTTTCTTTTGCCATGAACTTATCTAAACTTTCTTCTAGATGAATGGAGCCTTAAAACTCTGGTCCTTCTTGATTGATTCAAACACACTTGTATAATACCGAGCTATGTATCTATAGTTGTTGCACTTGTAACATATTATGGCCTCTTCATTAAACCCTGATAGAGGAGCAAAAGAGTTGTGGCTTCTGCTTGACTCTGTATGAATTTTCTTCTCCTTATTTCTAAAATTGTTAGCCCTTTTTCAACATTCTATTTTCTTATGACCATATCCATTACAATAAAAATAGTAACTATAAAAATACGACATGTTTGTGTATTTTTGACCTGATTGCTTTTTGTAGCTTTATTCCCTCTGGCCTTCCTTATTTGAGATGTCTTTTGTATTCTTAACTTCATCCCTTTTTATTTCTTCTTTTGTAAGAGCTTCAACATAACTCTTTCTTTTTTCCTTATCTGTGAAAGTAATGACCTCTTTCTCTTTTTCAAATCCAATACCTGTCTAATCTAACATTGATCTTTGATTTTCTTCTCAAATCCCTTCTTGAATTTTCTTTTGAAATTCTTCTTGTATGTAGACTTTCCTTCTTCATTGTCACCATTACCCTTATCTGGGCACTTAGCTATAAAATTTTCAATCTTTTCATAATTAAAAATTTTGAAAGGTAATTTTCCTTGATATTTATTTGTGTCCCTTTTCGGTTTACAAATGAATAGAGCTTCATTGTCATCTTCATCATCGTTAGAACTGTCACTTGATTCTTGAATCTTAGCCTTCTCTTTCTTTGATGTCTTGAAAGTAGCTTCTCTCTTTGAGGGTTTCTCTTATTCGATTTGTATCTCATATGCCATAAGAATACCATATAGCTCATCCATATTTAGCTTGGCTAAATTCTTTATCTCTTCAATTGTTGAAACTCTTGCATCATATCTCAATGGTAGAGATCTCAAAACTTTTTAAACCGCTGTTGATTATTCTAACTTTTCTCCAAGACCTTAAATTTGATTAACTATTTGATGAACCCACAAAAGATAACTTGTTATATTTTCTTCCTCTTCCATCTTCAAAACTCTCAAACTATCTTCTAAAAGTCGGAAGCTTGGCTTGCTGAACCTTTTCATCACCTTTGTAAATATTCTCAAGTTTTACCCAAGTTTCATGAGCAGATTTAAATTGCATAACTTTAATAAATTATAATTCACATAAACCACATAAAATAGCATTTAAAGCTTTAGCATTATTTTCACTTGCCTTCTTTTCTATCAGAGTAGTTACAAGTGTTTATGGCTCTTCATATTCCTCTACCACTTCTTGCCATATGTCGAATCCAAGGGCCATCAAATAAGTCTTCATCCTTATACTCCAAAAAACATAATGTGTCTCATAAAAAAAAAGTACCTTATTTGTAGAAAAACCTTCATGTGATCCAACCATCATGCTTTCCCGATCTACCTTCAAGCTGTAAAATCTTTTCAAAGGAACCTGCTCTGATACCAATTATTAAGCATGAAATATACTGAGAGTTGGGGGGGTGAATCAGTATATTATATATCTATTATCTTAATCAAATTCCTTTTTTTTAACCACTTAACCACACATTCCAGATATGCAATAAAACTGAAATAATAATATTCACCACACAAGAGAGAGAGAGAGAGACACCAGATTTTTACGTGGAAACCCAAAGTGGAAAAAACCACAAAGAACAATCTCAAGTATATGAATGAGCATCAACTCAAATTACAAAGTTTGCAAGCATTAACTTGTAGGAGCACCAACCCCTTTGTCGAGCACCAACACAACAACTATTTGTGAGCACCAACCCCTCTTGTATATAAAACACAACTATCTCTCAATGTTCCTTACTCAACAAATGATATAACTCTACAATATCTCTTGATTTTATCTCTTCAAAAACAAATAAAAACTATGCACTCTCTTGCATATTACAAATAGCTTCTCAAGCCTTTATTTATTACTTTCCAAATGACCTTTCGTGTTTACCCTTTGTGACCCTTCAATCCTCATAAAAAATAGTGCCAAACTTGCATGACCCTTCATTTCCTTGCATTTGAAAAGTCATATGGTGACCCTTCATAAGTAAATGCATCCTTTCTTTTTTTGTCTTTATCTTGATGACTTTTCATATTCCTCAAAATGTCCCTTCATGTAAAAATGCACCATACCCTCTTTTGTCTTCACATGGTGACTCTTAGAATTCCTCAAGATGACTCTTCATGAGAAAATGCATCCCATTCTTATTTTGTCTTTACCTCGTGACTCTTTGACTTCTCCATGGGCTCTCTTTTGACTTATATACAACCAAAAATATATTCATTAATATTAAATAAATATTAAGACACATTAGCCAATATACGAATATTAAAAACACCATTAAATGCAATAGGGCCTTTATCACCAATAATTCTAGACCTTTGACATCAATGACAATATTTCTAAGAGAAACTTGGAAGTGCTGAGAGGACCTGTAGCGAGTGGGAAGGGCATGGGGAAGGATCTCTTGAATGGCAGTAACACCTAGAGGAAGGAACCCTTGAAGCCATGGAACAGGCTCCACAGTTGATAGGTGAATGCTCAGGGTCCCTATAAAAATTGACCATTGGAGATGCGTCAGATGCACCTACCCCGTTTGAACCTATGGTGCAAGTTCATTTGATGGATCCCCCATTGGAAGACAAAAGATTGGTAATTGACCCTATTGTCAACTTAGACTTTAATCAGTTTATAGATTTGGACCATAATTTTGTGATTGAACAAGTTATTCCTTACGAGGAGATAAGTTAGGATACCTATAGACCTCAAAGCACTAGACTGATGAGATAAAACATGAATGTAATCACTCTAGTCCAACCAATGTCAACTACACATCTTGGGCAATAGCCTAGAGGAAGTGGCCCCATGCCACTAGTCAATAGTACAACACCATCATCTTTTATAGTGTTAACAGTAACAATGGGACCAACGCCTGGCCCAGTGACTAGAGGCATTAGAGGACCACTACTAGGACAAGTACTAGGGGGATAATTGCCTTAGACATCCATTTCTCCCCCACCCCATATTTATTATGAAATGGCTATGCATTTACCTAACTATCAAGGCATGGAGAACATCACAAAGCATGTACTCAAGTGTGAATTACAATGACATGCTCAGAGAATAACTCAGTCTGAGCATAAGGCAACCCAGTTTGTGACAACCTTGCTTGATCATACCCATACTTGGTATAATAATTTTGATCTTAACTAGGCTATGGTTGATTACAAGACCCTGAAGGGAGCCTTCTTAATAGAATTTGGTAAACTTGAGTTTGATCAATAGATCATCATCGTGCTCAAGGAAATCAACAAGGGATTATCAGAGAGTGTGCACTTGTATGATGTTTGATTCAAAACTCTCTTTTCTAAGTTCCCTTACGATATTCATACCTCACAACATGTGTAATGGTTCATTGGAGGATTACTAGTACCATACATAAGGCCACTTCCCATGAAAATGTTCATAGACCCTTGAGAAGTGCTTGAAGCCATGATCAGAGTTGAGGTGGTTAGGAGCATTGATACAATAATTAGCCCTTTTTATAGAGGTGTATATTATGTCTATGGCCTCCCAACTACAAAAGTTGATCTTTAGTTCATTGTAAGACACTCGAAGTGGGTTGTGGTGCATTGATTGCAAGATACCCACAAAATAATATGTGCACACTTCTCCTTAGCTGTGAAGTTTATCCTGAGTTGCATGATGTTTAAAACTTCCCTTTATTACAATGTGCCAGTCAAGTTAACACAAATACCTATTTTCATTTATGTGATGCCTATACCCATACCATGACTGATTATCACATAATTGATGAGATACATGAGAATATGGGGAGAGGTGCACAAAAAATGACAATAGTAGTGGGAGGGTAAGGAGCCCAAGGAAATGAGGGTTATGGATATAAGAATGTAGGATATGGGATGAAAAGAGGTGCAAGAGGGTGAGGTGGTGGATGAGTTGGAGGAAGGTTCACACCATGAAAGTGTAGTTCAATCAAGCACTATCAGCATGAATGTTCCATGTATCCAATGTGTGGGTATTCTTTAGGAACACACAAGGTCAAGGAATGCCCTGACTTGTACAAATAACTGACCCAAGGTAGGGTTGGCACCAACAAGGTCATAGGGATGATTAGCTGTGAGTATAAAGAGGTGAAATAGACTCTAAAGGCATAAATATCCTATACGGAGTCAATCAAAATACATGCAACTACTCAGAGTGGACTCACCACTCAACCACTAGTTGTGCCAATGCTATAATTATGCTTGGAATATGGGGTGCCAAGTCACATTGAGCACTTTACACAGTTGAAACCCAAAGCCATGCCTTACCCAGACCCTACATGCCAAAAGGACATATTATAACAAGCTATGAGTGTGATCCAGAACCTGTAAAGACAGCTCCAACTAGTGTGAGACCTAGAGGTGCAGGCTATTGCCTCTTACAAAAAGCAATATGGTCAAGAAGATGAAGTACAAGAGCTAATAGATATATTTTACCTCTTAAAAATAGAAGAGATACTACCCCTATTAAAGAACTGACTTCTAGAACATGTAGGATAGTAGTCAACTGAAGTCACCATGCCACACATGGAAGGTGTGAGAGGTCAGACATACATAGAATACAAAGTATAACCAAGAACTCTTGGTGAATGCCACCATCAATGGATGGTCCATTTGTGAGGTCCTTATCAAGATAGGTGCCAAGGTCAATATCCTGACCAAGAACACAATGGAAAAGATGGTTAGGCCAACTTTGAGGCCTTCTCCCCATGTAATCTTCATGGCCAACAAGACCCAAGCACAACTGATCAAAATTTTGAAGGGTGCCATTATAGATATTATGGGCATTGAATTTTATGCTGAATTTGAGTTAATCAAGTTGGTTGAACATGATAACTATCCAGTGCTTCTAGGAAGGCTATAGTGTTATGCAAACAATATCGATATGCTTTTTAAGAAGTGATATATGACCTTTGAAAATGGTATGGAAATGGTAGTGATTCCCCTCTCAAGTAACCAAGGACCTCGCTATATGGAGATATTTGATTTAGAGGATGAGATCAACTATTTATATAACATCATGATACAAGTCACTGAGAATCTCAACCCTTCTAATCAAGGATTGCTCTCTTAAGAGGATGAGTAGTCAACCTCAAACACCATTGATGTCACTTGCAACTGATGGGTTGAGGAGACTTATGAGGCCACTGGTTATAGATGTTGTGTGGTGCATACAAAGGTGTCAAAGCCTATGAGGATTGGTTGGGTCTAGATTGATCATACCCCAAAATGATGGGTCTTATGCCATGAGGAGAAAGGAAAGAGGGTAGTTTGCCTAAGCAAAGGCAAGCTTGTAGTGCTCCCAAAATTTGAAGGGAAAAACCTAGTGGAAAAGCATGCCCATAATCTTGAATCATGCATCCCCAAAGAAATAGCTGGAATGGGTAAACTAATGTATACCTTGAAAAGCACTACCACACGTTGGTGGGTAGTGCAAAAGTCTAACTTACCAACCTGACCAGAGGTGAAAGTGGTCATTTACACTAGATTTTAGAGGAGTAACGAAGACTTGGATATATCAACATACTTTGGAAATTATGATCCCATGGTGCATGTGTGCCTATGCCAAGAGACATGGACTGACTGTGGTGTGACTGCCCCAAGGAACCTATGGGTGCACGCCTTTTTATAGAACTTTGAAGACATGAGCACAAACATGGTATGTGGTTAATGAGATGCACCAAGAGACAACCAATTGGGATGCCCTGAAGGAGAAGTTTGTGCACACCTTCTCCTTTTCCTCATAGAACTTGGAATTGGTCAAGCCACTACAAGTAATTTAGAAGGTAGTGTTTGAGGACACCACCATCCTCAAGGAGTGCCTGAAAGAAATGTTCAAGGAAAAAGGGCTAACATTCCTAACTTTGTTTGAGGAATAAATGTTTAACAACAACTTGAGTGAAGAAGAAGATGAAACTTGGAAGGATTGCTATTGGAAAACACTGAATGGAAAAATAAAGCTTGTACGCCAAGTACATGATAGTGCTTATGGCAAAGAAGACCCCACTCATCTTCTAATCGACACAAATAAGGGAACTCAACAAGTTGAGGACTCACACTAGGAGAAGAATGAACCATACCATTCCCCACTAAAGACCATCAAAATGGACATCACCACAAAAGGAGAGCCAAAGATGGCTACTCTGGACTCCTATTGGTCTGACATAGAATTGACACGTATCATAGACCTCCTAAAGGAATTCCAAGATTTGTTGCCCAAGACTTATCAAGATATGAAGGGCACTTACCCATCCCTTAGGAAGATGAGTATAAAGGTAATATATGGTGCAATACCAATTAATAAGTGCCCCTATAGAATCCCAACCTTTGCACCAAGGTTAAAGTAGAAATCGATGTAATGCTAGCTATAGGGGTTATTTACCCTATGTAGGAGTCTGAGTGAGTGAGCTCGATGGTGATAAGCATCACTAAATATGGGCACATTTGCATTTATGTAAATTATAGAATGTTGAATGTTACCTGCATTAATGACCCTTTCTTGACTCTGTTCATCGATGAAATCCTTGAAGGCATTGCAGGCTGTGAAATCTACACCTTCATAAATGGGTTATCTGGATACCACCAAGTCTAGATTGAGGAGGACAAGCCCAAAACAACATTTGCAATTAAATGGGGTTATTTTGCTTATAATGGGATGCCCTTTGGACTCAAGAATGCATTAGCTATGTTCTCTAGAGTGGTGATTACCACATTTAAAGACTTCATCCATAAGTTCCTATAGGTTTACCTAGATGACAGGATGGTGTATGGCCTCATCAAGGACCATTGTGATAACTTGTGCCTAATGTTTGAAAGGTGTAGGCAGTTTCAGATACCCCTAAACCTAAAAAAGTGCATCTTCACAACACTATTTGGAACCTTTCTTGAGCACATCATGTGTAAGGATGGTTTTCTCATCAATCTAATGAAGATTATGATCATTATTTAGCTCTAGACTCCTTCCACACATAAAGATGTTCACACCTTTCTTGGCCACTATGGGTATTATAGAAAGTTTATATGGAGTTATGTGAAGATTATGATGTTGCTAGAAGATCTCTTACACAAGGATGGCCCATTATATTAGGGTGAAATGCAAGAGGATGCCTTTGAGACCTTGAAGCTCAGATTGGCTAATGTGCCTATCTTGCAATTTCATGATTGGATGACCCCATTCCACATCCATGTCGATGATTCTAGCTCTACAATTGGCACAATCCTGGCATAGCTTGGTGAAGGCAAAATGGATCACCCCATCTCCTTTGCTAGCAAAATAATAATAAAGGTAGATCAAAACTATATTATAACCAAGCATGAGGCACTCTCCATGGCTTATGCCCTATAAAAATTTATATAATATTTGTTGGTGACCCCATTCATATTTTTTATAGACCAGGAGGTGCTTAAGTACCTCATGAATAAGCTCATTCTTCATGGGTGCATTTGTAGATGGATTATTCTATTTCAAGAATTCTAGTTCTCTATTGTCGCCAAGCCTAGAAAATAGAAATTGGACCTAGACCATTTGTCTCGTATAAACTCGAGCAATGCAATAGTGCTAATTTAGGATGATATGCCATATACACAAATTTATATAATCTAGCGTGCCCCTGAGGACTTGGTGGATATTACCACCTTTCTAACATCTAGATCTGTGCCTAAATGATGGCAACCAAAGAAAATAAATAACTCATAATTCATGCCACCCTTTTTTAGTTCATTAATGAGGAATTGTACAAACTAAGTCAAGATTAAGTTCTATGTTGATGTGTCTTGGAATATGAAAGAGACTCCATCCTACATGAGAATAAAGAGGGGATAACAAGAGGCCATTGTGAAGGAGATTCAACAGTGTGAAAGGTGTTACAGTCAAGCTTGTGGCCAAGTCTATTTCAAGATGCAAAATATTGCACCAAGGCATGCGATATATGGTAGTTCATAGGGAATCCCAACCATCAAGATGATATCCCTCTAATCCCCATTACTTCCCAAGCACAATTCGAGAAATGGGTAATTAACTTTGTTGGACCAATTAACCCCACAACACAGTGCATAGGTGTGAGGTATATTCTAGTGACCACTAACTATTTCACCAAGTGGGCCAAGGCTGCATCAACCAAAAAGTAAATAGCCACCATAGCTATAAGGTTAATTTGGGATAGCATCATAAGTTGTTATGGGTGCTCACTCAGCTTGACTAGTGATTGGGACACACATTTCATTAATGAAAATGTGTAGATATTGTTAATAGAATACATGGTGGTACACAATAAGACAATGCCTTACCATCCCCAAGTGAATCGCATAGTTGAGTTATTCAACAAGATCCTAGGGATGTGCCTCAAAAATATATGTGATGTTCATTACAAATATTGGGATGATCAAGTGTCGATAATATTATGGGTATATCGCATAACCTACAAGTACCTGAACAAGGCTACACCATTCCAATTGGTGTTTAGCACTGAGGTGATCCTATCGATGGAATTATTGGTTCCATCATTATGAATCACATGCATTGGTTGTTTAGATGACCAAAAATCACTAAATGTAAGGTTTGAGGTCTTAAAGTGCTTAGATGAGGCACGTGCCCAAGCACAGTGGATCCAATAGATAGAGAAGGCATGATAAAAGCTCGAGCATGACAAGCGTATAAAGTACAAGATTCTAACAAAAGGGGAATCAATTTTTCTCTATGACTCTAAGTAAATCAATAACCCAAACAAGTTATAGATAAGGTGGATGGGCCCATATGTCATCCATAACATTTTAGAGATCGGTGCATGCAAGTTGCGCACATTGTCGGGTGAAATACACCCTAAGGATTTCAATGACAACTGATTGAAGCTATATCGACAATAGGGTGGCACTTGCACCATTAGACACTAAATTTTTGGTCATGAGTTGACTGTATTGAGTGACCAAAATAAAATTTGGTGCAAGCCAAACAAATTCCTTTTTTGTGTGTTGTTTGAATTTTTTTTGTGGTAAGTGAATAAGTGGCATTTTAGGGCTATTAGTAAAATGTTTTTGGCATCTTCCCACATAATTCTAATTGAGTGAGTCAAAATGACTGCACCCCAAGTGCTTGAGGCTAGATGCCCAAGTTATGGGCACATGAAGTTTGTCAGGGTTAGACACAAGGTGCACCAGATCTTTGTGTACAATATTTAAGAAGTGAGGCATTTTTAGGCTCATAAAAGGGCTAGTTAGGTGCTTCCAAGCATAATACCAGTTAGGTGAGTCAAGCGAGGATACTTCATAAGCACCTAAGGTTAGACACCTAAGTTTTTGGGTGTATGAAACTCATCGATCTTAGAGCATATGTGAACTAAGAGAGGCACACAAGGTATTATTGTGTAAGAGATAGAGTGAAGATGCACAATGTGATTGTGTGCAAGAGATTAGATGAGAATGTCATGTTGGAGGGCTAACACAAGGGATTTGTATGGGGTAGGAAAGGCCAAGGCAAAAAGATGAAAGCACAATGAAATCAACCAAGATAGACAAACACACTTTAAATAAAAGCCCAATAAGGAAAGGAAATGGTACTGAGGAAGTTGAAATCACATGCATGTGAGGCACTACACCTAGGTTACCATATTGAAGGTGAAGGTCGCACCAAGTGAACAAAGTGTAGGAGAAGATTGTCAAGACAAGCTAACATCCACCTAAATCAAGGTGGGAAGTGATCATTTGAATTACACTTCGCTTCACTAAAAATTCATTGGATGAAGTTAATGAGGTGGCAGTAGAGTTACAAAGATCTACATTGAATGTGCAAATAAGATAAGATTTTTGTGGATTTCATGGGTCGTAGTGAATCTCAAGGAGTATAGGCACCATCATGCCATTAATCAATCATAATTAAGGTGGTAGATGAGAATAGAGGTATAGAACAATGAAAAAATAACTACATCTGGTTATAAACTTTATGTTAATGTGAATTTTGAACATAAAAGTAGAGCAAAATCAAATAACTAGAGAGTCAAAGCAAGGAGACCCTACTATAGTGAGACCCTTAGCACCCCTAAATGACAAAAGTAAATGACTGTGTAAAGAAATGAATTTTGTTCCTTGCGAGATTGGCAAAGGAAAGTAAGGGGCATGATTTGGGTGACAACTAGGTAGCAAAAAACTAAAGTGATGTTGAGGCCACCATTTGCGGAACATAAAGCTCAAGAGCTGAAAATAAGTTCCAACAAAGATTAAATGCTTTGTCAAGATAAATAGACCACAATTTAACACCAACAGGTTTAGAATGGGGAAAAAGTGGATGAGTTTAGGCTTGTAGTAAGCATAAAAAGATGCTAAGAAAGCATGATTAGCATTAGAAGCCACCACTATGAAGACAATAATACCGCTAGTAGAAGGGGTAAGCATCATTGAAGTCAATCCAGATGTGCTGGAAAAGATGTTCTACCAAGACATGCAATTTATCAAAGAAGTTTTGATGGGATCAAACTGGGCATCATTCATGCACAACTACCACCTAAAAGAGTATAACCATAAAACCTACAATAATGCACAAGACTTAGTGAAAGACTGGGTGGTAGACATAGGGGCAAAGAATGTAGAAGGTGCAACACTATTTGATGTCTCAATTTGGGACAAACTGATGACCACTAGCATGGCACAATTCTATGAGTTGCCAAGTTTCAATAAATTATAAGAACTCATGCAGTTCCTCTTCTCACACATCCATAGGGACTGATTATACTGAATAGGGAGGTGCATGAGGTTGTTTGCAAGCCTTATCAACCAAATCGCTAGACTCCCAAACTCTAGTGTAAACATCTTCCTGATGATGGAAGATGATGATAAAGTTAAAATGGTTAGGAAACTCCTAGGTTACTACAAAGGAAGCTTCATGTTCCTGATAAAGGACATTAATGATCCCAAGATTAGGGTAGTTGCATGCCTAGTGAGTTCAAAATTGTGTTTTGATGGATGGTAGACAAACATAACAAATACCTACCTATACATCACTTACCACATGGCACAAGTGGAAAAATTAAACATCACTACATTCATTGTAGAAGACATAATCAAGAACATGCTTATGTGTCATATGGCACGAGAGACCTTTCGATGGGGTCCATGTTAATATTGATTGTGATGGAGGAGATCGACGTGCTCGATGGTGATGAGGACAACTTGTGGGTCTTCCCAATGTATAATGACTCCCTAATGTTGAAATACCAGAACTACACTTGCCCCCCTTCCTTCACCTCAAAGTATAAAGCTTGAGTAATGGGATGGTGCATGTGCTATATTGAAACATTCAGAGAATAATGATGCATCCTTGAGAAACTTCCCTAAAGTCTATTTGGAATGATGACTTTTATCATTATGAAACACTTCTACATCATTCAATTAGCACTCGTAAATGATAATTGCTTTGGTTGGATAAAACTACCTTATACATTTTCAACTAGTTACTTCATAGAGGTGATGAGAAGAATCCCCAATGCGTAGCAGGTGGATATCCTGGTGAAGATTGTAGATGTAAAAGTACACAGGTTGAGGCACCAATATGTGTGCCTATGGAGCAAAGCAACCAAAGATAAGGAGGATGATTCAAATGCCACTGAAAGTTATCCCCTCAAAAGAGAAGTCATCCTTGGGCACATCCATAGGATCTTCTATAAAATGAAGCCAAGGAAGAAGGGTGTGCATGCAGATAAAGATGATGACCTTCCCTTTTTGGTCGATGAAGGAGAGTTGGTGTCAATGGCATCAAACAAATCCCCTCAGAAGAAGTGGGGAGAAACCCTGAAGGAAATACAAGAGCACCTTTGATTGAAGATTGCTTTTGAAGATGAAACTACCCCTTCTACACTAGAGAAGAAGTGCATGGTTTTCACACGAAGAATTGCATCTCCAATGCCAATGGAGAATAAAAATAATAAGTCCAGGGGGCCAGTGGTGATTCTTATGATAACCTTAGTAGAGATGAAAGTACAAGAGGTGCAAGAGGAAGCAGAAGTGCAAGGGGTACAAAAAGAGGAAGAATAAGAAGATGGAAGGATAAAAGTATATATCATCCAAGAAAAATAAATATAGGAATATCCTGGTGTGACCAAAATTCATGAGGCTTTCTAAGGTGGTACTACTTTCACACTTGGGGAAGCAGAAAAATTGTTAATCACCCCAACTTTAGAACCTATGAAGTAGCCTCCAAAATGAGGAGGAAACGAGGCATCAATAGATGGAAATGGGCCTTAGTAAGGACCAGATAGAGGTGGTGTTAGAGTTATATCAGAAAAATAAGGCCATGAAATCCAAGGGCATGACCTTGATAGAGATTGACAAAGTTTAGGCCAAGGAGATAAGTGTTGAGAAGGAAAAGATAATTGTGACAACGAAGAAGAGGAAGATAGAGGTAAAGAAGGACCAAAAAGAAAAGGCTAGGAGAAAAAAGGAAGAAAAGAAGGTTACAAAATATCAAAACCCATAAAGGACAAAGCAGTAGAGGCACCTAACACCCCTACCTGCACAATAGAGGAAGCCACACCATAAGCGCATCCAAGTAGTGAAGGGGTTTCTGGAGACAAAAAAGATGATACTAGCACCTTAAAGAAACAAACACTGAGCACAATTAAAACCCAACAGACTTAGGAGGGCAAAGCTAGCACCAAAGAAAAGGAAGAAGTGGATGAAGGGTACAACTCTAAGGAAGAACCCCTACTGGAGAAACATGGCACATTAGAGGAAAGAACTAAAGAAGGTGTTACTTCCAATGAAGAAGAGCAAGAACATACAAAGTTGGTCATCTAAGGAGAAAAAGTTGAGCCAAGATTGTGAGAGAAGGCACAAAAAGTGTTCACAGATGAAGATTATTATATGATGGAGTACATGCCCCTTAGAATTACTAAGACATTGATATGCCAACAACTATCCTTTACCTTCAACAATTATATGGATGATCCTCAATTTGAGGTACCACAAAGGTAGTCCTTAACACAGACCAACTAGAGGAAGGTCATGATTCACTCCTTATCAACCCCTAAATGATGAATTGAGCAAGGTTAGCTAACACCCTCATCCACATGACTTTCAAGGTGGTACAGAAGAACATCATTAATGATGTTAGAGGCTCACATTGGAAGAAGATCATACTTTAGGAAGAGGAAAATAACAAGGCCATAAGGTTCAAGTTGTAGCAACTGACTGAGCATGTGGAGGAAGTTGAGCCCTCCCTCTTAGATGGCATCGACAATTTAAAATTTTTGAAGATCAATAAGGTGTGTGCACTAGTGGAATAGATGCTCCTAAGATTGAAGGCAAAATCAACACCAAAAAAGGAGGAGGACCTTTACACCATCATAAAGCAAGAGATGATTATAAAAATTGAAGAGGTGGAAGACCTCTTTATGAAGCTTAAAGAGGGTGCAGAAGTGGCCAATGCAATCTTTTGTAACTTTTCCACCTAGGCATCAGTCATCGATACACACCTCAAAAAGGCAAAAGGGGAGAAGGATGTACTGATGACATAGGCATACATTGTGAGTAGGGCTGAGCATGCTTAGATAATGGCACATGTAAACACTTTGAGCACCTAAATCAAGACCCAAGAGTAGGCCCTAAAAGAACTCTTTCATGTGTTACAAATAAAGGCTTACGAGCAAGGAGTGATCCTCGATGAGGGTGTAACAAAGGTGAAGGAAAGGTTATAGGATTTTAGGAAATAATTGGAGAAAATTGTTGTGATCGCACTTAGCGCTACCTCCACAAAAATAGATAATGTTGTAGAAGAAATAAAGATCACAATCTAGAGTTTTGAGGACTTTAGAGTGGAACTAAAGGAGTGTGTACCTAAGTTTTATGCACCTAAAGTGTTAGAAGATTAGGTCAAGGATAGACTAATAATAATTTTGTATGGGGTAGTGTTGGGCCCCAAATCCATCTAACTATAAGGTCCATGCCAACACAACAAACACATAGGCACGAGGCAATCACTTGTCATGATTATTGTTTTGTCATCCTGTTGCACCATCTAAAAGGTGGATAACTAACTCCTTTCTAGATTAATTTTCATTGGGAATTAGGTGCATGTGATAGTGATGACTCATTAGAGGTAGGATAGTGGAGCTGACAGAGTGAGTACATCAAGTGCTAGCTCAATAACTGACATGCTCCATTCCCCATGGCATTAAGATGCCATGAAGCACTATAAAAGAAAGCAGACTCTAGTTAGCAAAAAGAGAAGATTAGATTAGCGAAGTCTTAGAGGATTGGTTCCAAATTCTATGCTGAACACTAGAGCTTAGAGTTAGTTTAGGATGCCTTTATTGCTCCCCATTATAATGCCCAAGATCGCCTGTGGGCCTTTGGGCCTTTAGTAGTAAAAGATGAGCATTTGCTTAGTTTCTAGTGATATATGTATTTTTTTTGAACTTTGTTTAATGATAAATGTCAGGATCTTGCTCCACCAATTAGAGCATATATGATTACCTCTTGTATTAGCAACTAAACACAGAATTTAACCAAAATGAATAAGTAACTAGAAATATGAAACAACACAAGTTATGAGAGACAATACACAATTGTATTAATAGTCACTCTGAAGAAAATACAATAAAGAAGATGCCACTTCTTCTTCCACCTCAAAGGCTTGCCACACCTCAAGGACTTCTTCCCTCTCTCTCTCTGTCCCAACAATCAACTCCAATATAGAATTGATGTTCACCTCCACCAGTCAGTAACACGCTGCCAGTACACCAAGCACACAATCGTACTCCAAGTAGATCTCCTGCTCTCTGCTGTCACCTGCAAATCACCAGACCTTACTCACCAATGTAGATCTCCAAAAGAAGCCATGCACACCTGCTGACCAAGATCATACATACACGAAGAACCCTTCTGATTCTCCAAACCAGCACCCACACTTGGTACTGTGGCACTAGGAGGAACACACCATTGCTCTCCTCTCTCTGAAGGAGCTTATTTTGCTCTCTTACTCTCTAGCACTAGTTTACAATACAGCCCATGAGTCTATTATATAGATCTCATGCTTACAATAATTAGACTATCTTACTTACAATAATTAGACACGCAACTCAAGACTATAATTAGCCTTTAACATGCAAACTAACAGTCCAAAAATAGACTCTCTAGAATCTGCATGCAAACTGCATGTTCACACACAGGTTACCGATGTCAGCTCCTCCTTGACCGATGTCGGCTGACTTATAACCGATGTCAATTGCTTCTGCACTAACATCTGACCGACATCGGTTGATCAGACTGACGTCAGTTGCCCTACAACTCATTTTGCAACCTCCATAACCTTCTATTTGCATCCTGGTGAAGCTTTTAGCTCCACAACCTAATAATCTCTCACTTGGAGATAAACAGCTGCACTTGTACCTGTATACCATTTAATTTATTCTTGGCTTATATCCCTCTTCAAGATCAATCCTGAAGACCAACCACCACACAACCTGTGATGCTACACCTATCATCCAAGTAACCTGCCACATCCGAACCTACAAACCCATGTAGTGAAGACCTTGACCCTGCATAACATGAATCCCTGCTGTTGGTCCCTCTCAGATACCTGAGAATCCACTGAACTGCCCTCCAATTCTCCTTCCTTGAATTGGCTCCAAACTTTTTGACAACTCCCACTGCTTGGGAAAACTCAGGTCTACACCAGACCTCATGTGATTTTGAACACTATTCTAAGCTCTGCTTGAACTGTCCAACCTTTGGTGTGCTTTCTGATTCTGCATCCTGCATCTTTAACCCCACCAACACCGTCTTCACATCAGCTCCCACTGGAGATCAACCTGTGATCTTCCATGTCTCTTATGCCAAAGAATTTCGCTGCTCCAAATTCCTCATGATATGCCACTGAACTAACCTTACTCTTAGCTCAGCAAAACCCTGTATGTCTGAACCTGCTCCAAGCTCATCCTCCACATACAGTAACAGGATAATGTTGCGACCATCATCCACCTGGTAAGATAAACACAATGGTTATACTGACATTGACAAAAGATCTGCTTTGTCATCCACTTGGTACCACCTGTCAGCCCTATACCACTGTCCTGCAGCTTCCTCAAGACCTTATACCTTGGCCTTCTATCTCTCGTGTCCATCCACTCTCTTCTTTAACTTGGGAATCCATCCGTCTTCTAGTGCTTTCTTCCAGCTGACAACTCCACCAACAAATACCTGTTTGGTTCTTCTCCAAGGACTCACACTCCTCATCCATGCCAAGCTCCCACTATTTCCTAGATTCTACCTGCATTGCCTCTTCACATCTTCCTGGTTCTCGACCATCAGTAAGCAACAAATAAAATAAAGAAGGTGAACAATGAATATGAGGTTCACATACCCTTTCTGACCTCTATATGAGCGTTTGAGACCTTTTCGATAGCTTGTTGTTCGCCCACCATCCATTCCAGTGATCGATCTCAGCCATCTCCCAATCTGCACCCGACCGACGTCGATTTCCTGCGACTGACCCTGTCTGCCGACGTTGGTTTCCTGACCGATGCTGGTGTACCTATTGTTGATGTCAGTTCCTATGTGATTGATGCTGGTACCTGTGTTTGCCTGTGAGTGATGACTTTTTACCCGTGAGCTCCTTTTGGATCAAACCCTTGTCCATATCAACACAACCCTACTCAAAATAATTCAGTCCCCTCAGTTGATCTCTATCCATCATCTCCTCCATGAACACCAAGGCCTTCCAGTTCTTAAGTTTATCAAAGATATCTGTCTTCCGCTTAAGAACATGCATTCCCCTCCTACATATGTGACCAAGCCTACAAAGCCACATCTCTGCAACAAAAGGTGAATCAGTAATATAAGTAGATAGATAAAGGATACCTACTTTCTTACCACCATCTAATTCAAGTGCATCCGCTGTGAGAGTTACTGTGCATCTCCCATCACCCAACTTTCTTGAAGAAATTATACTCATCTCCAAGACTGGTACCTACATAACCTTCTTCAACACCTGTGTGTTACCCGTCTGCAATTTCAGCTTCACTTCCCCTTTGCCAACAATCTAACAAGGCTCACCAACCCCTAAATAAATCTCTCCAAAGTCTCCAAAGACATACCCATGAAAAGATGCTCTATTTCGGGCTGCATGGAAAGAGGCAAAAGAATCTGTAAACAAAGATTCTACTTTATCCAGAGCAACCTGTGCAACATCATCTGCAACATCTGCTTCTACACGCTGATCTTCTACTGACCAACAGTCTCCCTTTACCTACTCTTTTTTTCCATCAATCAGACCATTCGTGCTATTCAGTTTCTCCATTTGTAGCTTACTTTCTTTTGCCATTGCTATACTCCCACTCAATATGAAACCCCTGTGAGTGACCTATAATCAACAAACACTAACCAGATCTGAAACCACCTATTAGTAACCCAACCAAAAGCTCTGATACCAACTGTCAGAATCTTGCTCCACCAATTAGAGCATATATGATTACCTCTTGTATTAGCAACTAAACATGGAATTTAACTAGAATGAATAAGTAACTAGAAATATGAAACAACACAGGTTATGAGAGATAATACATAATTGTATTAATAGTCACTCTGAAGAAAATACAATAAAGAAGATGTCACTTCTTCTTCCACCTCAAAGGCTTGCCACACCTCAAGGACTTCTTCCCTCTCTCTCTCGGTCCCAACAATCAACTCCAATATAGAATTGATGTTCACCTCCACCAGTCAGTAACACGCTGCCAGTACACCAAGCACACAACCCTACTCCAAGTAGATCTCCTGCTCTATGCTATCACCTGCAAATCATGAGACCTTACTCACCAATGTAGATCTCCAAAAGAAGCCATGCACACCTGCTGACCAAGATCATACATACACGAAGAACCCTTCTGATTCTCCAAACTAGCACCCACACTTGGTAGTATGGCACTAGGAGGAACACACCATTGCTCTCTTCTCTCTGAAGGAGCTTATTTTGCTCTCTTACTCTCTAGCACTAGTTTACATTTGATAGGACCTAAGTTCCCCAAAGCTCTGACACAACTTGTCAGAATTAAGAGCACACATGATTACCTTTGTATAAGCAACTTAAACATGCAGAAATAACCAGAAGAACAAATAACTATCAATGAGAAAACACACAGAATATGAGAGGCAACACACAATTGTATTCAACTCATTACAAAGGAAATTACAATAAAGAGATCACACTCTTCTTCCACCTTTGTGAGGATTCCTCCTCAAGGGCTCCAAGTAATCTTCCCACCTGAGTAATCTTCTCTCATAGGTCACAACACACAGTTAACACAAGCTATTGTTCACCTCATTGTAATACCAGTACAACTGAGTACGAACTGGTACTCCAAGTAGATCTCACCATGATCCTGCTCCTGATGTATTGTTGTCACCTTGATCTTGCTCCCCCACCGATCCTCTTCTGACCCTCGCATACACACATCCCTGCAGACCAACCTGATCTTACTTATCACATGTAGATCTCCACCATGATCTTGCAACACCCTGCATATCAAACCTAATCTTACATACATGAGGAATCCTACTTGATTCCACCATGGGAAGAACTCTCCAAGTTCTACACTTGGGTTCTACAAGTTCTACATAGTTCTTCACTTAACAATATAGCCCATGAGTCTATTATATAGATCTCATGCATACACTAATTTAGACAAGCAGCTCAAGACTCAAACTGGTCTTCATCATGCAAACTCTCTGTTCACTTAACTGACTATTCGTCAACAGCAGTTTTAACTGCCACAGGCGACCGACGTCGGTCCCTGTCTTCCTAGAGGTGACCAACGCCTGCCGATATCCTGCCGATGTTGGTTTCCTTCTACGCTTCCCCTAATCGACATCGGTTGTGGCCTGCCGATGCCAATGACTGTCATGCTCATAAACCTCCTTCTGTTTGCAACAAGGTGAAGCTTTTAGCTCCACACCCTAACAATAAAGGGATTTGCACAATGTTTAATGGATTGAGTGCTTAAATGTATAATATGTATGTTGAGATCTTGTGAGTTTTTGACTTAACTTGTTTATGGCATGCCTATAGCTCATGAGGACTCCAACACTTGACATAAGAAATGATTTAAGTATGGGTAAGACCATATGCCTCATAATGATACATGTGTCTAAGCATGAACCTAAGCCTAAGTACCTCAAATAGGTACCCCAATGACCCTTCAATCCCCTGAGTTTCATTAAGCCAAGGGAACCAAAGGCTTACACCCATGCAGCTATAGACCTACTTCATATCTGCCTATGCCTCATAGACAATCGATTTCCCCCATCCTAAGATGGATTGAAACCATGAATGCACCACTTGTTAGGAATAAAGTCCTGATACTACATGTTAGATCAATGAACTATATCCTATAGTGCAACGAAATAAAATGTAGAACACAAGCTACATAAAATAAAGATAAGCAAGACGACATATTACACATAGATTATGTGGAAAACCCTTGCAAACAAGCAAGGGAAAAAACCATAGGAAATTGGTAGTTTTAGACTTCATTAATAACTCAACATCACTCTCTTATACAACAACTTTTCCATAACAACTCTTTTTGTGCTTCCAAACAAAACACTCAATGCTTACACTTGAAGCATTCATGTTGTGAACAAAGCATAATCTAGCCTACAAGATCCAACCTCCAAACATGCAAGCCCAAAGCTTGCATGGATCCATTAAGTGGATGAATTAATAAAGAGAGATTCATGCTTATTGATAGCATTTACAACAAGACAGAGAGGGGAGAGAGGATGAATAATGGCACAAACAAATTCACCACATTCCATGTGGGGTGAACAATGATCATCATTGTCTGTCTTCATGTGCAAGGGTTAAAAAATTGATCCATCCATTATAGACAAGATCCAAGCCACTTTCATGTAGCTCCAAACATTGTCTCCCACTCCACAAGTGAGGACAAACAACAATAAACTTCTTGTCTTCATTCTCCATGTGATCACATGAATCTAAAATATGCTTGTAATCATCTTTTGATTCTTTCCACACATGAGAATCATGGGGTCCATTATAAATTTGACCCACACCAACCGCTTTATCTTTTTCACCATGTGACACCACCCATGTTACTACCAATGAAAAACCCATGTGCCTTGGTGGAGTGCTATGCCCCACTCCCATCACATGTGACCTTAATCTTGCATAGTGATCCTTGTCTCCCACTTTTCCAAGTGCACACATGTGTGAGTCAAAAGATTCCCACTTTTGACCTTACCTCCTATTTTGACCTTCAAATATGCTCTATGGGCCATACCACCCAATGTGGGTCATGCCAAGTCATCATCTATCCACATCACTAACCATCCACATCACCACCAAGACACATCACTATGAATAGTGACCATGAATAGTACTTGTGAGTAGTGATTCATGAATAGTGACTTCACATCCTAACATTCTCCCAGTTGAAGTCAATATACATAGGAATTTACAAAACATGAGTATTCTGTAACCAACTACTAACCAATGCCCTCTGCTACCCTGGCACAAACCCAATAGAAGTTTTATTGCACTACTAAAAATTCTCTATCCTGAATGACTTTTTCAACATCTGCTCCATAATAGTAGATTTCAACATTGAAATGACCAACCACTTCTCCACACCATAGACCAATCCTCCAACAATATTTTGCCATGAATCATCCATAACTCCCACTGCTTGGGAATATCCAGTTTAGTGCTCACCATGGCAATCATGAGGCTTTCCTACTCTTGATGAATCCAATACATAGGACACAACATGTCTTCTCCTCCTTTGGAACACTCTTGGGAAGGCAACTCAAAATGAAATAATTGGGGTAATTCCTTGCTTTCTCATCTTTTTGCATCTCCATCCTTGGTTTGCTCCACCATACCACCTCCATTTCATGTGTTCCAACTGAGCCATCAAAACAATGATCATATTGGGGCCTACTTCTAACATGTATATCAACAACATCCACTATCCACTTTGGCTCTCTATGCAGGTAATGAATATCCTATACTACATGTGTTCCACCTACACAAACACATACAATGACTTATTCAACATGCAAAATAACAACACCTTTGCCCCAAATTTATCTCTATCTCTCCCTAAGAGAGATCACCATGTAAGAGTAACATTGTTCCATCTCTGAACAACAACTAATGCACATAACACTCTTAATATTAGTGAGGAGAAAAGATATCACATAATTCAAAACCAACCTTCTCCACATAGCCTTCAGCTATCATCATGATACAAGTGGACCAATCATAGGTCCAAAGAAGTTGCCACGTTTCTTGGTTCATCATTGCACCTATCAATTTTTTGAGCTAGCATCTAAAATGCACCCTACTCTACCAAATATTTCCAAACACCAACTCATGTGCCTACAATATTAGTCCATGCATCAATTTACCTATCCAATCACCATAATTGTATACACAACACTCCAAAACCTTGAGTTCAATGGTCAACACTAGCCTCCTCTTTTTGGGAACACTAGGTCTCACTTTTTCATCTGCATATTCATCTTCCTCTTCCTCAACTACTTAAAAAACAAGTACAACTTCAAGTTTGTCTATACCTCTTTCCTTTGCATGGATTTTTTTTCATCTTCAACATTTGGTTTACAACATGTGGTCAATAGGATACCACATCAAAAACCCTTTTGTTTTGTTGTCAAGAACTACAAGGTCATGCCTTGTCTTCCACCTCTTCCAAAGGATTCCATCTTGCTCCTCAAGCTAAAGAGTTACTCCAATAGCAAGAACATTGTGTAGGCTACTGACTTGTATGGCTAAGCTTTTTCAGCTTTCTCTTCTAACTCTCTTGTGGGCTTCTCCTCATCAACATGAAGAGATCAGGATCTTCACCAAGATATACTCCACCTATGCTCCACAAAGAGATACTTGCAAAAAAAAAAAATCTTTTTTTCTTCATTAATCTCCAAGTCTCTCCTCCTGTCACAATAGCTTCACCTTTCACACAACCATCCAACAATATAAAACACTCACACACATGAATTTTTTCACAATGGCTCTGATACCGTGTGTTAAAGCCATGCATTGTTAGCTTTAAAAACCAAAGCTCTGATATCAGATGTTAGGAATAAAGTCTTGATACTACATGTTAGATCAATGAACTATATCCTACAATGTAAGGAAATAAAATTTGGAATGCTACACAAAATGAAGACAAGAAAGAGGACATAGTACACAGAGATTACATAGAAAACCCTTACAAACAAGCAAGGGAAAAAACCATAAGAAAAATGGCAGATTCAGACTTCATTAATAACTTAGCATCACTCTCTTATACAATATTTTTTCCATAGCAAATCCTCTTGTGCTTCCATATAAAGCACTCAATGCTTACACCTGAAGCATTCAAGTTGTGAACAAAGCATAATATAGCCTACAAGATCCAACCTCCAAGCATGCAAGCCCAAGGCTTGCATGGATCCATTAATATGATGAATTAACAAAGAGAGATTTATGTTTATTAATAGAATTTACAACATGAGAGAGAGAGGGGAGAGAGGATGAATAGTGGCACAAACAAATTCGCCACATTGCATGTGGGGTAAATAATGATCATCAAAATTTGTTTGTCTTCATGTGCAGGGATCAAAAAAGGGGTCCATCCATTATAGACAAGATCCAAGCCACTTTCATGTGGCTCTAAACATTGTCCCCCACTCCACAAGTGAGGACAAAGAACATTAAACTTATTATCTTCATTCTCCATGTGATCACATGAGTCCAAAAGATGCTTGTAATCATCTTTTGACTCTTTCCACACATGCGAATCATGGGGTCCATTAGAAATTTGACCTATTGGGTAAATATTTTGTTAGTCAACTATCTGATTGATCAAAATAGGTCTTATCATCCACAACAAAGGAGATTGGTCAGCCCAGTGTGCAGGTTTACTACATCAGAGATGGACAAATCTCTCCTCTCATCAAGGGGAGGTTCCCTATGAATATGCAGGAGCTATATACTATATAAATAAGCAAAAAATAACACTCAGGGGTAGGATATACCATCCATCTCTCTTTTTTCAAAGATGATGTTCACAAACAGAGTAGAAAATCTTGGTGAAGACATTGAAGGCACTTCTCTTCTTTCAGATGTGATCTTACAGGGAACAATAAGAGTTCTTTCATGTAGTGACAAGTAACTGGTAACCAAGGGCGTAGTAACTAGCAGACTGAGATGTAGCACAAAGTCTCCACCTCGACTGCCCAAGAGTGAGATACAAAGGATAATGAGGGCAAAAAGTCATCCCAATATCCTTTACATAGGAACAAAAAATAAACACACACTAAAGACAACTATGACAACACAAAGTCTGAAAGTAACTAGCTTCGGGACATCTTACTTATCACTTCCACTAGCTTTGCTTGTTAAATTGAATAAACCAGAATACATTCAGGAAATAGACATAAGAACAATCTCCTAGAATGATACAAGATATAACAACACAAAATTTGAAAGTAACTTGCTTTCTGATTAAAAAAAAAATATGATGAACAATCTGAGCTCAAAGTCTCAGTAATGCCTTTCAATTTGGGCAGAGTCTTGCTTCTGTGAATAAAAGATCTCTTTTGCATAATGAGAGAAATTACAATGTATAGTAAGCAAATAAGGCTTGGCACTCTTTCTCATGGGATGGCCCATGCTGTAGTCAATGCCTTGAATGCGTTTCCAGATTTGTCAAAGGACTATGTTGAAAATAGGGCAGCTATCTTTACTATGGCATGTCATTTCATTTCATATGTCTTCTCCTGGGTCTGGATCATTTGGTCTATCCCCTCTGATGTCTATGTAACTATCCATTTTGTCTTTACTCCAAGGGAGACCAATAGGCTGTGCCTTTAATGTTTTCAAGCTCAAAAATCTACTTTGCAGACTGTTCCAGCTACCGAAATAGCTTCTACCTAGATATTTCCCTCTTTGTCTCTTCCTAGTTTTGTCTTTTCCTAGAATCTGAGCCCTCGAGGCTATATTCTTAACTTTGCTGGCTCTTTTAGCTCCTTCTCTTAGCAGCTCCTCCCTTTGGTGTTTTGGCCTTTGAATGCATTCGATCCCGCGATCAAGCCTTCAAAGATCAATGGCTATTTCATTGTTGTAAATTTGATATCTTCAAGCCCATCATTTTTTGAAAGCCAATGGCTAGTTGGTTTCCCTAAATTTGATGGCTTCAGGGACGTCACCGAATGTTTGGATCTCAACGGCTAGTTCACGATGTTTGATTTTGATGGCTGCAGGGCTGTCATCTTCCTTGGAAATTCCTTCGGCATTGCATCTTTCACTCTTTTCATCAGGCTTTTAGCATTTAGGCTTTTTTCATTGGGATTTTTCTTTAGACATTCTGTCTGAAGGAATTCTTCCTTTTCCTTAGCCACTCCTTTCCTTCCTTTCAGTCGAGCTTTCTTCCTGGGTGAATTCCTTCAGACAAAATGTTTGAAGGAATTCCTTCAGACAATTTGTCTGAAGGACTCTTGCCTTAACAATTTATGCTGCGGGAACTTTTCCTAAAGAATTCCCACTTTCTACCTTCTCTTTGACCCTTGAATCTGTTTTTTGCCCTCCACAAGGGCATTTGCCTTCAGTCCATTGCCTTCCACAAGGGCATTTGTCCCTTCGACTTTAGGGCAGTCCCTTAAACCTTTGATTGAACCAACCGATTGAACCAACTTTGGTTCAACGATTCAATGGTTCAATATCTTTATTTGGCTAAGTCTTTTTGATCTCTCAAACCAAATGCGTTGAACCATTTAGTTGTTGAACCCATTGAACCAATAAACCAAAATGGTTCAAGGTTCAACGGTTCAATGGTTCAAGGGTTCAAGCCTTTGTTTTCTACTAAGTGTTTGAAGCTGTGGAACCATGAACCGGTTGAACTTGATGAATTTTGACAAAGCGCTTGACTCTTTGAAGCTTGTCGATGTCATTGAACTTTAAACCCATTGAACCCTTGAGGTTCAACGGTTCAATGGTTCAATCCTTGCTTAAAAGCTTGCTGATGAACCCTTTTGGGTTGAACCAAGGCATTGAACCAATCCTGAAAATGCCTAAATGTTAGAAACTTGCTTTTTTGAGAGAATTTACTTGCTAAAGATGTTGAACCTATTTCTTTCCTACAGAATCTGTAGAAACTAACCTACAGAGTCCGTAGATTCAAGTTCATATAACTGGGGGAGTCTGTAGAAATGAGTTCATAGAATTTCTACCTGTAGAGTCTGTAGTTCCACCTGCAGAGTCTGTAGTTTTGAGGCCTTGAAGTCTGTAGAAATTGAGTATGTAGAAATGAACCTACAAAGTCTATATAAATAGGTCATGCAGAGTCTGTAGAATCCAGTCCAGTAGAGTCTGTAGAAACTAAGTCCGTAGTTTTCTCTAACCTTGAAAGAGTTCGTAGAAATCTAGCTCACGGAGTCCATAGAAACTTATCTGCAAAGTCTGTAGATTCAAAAAAGTTTGAAAAATAGAGAATTTGAAGGCTCATGACAAATTTTTAGAAGAGAAGAGAGAATTTTTGGCTTGTAAGACCAAAAATAGTTCATGTGTTGTCTCAAAAATGAGTGGTAAATTTTGGGGAACAACAGCTGGCTCCAGTTAAGGAACTTCCTTCATTTGAAAACTTGGAACAACTGAGGGGAGTAGAAACCAGAATCTCCAGTGCCTTGAAGTATGCCATTTGGCTATGGAGTCATGCTACCCAAAAATAAAGGCACCAAAAATGAAAATGAGCAACAAAAATCACAAAAAAGAACTAAAGACTATATAAATATACATATGTACAGGTGAACTTATCTGATACTTCAAGAATTGAAGTGATTTAGATGCTGCCCATTGTGAGACAATGAAAATGGCATTCTGTCTTGATAAACTAGCAAGAAACCATTTTGTCCCTAGAATTAGTGATGGGGGAATGGAACTCTCCACCAGGAATCACATTTTTTGTGCACTCCTTTTGGTTCCCTTTTCTTGCCTCATGATAAGACGTGGTCTCCAATCTGAAAACCATGAATTTTTGCTTTCTTGGTGAACAGTTCCTTTTCCTGACTTTGGCACACAGTAGTATGGTCCACTACCATAGCTTGTTGTTCTTCTGATTCAGTCCAGCACATGTTTTGATTATCATCATCAAACACCTGACAAACCACCAGCTTGGCATCTCCTTTGGTGTGAAGGAGTTCGACACCTTTGTCTTGAGTAGCCTTCAACCTGAGTAACAGAGATTCATACTCAGCAATATTGTTGGTGTTGCTAAACTACAACTCATATGAAGTAGGAAAAATATCTCTTTGAAGAGATATCAACCCAATCTCAGCTCCAACACTGATAGAGGAATTGTTGCCATCGAATTCTAGGATCCAAACATCATCAAAAATTGATCTTCTTTCAAATATCTCATCATTAGAGAGGGAAGATCCTTTTTTTATCTGTACTACACCTTACTAATTCTTTTGATGTCTCATTTGAATCAATTTTTAGATTGCCACCTACAGGACTTTCATCTGCTGAAACCTAAACTGTTGAGTTGTGGAGCTAAAAGCTTCACCAAATGAGCAAATGTAGAGGTTGCTGGTGTTACACAGTCATTGACATCAGTCAAGATCGACTGACATCGGTCAAGGGTCGATCAAAATCTGCCAACCTTGGTTATGGATCGGCCGACATCAGTCATATACAGACAGACAGAGACTGACGTTGGTCATCTGTGCATTTTTAGAATTCTATTTTTGAGGAAGAATAGATTGTTTGCATGAAAAGATTAACTGTTTATTTTGAGTCTGCATTTCTATTTTTGGCAGGATAGATTTGAACCTTTGATTAAGAGGTGCATTTAACGGTGGAAAATGCATAGCTCATGAATCCTAGTTCTATATAATAGGGTTAGATCTTCATAGCTTGTAAGTGAAAGGGGTAGACAATTTAAGGATTGAATTGGTTGTAATTGAGAGAGAGAGAAATCTTGAGGAAAAGAGATTTGTACATTTGAGAGGTGTGAGTAGAAAAAAGATTTCTTCATTGTATTTCCTTTTAGAAGAGTTTAATACAAAATTAGTTGTTTCTTGTATCTCCTATTCTTTGTTGTTTCTGATTTCTAGTTACTTATTATTTCTAGTTTAATTTCGTGTTTAGTTACTTATACAAGAGTAATCAATTGTACTCTGTGAGATCCTAACAAGTGGTATCAGAGCTTTGTGTTCTAGATCCTAACAAGTGGTATCAGAGCTTAGTTCACTAACAAGTGGTATCAGAGTAGGTTAGTGTTTGTTGATTATAGAATTCACTCATAGGAGTTTCTAATTGAGTGGGAGTAAAGCAATGGCAGAAGAAAGTAAGCTAAGAATGGAAAAATTTAATGGCAATAATTATCAATTATGGAGGATGCAGATAGAAGATTATCTGTATCAAAAAGATCTATACTTACTGTTGGGTGGCATTTCAAGCAAGCCCACATATATGCAAGATGAAAAATAGAATATTCTTGATAGAAAGGCTCTTGGATCTATAAGGTTGAGCCTGGCATTTTCTGTGATTTCCAACTTATCACAGGCAAAGACAACGGTAGAGTTAATGGATACTTTGGCAAATTTATATGAAAAGCCCTTAGCTTCGAATAAGGTATATCTTATGAAGCAATTATTTAATTTGCAAATGCAGGAAGGTGGATTTGTATCTAGTCATCTTAATGATTTCCATGCAATAGTAAATCAGTTAAATTCAGTCAAAATAGTTTTTGATGATGAAATTAAGGCTCTCTTAATCTTATGTTCTTTACCTAAAAGTTGTCATAGTTTGGTAATGGCAGTTAGTAATACTGCATCTGCTTCAAATATCTTGAAAGTTGATGATGTTGTTAGTGTAATTTTGAATGAAGAAATTCATAAGAAAAGCATAGAGGAAACATCAGGTAATGCTTTAAGTATTGAAATCAGGGGAAGGCAAAGAGAGAAGGGCAAGTAAGGGAGATCAAAGTCAAAGATGAGAAGTAGATCCAAATCCAAAAATAGAAGAATATCCTGCTAGAATTGTGGAAAGAAAGGGCATGCAAAGAAAGATTGTTGGTTGAAAGATAACAAAGTAAATTAGCATGAAGGTAATGAAGAAGCAAAAGTTGTAGGTATTGTTGCACATGATGCTCTTACACTTTCTTTAGATAATAAAGTAGAATCTTGGGTTTTAGATTCTGGTGCCTCTTTCCATCCAACCCCAAATAGAGAATTTTTCAATGATTATGTCCATGAAGATTTAGAAAAGTTTATTTAGGGGATGATGAGCCTTGTCAAATTGATGGCAAAGGAAAAGTGCAGCTGAAATTACAGAATGGCAACACATGGGTGTTGAAGGATGTCATGCATGTACCTGTCTTAAGCAGAATCTGATTTTTGTAGGAAAGTTGGGTGATGAGGGTTGCACAATAACTCTCACAGCTGAATCTTGGAAAGTTTTCAAGGGTGCACTTGTATTAGCCAGAGGTAAGAGAGTAGGTACACTTTATCTATCTACTTGTGTTATTGATTATTCTCCTTCTATTTTATCTACTTCAGATGTAGATGCAAAGTTGTGGCACTGTAGGATTGGTCACACAAGTGAGAAGGGAATGAATGTTCTTAAGTCAAAAGGTAAGCTTTCAGATTTGAAAAGCACAGATCTAGATTTCTGTGAGCATTGTATTTTTGAAAAATAGAAAAAGGTGAGATTTCTCAAAATTGGGTCAACAAAGAAGAAGCACAAGTTGGAGTTTGTTCACACAGACGTGTGGGGACTAGCTCAGGTAGCTTTTATTGGAGGATCACGATATTATATTTCTTTCATTCATGATGCTACAAGAAAGGTATGGGTTTATTACATAAAGAGGAAATCTGATGTTTTTGACACTTTTAAGAAATGGAAAGCTTTGGTTGAGAATGAAACAGGTTTGAGATTGAAGTGCCTTAGATCTAACAATGGTGGTGAGTACTACAGCAATAAATTCAACAGTTACTATTTTATGAGTGGAATACATAGGGAAAGGATGGTTCCAAGGACACCTTAGTAAAATAGAGTTGCTGAAAGGATGAATAGAACAATAATGGAGCGTGCATGGAGTATGAGGTTGCATGCTGGTTTGCCCTTACAATTTTGGGCAGAAGCTGTAGATATTGTGGTTTACCTGATTAACAGAGGACCTTCTACTACACTGGATGGTGGAATTATAGAAGAGGCATGGATAGATAAAAAGGTAGATCTTTCATTTCTCAAAGTTTTTGGTTCTGAAGCTTTTGTGCACATTGATAAAGAAAATAGAAAGAAGCTGGATGCTAAATCTATGCGGTGCACTTTTATTGGTTATGGTTGTAGAGATTTCAAATTATTGTTATGGAATTTAGAAACTAACAAAATTATTAGTTGTGATGTAGTTTTCAATGAGAAGGTGATGTATAGTGATCAGTTCAAGAGGCTGAATAATTCTGAGCAGGGCAATGTTGATTTGGATGAGGTTGTGATCCAAAATGAGCTCACGGGTAAAAATAATCACACACAGGAAAACACAAACACTGACGTCAGCCAGGCAAGAACTAACGTCGGTCAGATAGAAATCGACATCGGTCAGACAGAAAATGACGTCGGTCAGGTGGAACTGATGTCGGTCAGGTGCAGACCGACATTGACCAGAGATGACCGGGATCAGTCACTGATAGAAAAAAATTTGGGTGGACAGCAAGCTGTGAATGAGTCTCAAACGCCCATAAAGAGGTCTAAAAGGGTAAGTAAACCTCTAATTCATTATTCCCCTTCTTTACACTACTTGTTGCTCATTGATGGTGGAGAACTAGAAAGTTTTGATGAGGCAATGCAGGTAGAATCCAAGAAACAATGGGAGCATGGCATGAATGAGGAAATTAATTCCTTGAAAGAGAACTAAATATGGGATTTGGTTGAGTTGCCAGCTGAAAAGAAATCACTAAAAAATAAATGGGTATACAGGTTAAAGGAAGGAGAGAATGGACAAATGAGACATAAGGCCAGGTTGGTAGTAAAGGGATTTGCATAGAAACCAGGTATTGATTTTGGTGAATTTTTTTCTCCAGTAGTAAAAATGATGTCTATTCGGACTGTATTGTCTTTAGTTGCTATTGAAGATTTTCACCTTGAGCAGCTTGATGTTAAGACAACATTTCTTCATGGAGATTTAGATGAAGAAATATATATGGAACAGTCGGAAGGTTTTGAGGTCAATGGTAAGGAGAAATTTATGTGCAGGTTGAAGAAAAGCTTATATGGTCTTAAGCAAGCTCCAAGACAATGGTATTTGAGGTTTCACAGGTTTATGATAGAGCATGGATTTAGTAAATGTCAATCTGACCATTGTGTTTATTTTAACAGATTGGATAATGGTAGTTATATTATTTTGTTACTGTATGTAGATGATATACTTGTTGCAGGTTCACACATGTAGGATATTATTGAGCTTAAGATAAAATTAGCTCACACATTTGCCATGAAGGATTTAGGAGCAGCAAAGAAAATCCTTGGCATGAGTATTAAGAGAGACATAAAAAATCATAGTTTAATTTTATCTCAAGAGGATTATGTGAACAAGGTGTTGGAGAGGTTTAATATGCAGGATGCAAAATCGATAAGCACACCTATGGTTGGACACTTCAAGTTGAGCAAAGAACAGTGTCCTAAATCACATGATGAGGTTGAGTACATGAGTAGAGTTCCATATGCTTCAGCAGTTGGGAGCTTGATGTATCTAATGATATGTACTAGACCTAATATTGCCCAAGCAGTGGGAGTTGTCAGCAAGTTTATGGCTAATTCAGGAAAGGAACACTGGAAAGCATTTCAGTGGATTCTCAGATATCTGAGAGGGACCAGCAGTAGGCATTTATGCTATGGAGGGTCAAACACTTCTCTACATGGGTATGTAGATTTGAATATGGCAGGTGACTTGGATGGCAGGAGAAGCACCACAGGATATGTGTTCACTGTTGGTGGAATGACGGTTAGCTAGATTTCAAAGTTGCAGAAGGTTGTTGCCTTGTCTACTACAGAGGCAGAATACATTGCAGGCACAGAGGCTAGCAAAGAAATTATTTTGATGACTCGATTCATGAAAGAGTTGGGAAAGGAGCAAAAGAGTTTCAGATTGTACAGTGATAGTCAAAGTACAATTCATTTGGCAAAGAATTCAGCCTTTCATGTAAAAACCAAACATATACAGCTTACGTACCACTTCATTAGATAGGTATTGGAGGATGGTCTGTTGAAGCTGGAAAAGATCCATACAGATAAGAACCCTGCTGATATGTTAACAAAGCCAGTAACAAAGGAGAAGTTGAATCTTCATTCAACTTTTGTTGGTCTTCAAGATTGAACTTGAAGATGGAAAAACAAGCTAGAGGATGTTGCTATACAGGTACAAGTGCAGCTATTTATCTCCAAGTGGGAGATTGTTGAGTTGTGGAGCTAAAAGCTTCACTAGATGAGCAAATGCAGAGGTTGTTGGTGTTACACAGTCACTGACATCGGTCAGGATTGATCGACATCGATCAGGGGTCGACTGGAATCTGTTGACGTTAGTTATGGATCGGCTGACATTGATCATATGCAGATAGACAGAGATCGACGTCGGTCATCTGTGCATTTCAACAATTCTATTTTTGAGGAAGAATAGATTGTTTGCATGAAAAGATTAACTATTCATTTTGAGTCCACATTTCTATTTTTGGCAGGACAGATTTGAACCTTTGAGTAAGAGGTGCATCTAACGGTGGAGAATGCATAGCTCATGAATCCTTGTTCTATATAATAGGGTTAGATCTTCATAGCTTGTAAGTGAAAGGGGTAGACAATTCAAGGATTAAATTGGTTGTAATTGAGAGAGAGAGAACTCTTGAGGGAAAGAGATCTGTACATTTGAGAGGTGTGAGAAGAAAAGAGATTTCTTCATTGTATTTCCTCCTAGAAGAGTTTAGTACAAGATTGGTTGTTTCTTGTATCTCCTATTCTTTGCTATTTTTGATTTCTAGTTACTTATTATTTCTGGTTTAATTCTGTGTTAAGTTGCTTATACAAGAGTAATCAATTGTACTCTGTGAGATCCTAACAAGTGGTATCAGAGCTTTGTGTTCTAGATCCTAACATAAACATCCTCTATGAATAAGAAGTAATTACCCTTGCCTGAAGACTCAAATAGAATCTGAGCTTCAAGTGTTGATGTCTGTGTGACAACATATTTTGTCTCCTTTTTAGGGAATAACCTCTTCATAACACCTTTGACTAGAATCCTTGCTTCAGATAGGTCCATGCTCAATTCACCACCAACATTCTTGTAGAAGTCTAGTCCAAGAAGGATGCCATATGAAGCTGGGACGTCAGCCACCAAGACTTTCATCTTAATCCTTTTGTCTGAGAATGCTGCAAAAGCAAACTGGGCATCCTTGATTTGTCCCAATAGTGGTACTTATTTGTTCTCCATGGAGAAGCATCTACCAAATGTTTTGGTCAGTGTGAAACCAAGGGATTCTACCACTTTGGTAGGCATGACATTGTCTGAAGCTCTAGAATCAATGATGCAATTGCTCAGTTTGTGACCATTTATTAATAGGGAAACATAGAAAGGCTCTATTTTCCTAGGGTAGCAGGAGGAGTAATGACAAGATTGTTTGGGATGGGCATGTTCCTTGGGGGATCATGAGTTATCTTTCTAATCTCTTATCTTGTAGGGATGGCTTTATTCTTCACACACTCTACCAACCTATCCAACTGCTCAAGGTTGGCTTGTAGGAATTCAAATTCAATCATTTGAATTTTGGCTTTCTTGACATGTTCGATTATGTCAAACGACTAAAATAGATTATGAACAGGGGATAGGAGTTCATCCTTTTCATTTTTGGGAGGGGGAGGATTGATCTATGAAGTTGAAGTAGAAGGTGTAGATATGTTTGATGTACTTACCTTTTTGGCAATCATTGGGTCCTTTGGTTAGAAAGGCAGAGTGGTTCCCTACTTAGCAATTGAAATTGTAGGTTGAGGTCACTCCTTTGTCTTTTCTTTATCAACTTACTGGGCTGACTGGTTCTTGGACTAGGTGAACATAATGTATGATCCCTCAACTTCTTAGAAAGAGAAATCATGTTCAGTTTCCAAATATCCAACTGTTGAGTTGGTTGGAGGCACTTCAAGGGCAAGGTTCCTCTATGGGGGAGGAAGATGATTTGGCTGCCCTTGATTCCTAGTAGCATTGCCTTGATATGGTTGATTCTAAAATGTCTTCCTTAGAATATCCCAATTAGGAGGAGCAGACATACCTTGGGCCATTTGTCTTTTCAAGGCTAGCAGTTCATTTGCCAGCTTTTGCACCATTTGATCCATGGTGCATGTAGATGAATTCTCAGAAGATGAAGAGGATTTACCTCTGTTAGGATCTCTCCTTATCTTTCCTGCCAAGATAAGGTATCTTCCACCTCAGTAGCCAAGTCCTGAGCGGTAGCAAGGTTTATGTGGCTAACATGTCTCAGCAAAAAACTCACTTCAAGTAGTTGTGAGTTGATGAAGAAGAATTTAAGATTCTCAGGTGTTGGCTGAGCAATTGTAAGAATCCTATTCATCAACTTGTCAAATTTGGCTATGAAATCCCTCATAGGTTCATGAGGCTCTTTCTTCATTTGTGTGAGCTGGGCCAGCAGGGCATGTGCATCTTCTGTAGGCTTGAACTTGGCTTCAAATTTAGCTTTGAGTGTGTCATAGTTAGTCAATGATCTAGCTTGAAGATGGTAGAACCAGTCTACAGTAGCACCTTGTAGTGTTTCCACAAAAATTCTGACTTCCATGTCCTCAAATTCCATTCCTATCACACCATAGGATATACTAAAATCTACAATGTGTTCATCAGGATGAACTCTCCCATCATCAAAAAATTTGGAGAAATTCTTTCTTGAGCTGTGTGGAATTTCATGTAGAGGTGGAGTAAGATTGATTGGACCAAAAGAGTTACCCTAGGGGCCTTGAACTGCCATGATTGGATTGTGAAAAAGGGGGATAAAAAATTTGGGTGGAGTATGTATAGGCAAAGCTCTACTAACAGTAGAAAAGAAAGCTTTGCCTTGTGTTGATGTCTACTAACACTCCTGGATCATTGAAATTGAAGTTGGGGAGGGAACAAATTGGGATTTCCCTTCTGCACTAACTCAAAAATAGGGTCAACAACACCTTGGGCTCTTTGACTTCTAGTATAGCGTGGAGTTGCCAGATTGCAGGATAAAAATGGGAAGGGACTGGTCTTGCTTTAGCTTGAAGCTTGAGGCTTCAAATTGCTTGTTCTTCCCCAGCGGAGTCACCAAAAAGACTGTTGATGTGAAGCTGGTAGTGTTCTTTCCTACTTCACATCATTCCCCAGCAACATGAAATGCTTCAATTTGAATAGACTGGAAAAGGATTGGAAATGCTCATCGTTCCCCAGTGGAGTCACCAAAAAGACTGTTTAAGACCTATTTTACTCAATCAAACAGCTGACTGATAAAATATTCACCCAACATGACCCACACCAACCCTTTTATATTTTTCACCAGGTGACACCACCCATGTGACTACCAATGACAAACCCATTTGCCTTGGTGGAGTGTTATGCCCCACTCCCATCACTATGACCTCAATCTTGCATAATGATCCTTATCTTCCACTTTCCCATGTATACATGTGTGAGTCAAAATATTCCCACTTTTGACCTTACTTCCTCTTTTGACCTTCAAAGATGGTCTATGGGCCATACCACCCACTATGGGTCATGCCAAGTCATCACCTAGCCACATTACTAACCATCCACATCACCACCAAGCCACACCACCATGAATAGTGACCATCAATAGTGCTTGTGAATAATGATTCATGAATAGTGACTTCAGATCCTAACACCACCACCATTGAATTTACCAAAGCCCTTGAAGGATAGATTTGATCCATGGCACAACTAGCCCAACACAGATCCCAGTCCCTTATTTGTTGTGCTTTGGTGAGTGTATAAGGCTTGCACCTTATGTGAAGTGATGCCAACATAGTCAATTGTCAAATGTTGAGTGATATAGGATTAGTCAAGGCCAGTGCCATGTTTAAACAAGTCTAATTTTGACTTGGATAACTAGATAAGCGCCTGACAAGTTCCATGACTAAAGACACCTACTTTTCTACAACAGTAACTGACATTTTCAGGGTTGTCTTTAGTTGTATTGATTTCAAAAACATCTCATGCAATAAAATAATATACATATGAACTTTTATTAGAATCTTAACAAGAAACACTTGGTTTTAACATATATTAAAGAATCAAATACATGTATGTATAGATAAAGAGCAACAACACTTGGCTAGTTACCTATGATAACTAGTAGAGATATGTGGTCATAATCAGACAATATGATTCAAGGAAGGTCCTGAATATTAGCATATATATCTAACCCATAGGCAACATACACAACTATTTGTATCATATTCCACTACCCCGCATAACCATGCACTTGATTAATATAATTTCCATAGTCTCCTACCATGCAATCGTAACAAAAACAAGAATAATCCCTTGTCCACAATGGCTAACTAAAATTAGCAGTGCTCATCATACAATTCATAGACCTTGTAGTCATTATCCTTTGACAACTATGAGTTGATGTGAAATCGATCCCTATTTAAAATTTTAACTAGATGAAATCACATAATTAGATACACTCAATAGCAATTAATGGAATACATTAAATACATCACATACATGTGGTTTCCCAAAATAACTATGTGAAGGTGGACTCTTCCCAACTAGAGACTTATTGATTGAAAAATTTATCCTACACCATTCAATGACAGTTTGGGCATCACTCAATTAATCTATGGTGTATACCCTATGCTATTTCCTTATATAATTCTTGACGAAAGCACCAACACCATCATGTTCCCACTTCCCATGACCACTAAAAAAATCCATGAGTCTTATTAAGAAATCAATCATATCAACAAAGTGGGAAAAGATTCGTGAAGATTTGAGTTGCATAACATAATCATCTCATAAAACATAGTGTTTCTTGCAATTTACATGACATTTATCAAGATATTCAAATCAATATTGCTCAAAGTGTGTGTCATGGTATTATTCATCACTAATGTAGAAGTGACATTCCTTCATGATTAGTGGTTGAAAATAATAACTAGAACCCCCATCTAAATCCAGTTACACATGCCTATAACACATGCACCATGATAGTCCCTTGCTTCATGTGATAATATTATGTTTAAATCTCCTTTTGATGAGAAAACACATGATTTTTATTTAAACTACAACCACTGACACAATAGATCCTAGGGAAAATGTGCTATTTAATTCCTTAAAATTATTTTATTGACAATTAGAATAATGATACTATTTTATACGAGGACTAATCAAATTTCAAAAACTTTCCATAAATGTGGAAACAAGGACCACATCCTCTACAAAGTCTAACCTCTTAGCATATTTCCATACTTTTATCTCATACTTGATGTAGTTGAACTTATATAGAAACATGTATGTACATGTTAAATACATATTATACAAATAATTTCAAATTACATTTATATATAGTTATAAAATAATTGGAACTCGTTGCTTCGAATTTGTAGTCTGAACTATTTCTATGTCTTTACTGCTTATTGGAAAATTTTCCAATTTTCCACATGTCACAAACACCTTTAATTTAAGGCATGAGACTAACCACATTTTCATTAAACTTTTCACACATAATAGATGTTACAAAGGAACTTATGCATTTATTGGGGACATTATGTAACCCATCCATTGACTCTAATAACTTTTTATACAACTAAAATAAAGTGTTATACTAATACACAAGTAAATGAAATAATCTTTTGACATTCAATTTAATTTAATCAAACATAAGAGAAATTATGTGAAAGCTAAAATGAACTTGTTTATATACCTGATAATGAAGCTCAAACTCAACATGTTTTAAGGCTTTATTATGCTTCACATAAGGTTTCAAAATATTAAACATTTTTTACCTAAACTTAACATGTGGATTTTATACACAAAATTTGGCATACATCTCACATTACATTCTATCAATCTAATGTTTAGCATGTTCTTCGTATTATTTATGAGTAGTTATATACTTAATAACATTCATGACATTTGAAGATTTTTTTTAATAAAGAAATGAATTAATATGTAAACTAACCCTAGTTAAGACAAATTGATTGAAATATAGTGAAATGCTGAAAATGAACATTCGACAAGCAGAAATGAAATTAAATATTAAATTTGACAAAGTGAAATCAATAAAAATAAGACTAACTTTAAAATTAAATGACAAAATTAGTTATTTTTGTCTCAAATATGATCATGTTGACTGATAGATGACTAAATCAAGATAATATGAACAGAGCCTGCAAGTGCCCAAAATTAATACCTATATGACTAATCCAAAAGGGTAACCACACACTAGGAATCCTAAAAACATGGATGATTAAGGGAGGGTTTAAGTTTAAAATTTTACCATTAGAGTACCAAGACAAAAACATCCCATAGGGGACAATAATGTCTATCATTATTATCCCCTACTGGACATTTTTGTCCTTTAGGGAAACATGTGGCTTTTGGGTTTAGATTTATCTGAACAAATGCGTAGAGGTGTTTTTAGCTACTAGAACATTTATATAAGTGTCAAATAAAAAATTAAAATAGAAATAGGTCTATGTAAGTATTTAGGATAACATGAAGTAGAAAAATAGATCCATATTAAGTGCACATGTTAATTAAATTGAAAAAGGGCCAAGACATAATCAAGTATTCATGACTAGAATTAGGTGTCTACATTTCCCCCTCCTTTAGTCTAGAAATGAAATTACTAGATTAAAGGAAAGATTATACCTTAGTGTGTATAACACAATCTTCCTTTGGGAGAAGCTCCAAATGATTCAATTGTTCCATGAAAAATCCTACAATTATGCAAAAGTAGTTAATGTTCATATGTGATACTAAAAAAATGAATTGTAACTTGAATTTTAAAATATTTAAATAAAAAGGAAGTATTTAACATGCATGTTTGAACTGATGTTAATCTTATGATTTTTTTTAGAGATGATGATTCCTTGAATCATTGGAGAGATTGGTTCCTTAGTTGAAGCAATGAAAACTTTGAGGGCGATCAAGCGCCAAATTGAATGTGCATAAAATAAATAACACCCATTGAGGGATGCATAAGTTTCAATTCATCCTAACTAGTCTTTGTAACCCCAAGATGTGAAATGGGCTAAATCTATAATAGATTTATACACATAATGCTAGAGGACACTAAACCTCTAAGTTATTCATTATGCATTTTAACTGAATCAACCAGTACTAATAGATTATAGATTCTATTGAAACTTTGTACTTGAATTCATGATCAAAAGAGAATGGATAACATCAATACTTATACATGTCCCTAACTATCTAACAATATTGAAATTTTAAAAAATAACATAGTGTGTATGAATATCTATAATGCCCTCATTGATTAATTTAGAATTTTGTCATGTCCCCTTTTTAGTCGACATGTGTAGAGTAGATGATTAGCCTATTATGCGACCCTCGTAGGCTGATGAGATGGATAGAGGGTCTTGATGGAGCTGGGCTTGGATTTCATTTGGGCTCTTTCGGACATGAATTAAGGGAGATATTAATATTTGATTGATTTAATCAAATATTAATTATTTAGTCCAATTTTAATTAATTATTAATTATTAATTATTGGGTCTAATTTTAGGATCCTAATTCTAATTTAAGAATTGGTCTAATTTTAAGACCCTAGTTCTAAATCAAGGAAGCCCCAGTCTAATTTAAGGGAATCTAATTTTAGCAAGCACACCTTTGGAGGTGTATAAGAATCTCTCATGGGAGAGAGTTTGTATTCATGATTATTTTTGATATTGATTCTTGTTAAGAAATTCTTCTGTGAAGACTGAGCCAAGGGTTCCAGGATTCCAATTGCATTGAAGAACGTCAACTCTTCATTGTGTGCGATTCAGAGGTTGTGAAAGATCAGCTGATCTATTGCCAAATTGAGAGATAACTTCACCCAGAAGTTATCATAGTATTACAAGTATTTGAGAGATAACTTCACTCAGAAGCTATCACAAGGGTTTACAGGTATTTTCATTATTTTGGGTTTTGATTCAAGAATTATCCAGATATAGATCTTTTGTATTAGCCCATAATTCTACAGATCAGGATCAAGCATACAGGTTGTGTTATATCAGCGGCCGTACGAATTCCGTACAGATCCGTACGCATCAACAAAAAGTACAGGTACCAACATCGGCGAATAGATACTTACAGAGACAGACATCGGTCGACATACAACCGACATCGGTGAGATAACGACTACAGATCGACCGACGACGGCAGTATAACCGACGTCGGCGACTGTGTTTTTTCGCACAGCAGGCTGAGACGAACCAGATTCAGAATTCTTTCCCAGTTTGTGGAATATTCAGGCTATTCAGGCCGTACTTTCAATATTCTTTGTATACTTGACAGAGGATCTCTATTGTAAGCTTATGAGCAAATAAATAAGAGTTTATACTGTGATTTATTTATCTATTTGAAGATATTTTTGCAGAAATTCAGATAAGCAATTCAGAGCTTTGTTTTGATATTCGAAGGGATATTACAGTGGTATTAGAGCTTTAGAGTATATATATTCCCAATTGGTTGGGGATATTACAGTGGTATCAGAGCTAAATCCTGCCATCCTGAGGGTTTGAAAATCTTATGCAGCCACAAGAGTTGGGACCACACGGGTATTACACATGCAGTAGAGCTTTACTTGAAGGCACCCAGTTGTTAGAACATCAGCAGAGTATCATGAGTGACAGACGTGAGGGTAGCCCACCCAGGGGCCACTGACATAATGATGATCCAGGTACCAGAGAAACCTACCGTGAGATGACACAGGCATTACAGGCACTAACTACTATGATAAGGAGGATGAACCCACCTGATAGATAGAATGGGGACCAAGGTGATAACAGAGATGTTATGGTTAATCAGAGACCCCGACAGGCCCACTCCAGAACAGCGGATAGACCTACACGTCCTACGTTTGTGCAAGAAGAACCAGAAGTTCCCGCAGAGGAGGAAGTAGGAGATTCCTCATTTGCAGATGTCTACCTGGTTGCAGATGATGAGTGGAACTTATTACCTCCTCATGTTCAGGAAAGGATGACTTTTGATCATTTTGTTAATCTGAGGAGAGAGCACTACAGATTGGCTAGACAGAAGAGGAGACCTAGACACCAGAACAATGATCTTAAGCATGCTATGAGCAGGCTCACACTCGCGATGTTCGACGGTAGTGGTAAGGTCACAGCACAGGCCTGGGTTAGTAAGTTGGACACCTTCCTCACATTGCGTCTGATGGCCGAGGCAGATGCTATCAGATATGCAACACTACATCTTGAGGGAGTAGCTCACGATTGGTGGCACCACGGGATGGTGACACTCCATCATGATCGGATCACATCTTATCAGGAGTTTGTGGACAGGTTAGTAGAGCATTTTGACAGGAGGGATCCAGAGTCCTATTTTTGAGAGTTGGCACAGTTGCGTCAAAGCGGCAGTCTAGAGTCTTACATTGGTGACTTCCAGAAGTTATCAGTTATGGTTCCTGACATTTCAGAGAGGCGACTAGTAGTACTCTTCATGGAGGGATTGACAGAACCATTGAGAGGTTGGATCAAAGGCTTTGATCCCCCTTCATTATAGGAAGCTATGAAGAAGGCGTGCAGTATGGAGATGGCAGTGCCATCAAGTAGATCTAACTCCAGAGGTACTTCTTCATCTAGAGACCATAAGCACTCCAACGGGGATACAGAGAGACCGGATTTTAACATAGATAAATCCGGGGTTAAAAATGATTCAAAAGCCAATCCAGCAGCACCACCTTTGGATCGTGAGGCGCTTAATGAACTACGCAGGAAGAAGCTTTGCTTCTACTGCAAAGGTCCATATGATATCCATCACGATTGCCCTTTGAGGCCTAAGGGCAAAGCAAATTGTGTGATGTGGGCATATTATGAGGATGCGGAATCAGAAGATTTCGAACAGCAGGATAGTACTGAGGAGGTAGAGGCTTCAGAGCCTAAGGCAGATGCAGATTTAGAGCTTCATATACGGGAGGCACGCCTATCCAGCATTCAGTCGGATGAGTCATTCAGACTCCATGGAGTTTTGGCAGGGCAAAAGGTTACCACCCTTCTTGATACAAGAGCTACACACAATTTCATAGATGCTAGATTGGTGGAGGAGCGTGGACTCACTACCGAAGATTTTGAGGGAATTAGAGTTAAGGTAGCCGATGGTCACACTCTTAGGTGTGAGCGCATGATTAGAGATCTCCCATTGCGCTTGAACAACTATGAGTTCAAGGCTAATTATTTTGTAGTGAACATGGGGGACATATAATTAGTCTTGGGTATGAAGTGGCTTCATTCATTTGAGGAAGTTACTCTTCATCTCAAAGATATGGAGGTTCATTTTTAGGTTGATGGGAAAACACATATTCTTAAGGCATTACGGGGCAGCAGCTTCAAGCATATGTTTTTTCATCGGATGGAGATGCCTATACTACATGACATGATAGAGTGCGATGATGAGTGCACATTGGCACCAACACAGGAGAGATATGAGGACGAGCTTTGTCTTGAGGTGAGTTCAGTTCAAGAGTTAGCACATGTGGTAGAGGCTCAGCTTTCTTTTACAAGTGGGTCACATGTTGATGACGATATGTGTACAGGAGACAGAGGTGATGTGACGCCATTGGATGAGAGTGGTGATGGACAGGGCCTGGAGTTTGTGTTGGTTGACAGCACTGTAGATCGAGACTTCATTTGGGATCTGGGTATTCAGCAATTGCTTGAGGGCAAGCAATTTCAGGAGGGGTGGATTGTCATGTCCCCTTATTAGTCGACATGTGCAGAGTAGATGATTAGCCTATTATGCGACCCTCGTAGGCTGATGAGATGGATAGAGGGTCTTGATGGAGCTGGGCTTGGCTTTCGTTTGGGCTCTTTCAGACATGAATTAAGGGAGATATTAATATTTGATTGATTTAATCAAATATTAATTATTTGGTCCAATTTTAATTAATTATTAATTATTAATTATTGGGTCTAATTTTAGGATCCTAATTCTAATTTAAGAATTGGTCTAATTTTAAGACCCTAGTTCTAAATCAAGGAAGCCCCAGTCTAATTTAAGGGAATCTAATTTTAGCAAGCACACCTTTGGAGGTGTATAAGAATCTCTCATGGGAGAGAGTTTGTATTCATGATTATTTTTGATATTGATTCTTGTTAAGAAATTCTTCTGTGAAGACTGAGCCAAGGGTTCCAGGATTCCAATTGCATTGAAGAACGTCAACTCTTCATTGTGTGCGATTCAGAGGTTGTGAAAGATCAGCCCATCTATTGCCAAATTGAGAGATAACTTCACCCAGAAGTTATCATAGTATTACAGGTATTTGAGAGATAACTTCACTCAGAAGCTATCACAAGGGTTTACAGGTATTTTCATTATTTTGGGTTTTGATTCAAGAATTATCCAGATATAGATCTTTTGTATTAGCCCATAATTCTATAGATCAGGATCAAGCATACAGGTTGTGTTATATCAGCGGCCGTATGAATTTCGTATAGATCCGTGAAAATCCGTACGCATCAACAAAAAGTACAGGTACCGACATCGGCGAACAGATACTTACAGAGACCGACATCGGTCGACATACAACCGACATCGGCGAGATAACGACTACAGATCGACCGACGACGGCAGTATAACTGACGTCGGCGACTGTGTTTTTTCGCACAGCAGGCCGAGACGAACCAGATTCAGAATTCTTTCCTAGTTTGCAGAATATTCATGCTATTCAGGCCGTACTTTCAATATTCTTTGTATACTTGACAGAGGATCTCTATTGTAAGCTTATGAGCAAATAAATAAGAGTTTATACTGTGATTTATTTATCTATTTGAAGATATTTTTGCAGAAATTCAGATAAGCAATTCAGAGCTTTGTTTTGATATTCGAAGGGATATTACAGTGGTATCAGAGCTTTAGAGTATATATATTCTCAATTGGTTGGGGATATTACAAATTTGTAACTATATGTTGATGCAAATTGTAAATTATATTTCAAATTTGTACATGAACTTATATCATGCACTCAAAATTGTGTCAATATTTTCTTTGATCTTGCAATATGAGTGCATATGCATGACATATGCCTCCATAATCTATCAATAATTGAATTGTGAACCATTTTTTAATCTTTGAAACTATATTTTGTACCAAAACTAATTTTATATTTTGAAAAGGAGTATCTCATTTATGATAATCCCACCAAAATGCCACCCTTTTGAGGTGAGGGAAATGACCATAAAATTCACTCATCTCAAAATAAAATTTTAATTGCAACATGTGTAATAAGATGTAATCATTTAATATTGTAGTGAATGTGAAAAATATGTCACATAATAGGATATGTATCATTTTAATTATGTAATATATGAGGCAAGGCCTATATAATTTATCAATGAAGCTCAAAATAATCTAATGTAGAGTTAGTATCCTATGAATTATTTAGTGCATGCTATGAATATGACATTCATCAAACTTAACAAGCTCACCAATTACACCACACAAGTACAATGTCATAGATAAAGCCAAGGGCTACATACATGGGACATGTTCAAATGTCACATAATGAAAGATTGCACAAATAAGGCCAAGGGTCACATACAAAGGAAAAGAATAATGTCTCAAATAAGGGACATGTTCAAATGTCACATAAAACATAGGGTTAAAGAACAATAGCAATGGACATTTTAAAATATCACATAAAACATAGGGCTAAGGTCTAATAGTAATGGACATGTTCAAATGTCACACATACCAAAAAAGATTTCATAGAGATGTTCAAGCAATTATGCACACAAGATCCAAGGGCCATATACAATAGAAAAATAAGATCTATTATACTATATAAAATTAATAACTTCAATAGAATATAAAACTAGAAATGTAGACTAGACCATGTGTATGTGATGTGATCATATCCTATAAAATAACATATCCATGTACACAATGTAATATAGAGATGTTAGCAAGACATTTGTAAATATTATATAGCTCAATAGTATAGATTTCATGGAATGATAACACTAGAAAAATTGTAGCATGTGGATAAGATGCCTCCAATTCAACAAGGCTACTAGGCAGGGGGAAGTTCAATATCATGGTCCTTATAAAGTTAGTATGTCCTGCATAGTGCTCATGAATCCCTGTAAAATGCATGCATGATAGAAAAATAATATGTTATTTATCAATAATGAGATAAATAGCATATGAAAATGATGTGAACTATATGTCTAATCATGCAGAAGTAATGCTTTTAAATTTTTAGAATAATTAGAATATTTTTATATTTTTGCAATATTTATTTTTTTGGTAATTTTTAAAATTTTAAAACTAGAAACAATAGAACTAGTGTTTAACAAGGGTTCAAAATTACAAGAAAGGAGAAGGATGTAAAAAATCCACAACATGTGTCAATGTGAATTATGCATTAATGTCATGGCCATGTATGAACAAGATGCCCCCATTGTATATGAATTTTAACTTCAAAAGGTATGTAATGGACATAAATGAGTTTGTAGAGGATTGATCTTATATCCTCATTTTATCAAATGCACACTTGTTGAAGTGTGTAGTATGTATGAGTAATATAGCACATGAAAAGAAATATTTTGCATGTATAAATAGTGATTTCCATACTGAAAATAAGTGAAATGTTTGAAAATTGGCAACATTAAGACTCTGTATGCTCTATTTTTTATTTTTGCATGAAAATTTGCATAGGATAGGAATGTCCAAAATGAGACAGTAATGGTATAATTTATTGACCTTTATTGGTCAGTTCTAACCTTGATATAAAATGAAATTTTATCAGTGCAAACTTTAAAAAAAATAAGGTAAATGATAGAGTATGGCAAAATAAATCATTATTTTAGACTGTTTAGATCTGAAAAGTGAAAAAAAAGAGCTAAAATGCCAATAAAATAGTAAGAACCAAGGGTTAATAATAATTGATCAAATTAATTGCATGTACAAGTAAGAGAAAAACATGATGCAATAGTTAAGTAACTATGTACAAGAAATTATGCTATTATAAGCCAACAATCTCATCAAGGGGATGCCTCTGTGTAAGTCATATATCATGTGTGTTGTAACCATCAATTATATTTCCATATTCAATATGCATGGTAGTCATGTCATTCTAGTCATCTTTTGCATAATCATCGTCATAATCATAATCATCCTCTTGATCTTAAAATTATGGTATGTCAATCTTTTCTTCTTTTGTAGTTGTATATGTAGAACCAACTACTCCATATTTTGGTATTGAAATTTATGATTTCTATTGATTTTCCACATGTGTTATATCATGTGTCTTTGTTGTGATTAAGTTATTTATCTTTTCTTATATATATTATCTTTTGTATGTTCTTGTTCTATAGATTTGTCTTCTCTTGAAATTGTAACCATTGCACTCTCATGCTCAAATGTGACATAATCATGATTTTTACCCAGTGTTTTCCCCATTGCTCTCATCCATGATTTTCCTAGGTTTGCATTACATTCATCCAAGGTAGGGGTAAGTCCACCAACTTGGGGGACAAAAAAGGGCCTACCCATGGACATGATTTTATGGAAATTTAAAAAATGTGAATTTATCTAGATAATTAGATATGGTTACACTCAAAATTTGAGGTTGGTATAAAATGAATTGTAGCATTTCGAGTCTAGTTTCCAAAAAAAAAAAATTTAAAAAAATGGTCAAGTATAAATAGGTTAAACATCTAAAATTTGAAGAGGACCTCCTATTTTTTTAATAAAATTTGAATTGTACCATTCCGTGTGACCCACCATTTTTCTAGCATCGTTAAATATTGTTATAAACCCTTTGGTGAATATTTATATTAGATCTTCTAGTGTGTTATAAACTTTTTTATATTTTTTTGATGAATTGTTTTTTATATTAATTTTTTAATTAAGTTTATCTTGAAAACTAACCAAAAAATGGATAGCTATCCGTGCGACCCACCTTAACTACCTCAAAAAAAATGAAATTTGATTTTTTTTCTGAATGTGTGTAGAATTAGGCCTAGTTTGTTACCATATTATTTTTTTTTTAGTTGGATAAATGAAAACTAAATTAGATAAACATGAATAGGCATGTATGGGTGAGGCATGTAGTGGCCTAAAAAAGGTGTTGTTAGAAATAAATATAGTTTGAACCCTTAAAATAGCCCTAAAATTATAAAAATCATACATTTAGAAAGAAGATAATGTGCTCATCGTAATGGTAATAATTTTTTCAATTTTAATGTTGAAATCCATAACATATTTGGTGATTGAAGTTGAAATTTATTGGTTTTTCTAAAAACTCTTATTCTCGACTGTAGATGCACAGTCCCAAACCTTTGGCTCAAAAATCCAAGCCATTTCCAAGGCTAAAGGCTCAGTTTTCAATTTAAATTCAAATAATTCATTTGTGCTATGAAACATGAATGCATTGTATAAAATGTACATGTTATATTATGTATTATATAACACGTACGGCTTGCTTTGTTATAAGTTCAAAATGAACTCCACAAGAATTTCGGAGTTGCACGTGAAGCAAAATTTGTCCATAAGATTATATTTACTATTCTAAATGTTAGGTATAAGTTTAAATTTATACTTTAAATTTATTTTAGTAAATATAATAAATTAGGGTCACTCAACATCTAATAGAGTTGGTCTCACAGTTTCACACCTTATAATGTGGAAAATAGTTTTTCAAAATTTAATCAGGTCAGTACTTAGGCATTTTTAGGGTCTAAGTATTAATACTAGGGATTTTAGGACTTAACTTTTACAATTGATATCCATTTTTGGTAAACATATAGTCATTTAATAGGTTTTTGTGCCTTTCGAATTGATTCTCGACATTTTTTAGAGTCTTATGTTTTCCAAAATTGAAGTTTTCAAACCACTCACTTTGAAATTGATGCAAAGTGGTGTTATTAGGGTAGCGTAGGTCACATTAATGACCTATACACATCAAAAAACCACTTTACATGTTAATTTCACTTGATCATCACCCCTCCCTCATGCTTGATCACTCCCTACTCATCCCTCATTACCCCTAATAACTCTTTCATTAATCCTTATTTTCCTTAATCACTCCCTCATTGACCCTCACTATCCCTAATCATCTCTAATCACTCTCTTTCCATCCATAATCCCTCCTCTATTGACCCTCACTATCCTTCATCATCCATAATCACTCTCTCCTTATCCCTCCTCGACCCTCATCACTCCCTTATTAAACTTCACCATCCCTCATCATCTTTAATCACTCCCTCATCATCCCTAATCACTCCCTCATTGGTTCTCAGCATCTCTCATCATCTCTAATCACTCCCTCATTGGCCTTCACCATCCCTAATCATCGCTTCATCATCCCTAATTAATCCCTCCTCATTCCTCATTGTCTTTAATCGGTTCCTTATTGACCCTCACCATTATTTATCATTTATAATCACTCCCTCATTTCCCCTCACCATCGCTCATGATGCAGAGCCCTATTGCATACTCTTCTTGTCCAAACTCTTTGCTAATATCCACGTAGCTTTCACTTTGTCTTTTCTTACTTGATCTCTGTCTTTGGACCCTCCACACATTTTAAATTCACATCTAAATTTTATTCATTTCATTTATTCTCCATCATTATTTGGATGGTCTCACTAAACTCTTCATTTTATTCTCCTTAATTAATGAATTCACTCTCTCTTACTTGTAGACTATCCCCCTTACTAGTTTTTATGCTTTATAACAACTTAGATCAAATATTGTTTCTAGTTCCTTAGGCATTAATAGGGATCTTACACACTCACTTCCACTCCTTTGAGTTCTCTCTAAATTCTTCTCAACCCTACTTAACTTTTCAACACAATCAGGTCAGTACTTAGGCATTTTCAGGGTTTAAGTGCTAAACCTAGGGATTTTATGACATAACTTTTGCAATTGATATCCATTTTTGGTAAACATATAGTATTTTATGTTTTTGTTCCTTCTGGATTGATTCTTGGCAATTATAAGAGTCTTAGGTTTGTCAAAATTTAAATTTTCAAACCACTCACTTTGAAATTGATGCAAAGTGGTGTTATTGGGGTAGCGTAGGTCACATTGATAACTTGCACACATCAAACAACCAATTTACATGTTAATTTCACTTGATCATCACCCCTTCCTCATCCTTGATCACTTCCTACTCATCCCTCATTACCCTAATCACTCTCTCATCAATCCTCATTATCCCTAATCACTCCATCATTAACCCTCACTATTCCTAATCATCTCTAATCACTCCCTTATAATCCATAATCACTCCTCCATTAACCCTCGCTATCCTTCATCATCCCTAATCACTTTCTCCCTATCCTTCATCATCCATAATCACTCTTTCATCATCCCTCATCATACCTAATTTATTCCTCATCCGTACTCACTCCCTCCTCATCCCTCCTCATCCCTAATCACTCCTTCATTGACCTTAGTTGTCTTTCATCATCTCTAATCACTTGGGCTTATCATCCCTAATCACTCCTTCATTTATTATCACCATCCCTCATCATTCCTAATCACTCACTTCTCATCCCTCATAATACCTAATCAGTTTAAATGAGGATAATATTTCTTCACGTTAATCTTATTAAGATTTTGTAATTGATTCACAACTTTGGCACAAACACAATTGGGTTTATATAAGTTATTGATTTGGGTATGATGTGTCTATTATGCATGATTTCATGGATCTACCACTTGATATATTAATTCTCTAGAAATTATATGTTGTATAAAGAGGTTTGAGGTAGAGGTAGTTAAGGGATCAAATCAATAGTATTGTTTAGTGTATTGTATGCAAGAATTTATTTAAGTGACTAAAAGATATCCTTGTATTCATCTAGTTTATGGTTCAATTATTTCATCTTTGTTATGGTTGGATAAACCACACTATGATATGGTGACATAAGGATGTCATTAAAAATTTACTTCTTATCATTAACAGTATACTTCTTACTAAAACTAAAAATATTCTTGCACTTCTTGGCACTAATGACTGAAAGCTTATGAACTAACTATGATATATGGTATTTCAGACCCAGATAATCTATAACAAAATTTTAAGGATTTAATTCATAGACTACATGTCAATGGTAAATACATGGTTTACCACATGTAAAACATCACACCCTATAATAGTGAGATGTCACAAAGGATTGCATATTTAAAAAGTTTGATTTTGTACACCAAGTGACACTACTAGGTGATCCATTTATCAAGACCTACACTAGACCATACACTAGCATATGGTTATGGATGATTTATAAATTTCAAGTTTAATTTTTGAAAGTATGATTTAGGAGAAATTAAATTCTTCTAACTTCCATTAGAAATGATGAAGTGTATTGTCTCACCATTGATCTACATTTGTTAATGAAATAATATTTTTGATTCATATAATTTCTTGTTTGGGGAAGTAAAGATATTTTTAGTACCGACCATATCATTGGGTTCATAATATATTATCTACTTGACTTTTTATAATGCTAGATAATTTGTACCCACTTCTTGAGATGTGCAAGTAGAGATCTCATAGTGTGACACTCTTCGTTGGATTGAATATTGAAGTTATGAATTAAGCACCACTTTCCAATCATAGACTATTTATTCTAATCATTTGAAAATTATTTTTCACTCTCTAGTATGATGACTCAATCAATACACCTAAAAATAGAAGGCCTTAAATATAATTATTTAGATCATAAAATGTACTCATATGAAAAGCAATTGATTGGTTTCAGGAAATCACATAGCTTGGTGATCCTCATGTATTTACTACGCATTTTCGGTGCTATGGTGGTTTTACTTTCTTCTCTTTTTCTAGTGGATTTTAAATTGTGAATTACATCATTTCTAATAGGCCCATATTTTTTTATAGGTGTTAAATATTTGTGTTTCAAATTTGCCTCCACAATATTTTGATCACTATGTCTTATATTTTATGTTAGCACTCAACTCTCCACTTGTATCTCTTAACATTTTTAAAATCCAACAAAATACCACCATCAAGGTGTTGGATGGAGTGATTAAGGATGAGGGGGGATGAGGAGGAATTGAGTAGAGTTGATGAAAGAGTCAATAGGGATGATGAGGGTCAATGAGGGAGTGATTAGGGAGGATGGAGTGGTTAGGGATGATGAGTGATGGTGAGGATTAATGAGGGAGTGATTAGGGGATATGAGGGATGAGGAATGAGTGATTTGAGATGATGAGGTATGATGAATCAGTGATTAGGGATGATGAGGTGATTTAGGAGAAACACTACCCAATATAAATAGTGATCTAGTTTACATGTTTAGAGTCTTTAGAAGGTGGTCAATGTCATAAGAATTCTGTAGGAGTCTTTCTAAGTTTATAGTTTTTGTGTTAATTTTGAATTAGATTTGCATTGGACTTTCCCAGCAAATCTTTCATTTGAATTTTTGAACTTTCATAGAGCCTTCAATCTTGTTTCAAGAAGTCTAACGTTGAATTTAGTTGTGTTAGAATTTAGCGAGGATTTTAGGATGTTACAGCACATATATCTAAACTCATATTTGAGAAATATGTTAGTAGTTGATTTAGTTGAGGACACTCTCAAAATACAAAAGAAGTTAGAATTCAGTTGATGGTTATTTGGTAATAAGAGTCTTGTCCATGTCTTATTTTGTATTCAGAATCAAATTCAAGAGAGTTGGAGGGGGTATGATTTTAAAGGATGAATGTAAAGAACCCTGAACAAGTCAATAAAGACAATTTTTGATTATTTCTAAATAAGTAATCAAACAGACCCTACATCTTCTTAAATATGTGCAAAGATAGTTGACAGTGTGCATGATCATGAAACATTAATAACAAGTTCTTTGTGTTATTTTTTTGAGTGGTAATTTGAATATAAATTTTATTTGATGGTGATTATATAAATTTTAATTTGAATTTCAAATATTTTAAATGTTCAAATTACAAACTGTATACCCTATGATTTTACAAACTATGCCTTGAAATTTGAGTGAAAGTCAGAGTCTTGTGGAAGAGGAGATTCTATTTGGTGGGATTTTAGAATGTATGAGTAATTAGTAGCTTGAAATAAAAATTACTTAATAGTATTTAAACATTTTATGTTGTAATTCTACTAAGGACATTATATGTTAAATAACACAACCCTATCTTCTATGAGCAAAAGTTCTAAGTATACATATGTATGAGAAGGTATATGCATGTATTAGAGTGAACATTAAAATGAATATGTTGGTGAGTTGATTATCATATGATCATGAAGTTTTATATTCTTTAAATTAGCTTTCATATATTTGGATGAGCAAAAATAAAACTAACATAGTCTTGCAGTCATCAAGAAACTTAACATAGTCAAAGTGGTATCTTGTGGAAATTGGCAAATTGAGTGTTATACATGGAAGGCATTAACTTTTTAAAGTGTGTAAACATTTTTTAGAGGATTTTAAATCTTAATGTTGAGTTATAACCCTTTTTTAAATGAATTATAAAAAATAACCTCTTCTCATATTACTACAGACCTATGACAGAGTACACAGTTTATTCAAATTTGGTTAAGTCAATCTATTGTAGCTTAAAAATGGAAATATAACACTTGAAAAATGTGCAAAGGGTTAAATCAGACCTAATACAATAGTCAAAGTCATTATAAATTCTTTTGGAAGATTGAAATCTCATTTTGACCCTTTTCAGGTCTGTGAAACCAATCCAAACCTTGTATTAGGGTTTCTACTTTCAAAGTGAGTTTTTAGGAGTTGTAACTGTCAATAATTCATGAGATTTGGTGAAATTTTTGAGTTCAACATGCATAAATATAATATAGTGTTTTTAAGTTTTGTAAGCATGGATAAGTACATATGGGGGAAGATTGTGTGGTAGACAGGGTAGAAGGAAACCTAAAGACCTAATTAGAGAGTAGATAGAGCCAAAATAAGTTATCAAATAGTTAAACCAAAGCCTATAAATTTGTGAATAAATGGGATATATTATATGGTATCCATAAATGAGGTTGATTTAATGATTTGAGTCAGTATAAGAAGAGTCTATGATAGAGTAAGAGGTAGTGTATGATATGAGGATTGTGTTGAAAAGTTAAGTAGGGTTGAGAAGAAGTTAGAGAGAACTCAAAGGAGTGGAAGGGAATTTGTTAAAGACATATTAAATCCTAAGGAAACAGAGACAAGATTTTATCCAAGTTATTATAAAGCGTAAAGACTAGTAAGGGGGATAGTCTCAAAGTAAGAGAGATTGAATGCAATAAGGGAATATAATGAAGAGTTTAGTGAGACCATCTGAAGAATTATGGAGAATAAATGAAATGAATAAAATGTAGATGTGAATTTTAAATGTGTGGAGGGTCTAAAGATAGAGATTAAGCAAGAAAGGACAAAGTGAAAGCTACGTGGATATTAGCAAAGAGCTTGGACAAGCAGAGTATGCAATAGGGATCTACATCATGAGGAATGGTGAGGGGCAAATGAGGGAGTGATTATAAATGATGAAAAATGGTGAGATTAAATAAGGTAGTGATTAGAGATGAGGAGGGATGTGTAAGGATTGATTAGGGATGATGAAGTGATGATTAGGGATGGTAAATTCCAATGAGGAAGTGATTAGGGATGATGAGGGATGGTGAGAGCCAATGAGGGAGTGATTAAAGATGATGGGGGATGGTAAGGGTGAATGAGGGAGTGATGAGAGATGAGGAGGGATAAGGAGAGAGTGATTAGGTATGATGAGGGATAGTGAGGGTCAATAAAGGAGTGATTATGGATGATAAGAGAGTTATTAGAGATGACTAGAGATAGTGAGGGTCGATGAGAGAGTGATTAGGGAGAATGAGGATTGATGAAAGAGTGATTAGGGGTAATGAGGGATGAGTAGGAAGTGATCAAGGATGAGGGAGGGATGATGATCAAGTGAAATTAATATGTCAAGTGGTTGTTTGATGTGTGAAGGTCATCAATGTGACCTACACTACCCCAATAACACCACTTTGCGTCAATTTCAAAGTGAGTGATTTGAAAACTTCAATTTTGATAAATTAAGACTTCTAAAAATGCCAACAATCAATCCAAAAGGCACAAAAACTTAAAAAATGACTATATGTTTACCAAAAATGGATATCAATTGTAAAATTTGTCTTAAAATCCCTAGGTTTAATACTTAGACCCTAAAAATGCCTAAGTACTAACTTTATTAGATTTTGAAAAACTATTTTTCACATCGTAATGCATGCAACTATGAGACCAACTCTATAATAACTATAATAAATTTAAAGTATAAGTTTACATTTATATTATTACATTTACTTATACTTAACTTTTAGAGTGGTAAATATAAGCTTATGGACAAAGTTGGCTTCACGTGTAACTCCCAAATTCTCATGGAGTTTGTTTTGAAATTATAACAAAGCAACGTGTATGCATTGTATAATACATAATATAATGCGTACACATTATGGCTTAGTAATTACCAAGCCATAATTTCAATAACATGATCACGTTAATTAAATAACATGATCACATTAATTAAATAAAATGATCATGTTAATTAAATAACATGATCACATTATTTAATAACACGATCATTTTACCTAAAATATCCATGAAATTATCCCCCAACTCCGTGCACATACCCATAGTGTCAATATGAAATATAACATAACATATTTTTATTCAAGTGTGACTCATAGATCAATGGTCCCAATGTAGTATTGAGGTCCTAGAATATTACCCAAGTGTTGATTGTCATACCCAAGATATTGGAAAAGTGTCATGCTATATATATTAGATTCAAAAAAGGATGAAATCTCAACATTAGTTCATTTATTACCATCTATGAGGGAGATAAGAAACAAAAGCTCTATCTATGATGAGCACTTTTAAGTTAAGTCCTTTGAAACCTCACTTGTAACCTTAAATTTTGTAGGTATATCTTGTTTTTGAACCTCTTTTATTAAAAACCCTCTCTTAAGAATGGTTTTTTTCTTATCTTGAATTTCATTTTGCAACTTCTTATTTAGCAAATGCTCTTTTTGTAACTTCTATTCTTGTATTTTTTGTAACCATTCTTGTTCCTTCATAATTTGTTCTTTTGATACCTTGTCTTTTTCCAATTGTTATCTTTGTAACCTTTGTTTTTCAAACTTTTCCTTTTGTATTTAATATTTTTGTAATCTTGTTTTTTCATTTTATTCCTTTGATAACCTTGATTACTCTAATTTTTCCTTCAGTATATTTTCTTGCTCTAATTTTGCCATTTGAATCCTTTCTTTCTCTAAATTGTCTTTTTGTATACATACTAATTTTTTTCTTTTTTTTCTTTTTTTTTAAAGATGCAATCATAATGTGATTGTGTTACTTAATTTATGTATCTATTATAGGATCACCACTATCAGTGATACTTTGTAGTTTGTTCTTCAAAGCTAAACAACTATCTATATGATGCCCATGCATTCTATGATATGCACAATAGTATTTTGATATTTATAGAGGAGACATAGAAGGTATTTTAATCAATTAGTTTGAAAGCATTTCCCTTAGAATATCACTTTAACTCTTATTAGTATTTTTTCACTTTTTAAATCACTAGTTTTAGATGTATGTTGTTGTGGAGGCTTCTAATTTTGATATGAAGTCTTGTTAAGCACATAATAGTTAAATGAAGATGTAGATACATGATTAACACTTCTATACTATGTATTTTTTTGCATATGTGCTATTATTTTTCCATGATGTTATATTTGAACCAAAATACTGATTTTGATTTTGCAATTCTTTTATTAAAATTTTCATAATAATGATTTGATCTTTAAGAGAATCACAAACACTAACCCTGTGTACTTATAATTTAATATGCATACAAACATTATCAAGAATATGTTTGGGAGGTGGATGAGGTCAATAAAGGACATGTATGACTTGAGATTATACAATATACCTTATAAGATCTTGAATATATGATTGCTTTTATTCCCATGGCATCTTTGACTTTACAAAAAATTGCATTAATAAAGATTGCGTAGAACATTAGATAGTTGTCTTATCATAGTAATCAAAAACATTTATATCATCCATTGTCTTAAATGGAATATAAAAATAACATGGAAAGGATTTTCAAAAAACAACTCAAAATAGAATGCTAAAAACAAATGAAATTTTTTTGTGTATGGAGATTAATAAATTCTTATGAAATACAAAGTCAAAAGAAGATACTTTTAGTGTCAGATATTAGATCTAAGGTAAAAAAAAGTGCTTTCAGTGTTGGTAATTATATCCAAGGTCAAAATAATGTTATTTTAGTGTGAGATTCAGATCAAGGGTTGAAATAAAATTATTTGTGTCAAATGGTCAAGAATTTATCTGAACTCTATGATAAAAAAAATGAAACTCTAAAAGGTTGGAACCCTAAGAGAAACTTCGGGTTTGAAAATGTTCAAAAAATACATGGGTTCACCATTATATTTTATCAAAATTTTATTTCATATGTGAACTAACCCTAATTAAGATAAATTTAAAGAAATAAATTAGAATGATGAACATAAACTTTTGACAAGTAGAAATGAAAGTAAATACTAAATTCAACAAAGTGAAATCAAGCAAAATAAGACTAACTATGAAATGAACACAAACTTAGTTTTTTTTGTCTTAGATAAAGATATGTTGACTAATAGGTGACTAAATCAGGAAAATAGTTACAGACTCTGTAAGTGCCCTGAATCTATGACTGAAGGTGAAGGCAAAGATCATCCTATTTGGGTTAGGACCAACTACCGCTTCTGACTTGAACTAGTCACTCTTGAATTTTGTAAAAAAAAAGGAACTTAAGTTATGATCACTTGTGGCAACTTGAATTAAGACTGTATGTGGATATTTGACCTTCAAAAGTGTGTGAAAGACCTATAAATATTTTTTTAAAGGTTAAAATCCTAATTGGACTTATAATCACTGAAAACTTGTAAATTAAAAAAGAGGGGAGTGTAATGGGTTGAACTAACCACAATTAACCCCACAATTATTGAATTCTACCTATGTATCCAATACTCCAAAGAGGGAATTCAAGCCCACGTAGTTCTCTCACTTAGAGTGCTTTGTGTAATTATGCTCCTTTGACAATATAAATGCATCTAGGGATGTATTGAATACTTGATCATGTTTTATTTTGGCTCTAATAAAATAAGCTTTGGACTTGGTTGAGAATTGTTTGAAAAAATTAGAATCACAATTAGGAATAATACGCAAGCTTTTCTCAACTATTATCCCCTATTGGAATTTTTTGTCCTTTAGGAAAATGTGTGGCTTTTGGGTCTGGATATATCTGAAAAGATGTTTGGGGGTATTTTTAGATTTTAGAATGTTTTTTAAGTTTTAGATATTTATGATATAAATAAGTCCATGTAAGTGTTTGAGGTAGAATGAAGGTGCAAAATAGGTTTAGATTAAGTGCACAAATTAATTAAAGTGAAATAGGGCAAAACTAACATAATCAAGTATTCTTGAATAGATTTAGTTATCTACATAATCCCATGTATTATTATTCTATTAATCAATAGCTAACCTTCAAACACCCTCCTCAATCTTATTAGAATCAGGGTCCCTAATCATTAGTGCCCACTTTCTCTCTGTAGTATTATCATCTAGGACTTTCTCCTCTTTGCTTATCTAATAATTATATTTTTAGAAACACCTAACATAATTAGAAAAAACACAAATTTTGATGTTTTATCACTTATATATGATGTCAACATCACTCTACTTGAAATATTCTTTTTAGTCGAAATAGCGTTTTTATCGACCAAATCTAACCCTTCAGACCAATTTCATGCGACTACTTCAAAGTTTGTATCTTGTTTTTTTCCAATCCACTCCAAATACCTCTAAAAAATATTGTATCCCATCACAATTAATGAGATAAACTAACAATTAAGGAAGAACAATTGCATTCATATAATTAAATTAAAATGTAAATATTGGGATAAAATAACTACAAATTTTATTTTGAGGTTACCTCATATTTTGAGCATATTTTTAGAATTTACCAATATCAATATTTATTACATGTTTCCATTTTTCTTAGAAATTTATTTCCACAGTTTCTCAATAAGATCTGCATGTGTTTCAAAAGACAGGGCATGTTGATGGTCATCCATCACATTGTTATAGACAAACATTTATTCTATAATTATTTAATCTTATCAATATTTGCAGGATATTCTAAATTTTTTTTTAGTAATTGTAAAAAAATAATTCATTGAATAACATAAAGTGTAATTAAAGTTTTATTTTTACAATAAAATGTATGAATAAGCCATTTGGTTTAATCATGGAAGTAATTCATGAATTTTACACAAGTACCATGGTGATACCATGCCAATTTTTTTTTGAATCAACAACTCATGTAATATTTGAAAACACATTGGCACAAAAACTATAAAGAAACAATATCAAAAATGTTAAGAGAACAATTTTGACATTTTTCAAGGGAAATTGGAAATATATATGTTTCTCTGTGTTAATTTTATACTTAATTATAAATTCCAACCCTAGAGTTATAAAAATATGTAATATATGTATTATTATGCATAGGTATATAAAAATGAAGGTGAGAATATTTTGGAATAAAGGTAAACCATCAATAATAAAGATAATAATATAGGATGTATATGTAACTTGAAAAAATATTCAAGAGCATAATCGTACATTAATGAGAAGAGAAGGGATATGTGAAATTTAAATGAGAATCTATATATGTACAAGATAAAATTTATGTGACATGTACAAATAATAAAAGGATAATATTGTGTTTTGGTTATTAAAGTTAAATGAGCTTAAAAATTCCAATTGTAGATTTATGCAATTATCATTGAAACTTAAACTTGAATAAAATGCATTTAGCATATCTGAGAGACAAGACATGTATATTTTTACACATCTAGATACATATATAAATTCATTTTAGAACAATTTTAAATATTTATGTCTAAAAATGATGTGGAATCATGTAGAGGATCCATTTAATGAATGAAACGAGGAATCAATATAAAGATCTACACAATAGATGTGCGAAAAAATTCCTTCAATACTTTATACTCTAATATTCATTAATTATGAAAGAGAATTACAAACCTTCTTATAAGACTTCCATTATCCTAAAATTAAGGAAACAAATAAAACCAGCCTAACAAATACATCCAATGAAAGGAGTAATTATCTTTCTCATCCTAACCAATTAAGAGTGAATTGAGGAACTAGTATGTGAGAGTTAAAAATAATTACTTTTCACTTATTACAATGTACATAAGGTAAAAATAAAACTCTACTATATAATATCATATGCTTCCTCATCATTCCTCTCACCCATAAAAGCATTGGTTTTCATTGATTTTAACAATAATGGAAATATCTGGAACATGTGATGTTATGAAAACCATCTAATGTGATGTGGAAGTAGACCTTTATGCCCACAAGGTATGAATTAGGTGACCTGTGATGGGTCTAGAAAGTCTTCATGTTAAAAAATAGATCGATATATGGTGAAAGCTAAGAGTTTGGAATAAAATTAGTGATATCTAGAATGATGACAATCCAATCATTTAAAGAGAGAGTATTTCCACAATCCATAACGTAATGAGAAAAATTTCTAAAGATCCAACCATTATTTCTAATTCACTTGACTCTTTGGAAGAATTCAAACACACAAACTACAAATTTTGGATGAATGTGTTAACCTTAGTTTACTCTTTCTAAATGGATTTAGTTCCAAAAAAATGAAAAGAGAAAGGTAACTCGTGTAGAGCCACATATTGAATACCAAAACAGTCCTCAAATGAATAATGTCCTTTTAAGGAGTGGAATGCTCGAATATAAGCATGATTTATGTGGGTTAGGATCAAATCCCACCTATCAAGAAGAGTCAAAGAAAAACCCAAGCCAAGTTCTTGGTTGGTAGGTTTTGAGCAGTGATAGACTGCATATAGACTCAAATGGAGAAGAACATCTTGTAATATACAAGGCCATTAAAATAACTATTACAATTAATTGAGTGTTTCATGATTCCCAAAGTGATCATTAGAAATTATAGAGTGTGCCTCCTTTAGCATAAACTGACGACAATCATGAGGTACAAAAAGTTGAGAAAACTTATGCAACAACCATCATTAATTAAAAAGTCCCCAAAAGGCACCAAATTGGAAGTGTTTGGATGGTGAATATGTGTGAAAATATTCTCAAAGATCTGATCAATGACATACTCAGAAGACCGTGTCTACAAACCTAGCTATGAAATGGTGTTAACAATAAAGGTAGATGTTGTAGGAGGGATACTAAAACAGACTAGAGTTGGGTTGGTTGTACCCTACCGATATTGCATCATCAAATTAAAATTTTAGGTGGATAAGGCCCAACTCATACGCTATCTTATTTAATGTTTCTTTGGAATTGAGTAAAGTGCAAAGATAAATGATCATTACAAACCACTATTTCCTTCCCAAGAAGATAATGCCTCCAATGTTTTATGGATTGAACTAAGGCACGTATATCCTTATCATAAGTAGAGTAATTCCTTATTGTAGTAGAGAATGATATGCCATGAGATGATCATTCTACTTCAAGACTGCACCAAGAGCCAACTAAGATGCAAATGTCTATATCTCAAATGGTTACAAGATATTTGTCAAAACCAAAAATGGAGAATTACACAACTTTTTCTTCATATCAATGAAAGTACAAATATGCTATGATACCAATGATGTGGAATCCCATAGGGGATCCACTTAAAGACTGAAATGATAAAATATTACAAAGGTTTACATAATATATGTGCAACAAATTCTCCTTCAACATTTCACACTCCAAACTTCATTGAGTGGAAAGAAGAATTAAAAACCTTCTTATAAGACTCCCACTATCATATAGTTAAATAAATAAGTAAAACCAACCTAGCAACTATAACAACTACATCTCTTGAAAGGAGGGATTATCTTGTTCATCTTAACCAACTTGAAGAGAATCAAGGAAATGGTTCACGAGAATGAAAATCAATTACTTCTCACTTATTACAATATACACACAATAAAAATGAATTAAACTATAGATTACATTATATCATATGCTTCCTCATCAAAAAATAAATCCACATATATAAATGAGATAAAGAATATGTATAACTAATATAAAATTTCAAAATCAATTTATTAATAACATATTACATTGACAAAATAATGATCTAAAAAAACTAAACATAAACTTAAATTAAAGAATAATTTTGATATGTATAACTTAAGATTGAAAATATCTGTACACATATCATCATGTTAATTTTATATTTATTAAATATTTTTAATTAAATTTTAAAAAATAATTTAAAAAATGATGAAAACCCTACCATATTTTGACCTTTGAAAAATATTTTAACCAATATACATAAATCTCGAAGGATTTATAAGAGAATATAAAAAGAAGATATATAATCTTTATGTTATGGAAGTTAAGAGTTAAATATAATTATAATTTCCAACTCTCAAGTTCTAAAAACAACATATATACAAACGAAAAGACATTATTATATCATAACTATAATAAATTTAACTTTAATCATTTTCATTTATTTTTACTAACATTTTTTTGAACTACAAGAGATAACAAAGTAAAGCACAAATATGTACTCTTTTAATATTATAAGAATTTATAATTTCAATGAAAGATTTAAAATTTAAGAGTTATTTAAAAAAAAAAAAACTTAACATAGGTGGAATGAAAAGTAAAAATAATGGAAATAAAAAAATTCAATTACGACATCAACTATATAAAAACCCTTTACCAAACATGAAAATAAATGGATTTATATATATATATAAATAAATTAAAATGATCAACTATATAAAGACCCTTTACTAAACATGAAAAGAAGTGAATTAAAAAATAAAAATAATATAAATTTTAAATATTAAAATGATTTCATAAGTTTTACTTTATTTCTGAATATTAAATTAAATATCTAACTTTTAAGAAATAAATATTAAATTTATTGATTTCCAAATTTTGAAGGAGTTTGTAAAACTTTTATTGGCTTTAAAATTCCATTTCGGATGTCATGAATTTAGGTGAAAAATAAAATAAAAATATGTAGCTTCACATATAAATATGTTTATTTATGAGTTTTTTAATAATACAATTCTTTAAATTTAAATAATATTAAATATTTATATTTATTTATTTTATTAAATATAGTTATTTATTTAATTAAATATAGTTATTTATAAAATAAAATACCATTTTTTCAGGGCAATAAGAAATATATAAGAATATGTTTGAAAATTTTGAAAAAATATCATTATTCTGGTTTTTAATGTCTTTGTTCTAATAGTAAAATTGGCCCGTTTTCTCTCTCTCATTCACACTCTCTCTCACACACACACATAAAGGGAGTTTGTAATTATTGATATTTGTTAATTTGATCATTAAAAAAATAACTTTTTATCAAAAAGTTATTAAAAATAATAATTATATGTTACATTTAAGTCTCTAAAATATTTATCCAAGAAATTTGAAAATATATTGTGTTTTAAAAAAGTTATAAAAAGGGGAAAATTAAGGTTTAAAAAAAGTAATATAATTTACACTTAAAATTCAACATTTTATCAGTTTACGTAATTTTCACATTTTTTGCAGTTTAGTCCGTATTGCCTATATAATGCGAGAAATGTTTACATTTTTATTTTTTCTTGTCTCCTTTATACCAAAAAGTGAGAAAAACTATTATGCTTTGATCCTAATTTGTATGATTGAACATGGAGGAGATAGAAAATAGTTAGTTTATTAAAACCTTATTTATAAATGTCATCGTAATATAGACCTACTTGCATAAATTTGAGGCCCTCTGACATGTCGTAATTAAATCTAGATGTAAACAAGGGACAATGCCAAGACAATATTGATGATCCTTGTCAATTATCATGAGGACTGTACAAATGGTCTTGGTCAACACATATGGTCTTAGTCATTAAAAACAAACTGTGATTTATAAACTTATGATTTTGTTAAATAATAGTAACCTTTTGCCCTCCCAAAATCAATAAATTCTTCAAGACCTAAAATGGATAACGGTTTAGTTTATGGGTCTATATAGATAGGGTTGGTCCAACACTTCTAATTCTAATTTATTAGACACGTCAATTGGAAAAATCATTTGAAAATAACTAAATAACATAATTGACTTCGCATGTATCTAACATGTGCTCAATGTATTAGATATAATATGCTTGATGATCAAATAAACTACCTCATTTATTTACAGATTAACAAATTTAAACTTTAGAAAAATTAGCATGCATGGCAGACTTCTAATGGATACGAGGGAAAAAAATGGAAGGGTCGGAGGGGTGCATGTAATTTTAAAAGGGCATAAGAAAACATGCTAGAGCTTTACAGACAACCATGACAGGTTTCACGACCATACAAATGTTTTTAGAAGGAACATGATACACACAAGATAAGGTGGGTGTTGTAAGAGGATGCATGTAAGGGGTTTCAAGCTTTAAAAGTCACTGAAACAATTCAATAATAAATCTTTAAACTTAACAAATATGTACATGATTTTTTTGTACACAGTTTTCATTAACACAGATATATGTATATATATTTTTTTGCGTAATTACTCGTAATCTTTGTGTTTTTTTTGTTTGTGATGTCTCTTGATATTTTTCAATTATATCTTATTTACATAAAAAATATTAAATGTATAAAAATAATAATATTAGATTACATACATTATATGTATAAAACCCTTCCATTAATTATAGACGAAATTAGATTATGGTTTATTTATGTTGATAATATGTTTGTTAAAATAGTGTATATACAATAAAAGTGTTAATTACAACTTATTTGAAACCACCCCCTCCTTTGACAAAGATATATATACAGTAGTGAATGATAAAAAATACTATAAACATGTGGATGGATACTCAAGCTCAATAGAATTTTTTTTTTAGAGTTTTAAAGTAACGACAATTGGGGGAAAGAAAATAAAACATATGAATAAAAAGATAAGAGAAATACAAATCGAAGTGTTATCATCCATCGTCGCTTTGGCCGAGTGGTTAAGCCGTGTGCCAGCTAAGTACATGGGGTTTCCCCGCGAGAGTTCGAATCTCTCAGGCGACGTGTGTTTGCATTTTAACAAAAAAACACTTTTCCTGTTTTGAAAAGTTTTGATTTAATCCAGCAGTCGCATTCATCCTCCATTTCCTTTCCTATCCAGCTGATCATATCACGTCATATATTCTTCTGCATATATTTTCACAGTGGATGGAATTATGTGCTATATAACAGAGATACTCTGCTGTTCTGCACAAATTTTTGAAGTGAATGGGTAATCTTGTATGGTCTCCTGCTTGATCTTCGTATATCCTTTCACTACTGGTTAAGGAAATGTTTTATCATAAGAAAAACAATCCTGCACCCAATGCAAGAGTTTCGGAGTTCGCTTAGGTATGCACCTTTTTTTGTTAAGTGGCGCTCTTGATGACAGTTTATATAAGAGTTCTGATGTTTTCACAGTCCATAAAAGTGAGCAGCTGATTTTTAAATGAAACTGTATATATAATTTTTGAAATTTCTAGGACCCTTATGCCTAGTAAATTTGATTCTTGTATATATACTTCTTTAATCCTATGTTAAAATACCTATTTTTTATCTATATCTTACAAACCGTAATTATGTTTGTTTGACCACAATATGCCTCTAAAAGGGGTTAGGTTAGTATTTTAGGTTAGACTAACCACAACTAATCCTCATTAAGTGGTTGAATATTGTATACGTTTCAATATTCCAAATAGGTTCACACCACACTTGTAAGTCTTCCACTTATATATGTGTGTGCAATATCTTGAACAATCTAGAATGTAATACTATCTTTTGATTTCTGATCCTTGGCACTATACAATTTTGATTTTACATATTCATATTTAGCTCTATGGACTGCTTTAGGGCTACTGATTTAAATTCTGAGATATGTACATGCCTTTTGATAATGTTCCAAGAGAATGTTGGACTTGCCAAGTGAATAAGAAGCTTATAGCTGATTTGTATTTATATTTGAATATTTATTGATTTACTGCTATGACCAACCCATGAAATATATCTAAGCTGCCCTGATGGAACAATTTGAAAAATAACCATCAAAGGCCCTTGGACACTTGCAACAAAGGGAGATCCCTGAGGCAATCAAAATTTTATGGGTTTACCAATACTATCCTAGAAGTAGAAAATGATGATTTGAAAGATGGAGAATGTCTATCTAGGATTCTGAAGGGTCCCTATATAGACTGAACTAAGCTTGAATAAATATGTGACCCATTATTTGGTGGATAATCCACTCACGATTCATCAATATGAATCATGTTCAAATCCTAACACATACTATGCTTTATTGTTTACTGGTATGTCTTACTTTAAAAAAAACATAGATATTAAGTGTTGAAAATGAAATAAACTGAAACACAATGCAAATAGGAAAACTATGCAAAAAAAATAACATGGAGATTTAGCCTAGAGAAACTCAAGATAAGAAAACTCTATCAGAGGGAGGTGCTCACTCCTCATTCCACTATATCATTCTCAAGTATAGGTTTACTGCCCTCTAGTGGACTTCATGGACACATTTACAATTCAAAATTTTCCAAACACCTACGCAATGTTTTTTACACATCTTACAACTCTTCTCAAACAATTCACAACCCCTAACAAACAACACCATCTAGGAGAACAATGGAACACTAACTCTATGACTCTAGGCCTGGAATTACACTTTTGAACCTAACTTTTTTAATGCCTTTCCCTATCCCAAAGGCCTATTTTTATACACAAACTCAACAACAAGAGGTACAATGATTGCCTAGGAGATGAATTGAATTGTTAGAAATTCCAAAAATAACCCATGTTTGTAGCAATTACTTGTTTGAACTCAAGTCATGTTGGGAGGATGTAAAACCGGAAGCACACAATTTGATTACCAAACCAAGCAACTTAATATGCAGAAATTAACCAGATTCATCAAGTAACTAGAATTCAGAATAACACATGATATGAGAGACAATACACAACTTGTATTAACACTTTATACAGAAAAGAATACAATAAAGAAGATGCCACTTCTTCTCCACCACCTTACAGAGGTTTCCCACACCTCAAGTGAACAGTAATTCTTCTCCCCAAAGCTCTCCCTCTCACAGGTCCCAACACCCAACTCAAAGTACAGAGTTGGTGTTCACCTCCCGTGCTCCACGCACACCACAAGTGCTCCACGCACTCCACAAGCACTCCACGTGCTCCACAAGTACTCAAGGTACTTCAAGTAGATCTCCCATGAATCTGCAACAACCTGCAATTCAACAGACCATACTTATGGAAGGAGCTCCCTTGCCTTCCTCTTGCTCTATCCGAGTACACACCTGTACTCCAAGTAGATCCTGCCTGATACTGCTCCCTGTTGTGTTGCTGTCTATATGACCTTGCACACCTGCAAATCAAACAATGGTTCTATTCACCTGTGAACCTCGACCTTGCACACACATACACCTGCAGATCAACGATCTTACTTACCATGTAGATCTCCTATATAGGCCATGCAACTGTGACCAAGATCCTACACTCTTGAAGAACCCAGCTGGCTCTCCAATCCAGCACCAACACACCTGGTACTGAGGCACTAGGAGGAACGCACCATAGCTCTACCTCACACACAGAAGGAGCTTATAATTATGCTCTCTTACTCCCTAGCACACTTTTCCAATACAACCATGAGTCTATTATATAGATCTCATCCAAACAATGATTAGACATCTAATTACAATAATTAGATCCGCAGCTATGAGTCTAAAATTAGCACTCATCATGCAAACACTTGGTTCGTCAACCCACTGCCCGTAATTAACTCGCAGTCGAACCACACAGGCGACCGACGTCGGTCCCTGTCTGCCTGGGGTCGCCGACGCCGGCCGATATATGACCGACGTCGGTTGCCTTCCTGTCTTACCCTGCCGACGCCGGTTGGCCAGACCAACGCCAAACACTTCTGACACTCAGCAACTCATTCTGCAACCTCCTCCATGTCTGCATCAGTGAAGCTTTTAGCTCCACAATCCTAACAATCTCCCACTTGGAAATAAACAGCTGCACTATACCTGTACCTGTACTCCGTCTAATCTGTTTCCTGGTTTGTATCCCTCTTCAAGCTCCCACCTGAAGACAACCCACCACACATCCCGTGGTGTACCACCTGTCATCCGAGTACCCTGCCACATCCGAACCTACAGCACCTGTAGTGAAGTCCTGACCCTGCATAGCAACACCTGTTGCCGGTCCCTCTCAGAAAAACCTGAGAACCTACTTCCCCGAATTGGCTCCTAACTCTCTGACAGCTCCCACTACATGGGAATACTCAGGTCTATACCAGACCTCATGTGATTTTGGACACTGTACCTGTCTAGCCCTTAGTGTGCTCCGGCTCTGCATCCTGAACCTCTACAACACCTGATTCACATCAGCTCCCACTCGAGACAAAATCAACCTGTGATCTCCATGCCTCCCATGTCAAAGAATTCTGCTGCTCCAAACTCCTCCTGACATGCCACTGAACTAATCTTACCCTTAGCTCAGCAAAACCCTGTATGTACACCCCTGCTAGCTAGCATACTATCCACATACAGCAACAGAATGATGTCATGACTCATCATCCCCCTGGTAAGGTAAACCACAGTAGTTACCCTGACACTGACTGAAGCCATGCTTCGTCCTCCACCTGTCAAACCTGGTACCACTGTCCTGCAGCTCCACAAGACCATATACCTGGTCTTCCGTCTCACGTATTCATTCTCTCTATTCTTCTACTAAGGTATCCATTCGTCTCTGTGCTTTCATACCTGCTGGCATCTCTACCAAAACAAACCTGTCTGGTTCTCCTCCAAGGAATCACATCCTCATCCATGCCAAGCTCACACCTGTTTCCTGGATCCTTCCTGCTCTACAATCAGCAACATGTATAAAGAAGAGGAACAACGAATTTGAGGGCCTACTTACGCCTTCAGTCCTCCGTATGGGTGTTTGAGACTCCTTGACAGCTTGCTGTCCACCCAAAATCCGTTACAGTGACCGACCTCGGTCACTCCACAGTCTGCATCCGACCGACGTCGGTTCCATGCGTCTGTACCTGACTACCAACCTGCCAGCGCTGGTGTCCCTGCTGCCGACGTCGGTTATCATAACCGACATCGGTCTTACATACTGCCGACGTCGGTCTCCTGACCGACGTCGGTCTTACCCTGCCCGACATCGCCGGCTTCGGTCTGCACATGACCGACATCGGCACCTGTCTGTTCGACGCCGGTTCCTCCTGACCGACATCGGTACCTGTGTTCGCCTGTGAGTGATGACTTTTTACCCGCGAGCTTCTTTGAATCAAAACCCATGTCCAAACTGCCCTGCTCAGAAGTATCCAGCCACATCCACTGGGTTCTGTCCGCCATCTCCTCCATAAACACCAAGGCTTTCCAGTTCTTAAGCCTATCAAATATATCTATCTTCCGCTTAAGAACATGCATCTCCTTCCTGCTCATGTGACCAAGCCTACGAAGCCACGTCTCCGCAACAAAAGAAGAATCAGTAATATAAACAAGTAGATAAAGGATACCTGTTTTCTTACCACCAGCTAATTCAAGTGCATCCGCTGTGAGAGTTCTTGTGCATCTCTCATCACCCAATATTTCTGAAGAAATTAGCCATATCTCTAAACCTGGGACCTGCATGACCTTCATCAACACCTGTGTGTTGGCCGCCTGCAATTTCAGCTTCACTTCCCCTTTGCCAATCCTTTGGCAAGGCTCACCAGCTCCTCTACCTGGAACTGCATGGAAAGAGGCAACCGAATCTTTTATCCAAGAAACCTGCAAACACATCCTGTGCAACAACACCTGCTACATCTGTATCTTCAGTTTCTTCATGCTGATCTGCTACCAACCAACAATAATCTTTTACCAACTCTTTCTTTCCATAGGACCGTGAGTGACCATCTGTGCTTTTCAACTCCTCCATTCTTAGCTTACTTTGATCTGCCGTTGCTCTACTCCCACTCGATCAGAAACCCCTGAGAGTGCCCTGTAACCAAACACAAAACCTGCTTCCTCCAACCTTAGCTCTGATACCACTTGTTGGTATCAAGCTCAAGAACCTACAACCAAGGCTCTGATACCACTTGTTGGTATCAAGCTATGAGCCAACAACCTGGCTCTGATACCACTTGTTGGGAGGATGTAAAACCGGAAGCACACAATTTGATTACCAAACCAAGCAACTTAATATGCGGAAATTAACCAGATTCATCAAGTAACTAGAATTCAGAATAACACATGATATGAGAGACAATACACAACTTGCATTAACACTTTATACAGAAAAGAATACAATAAAGAAGATGCCACTTCTTCTCCACCACCTTACAGAGGTTTCCCACACCTCAAGTGAACAGTAATTCTTCTCCCCAAAGCTCTCCCTCTCACAGGTCCCAACACCCAACTCAAAGTACAGAGTTGGTGTTCACCTCCCGTGCTCCACGCACACCACAAGTGCTCCACGCACTCCACAAGCACTCCACGTGCTCCACAAGTACTCAAGGTACTTCAAGTAGATCTCCCATGAATCTGCAACAACCTGCAATTCAACAGACCATACTTATGGAAGGAGCTCCCTTGCCTTCCTCTTGCTCTATCCGAGTACACACCTGTACTCCAAGTAGATCCTGCCTGATACTGCTCCCTGTTGTGTTGCTGTCTATATGACCTTGCACACCTGCAAATCAAACAATGGTTCTATTCACCTGTGAACCTCGACCTTGCACACACATACACCTGCAGATCAACGATCTTACTTACCATGTAGATCTCCTATATAGGCCATGCAACTGTGACCAAGATCCTACACTCTTGAAGAACCCAGCTGGCTCTCCAATCCAGCACCAACACACCTGGTACTGAGGCACTAGGAGGAACGCACCATAGCTCTACCTCACACACAGAAGGAGCTTATAATTATGCTCTCTTACTCCCTAGCACACTTTTCCAATACAACCATGAGTCTATTATATAGATCTCATCCAAACAATGATTAGACATCTAATTACAATAATTAGATCCGCAGCTATGAGTCTAAAATTAGCACTCATCATGCAAACACTTGGTTCGTCAACCCACTGCCCGTAATTAACTCGCAGTCGAACCACACAGGCGACCGACGTCGGTCCCTGTCTGCCTGGGGTCGCCGACGCCGGCCGATATATGACCGACGTCGGTTGCCTTCCTGTCTTACCCTGCCGACGCCGGTTGGCCAGACCAACGCCAAACACTTCTGACACTCAGCAACTCATTCTGCAACCTCCTCCATGTCTGCATCAGTGAAGCTTTTAGCTCCACAATCCTAACAAGTCACATGATATTTTGCCATTTATTTTTTTTTGAAAATGCACCGTGTTGTCCCAAATTTCTTTGAAAAGTTGCAATGCCAACTCTGTGTCAAAATAGATGGATGGCCTCAAAGTGTTTGGATCATTCTGAGACTTCATCTGACTTTGCAAGCTATTCATGCACCTTTCTAACTGAGATTTTTACGTGAATTATCTTCAAGAAGTGTCTTATAAGCATCATTTACATCCAGATGAAAAAATTAAAAGTAGTTAGCTCACATGGTTAACATAATAGATTTGAATTTTGGATCATGCCTTCCCAATTAGAGGCATTTGGTGCCCAAAAACTTTAGGAACTCAATGAATGAAGAAATTTCTTCTCCATGTCTTCTTTGCAATACCATTTGGCTTTGTTGGGTAGCTAGCCCTTTAACCCAACATGCCATCTTTCTTGCACTCCTCTTTTCATTGTCCTTTTTATCTTCTGCAATATGATATCCTTCTCAAATTCCATTTGATCATTATGAGTGAGTTCTTCAATAAAATGTAGTAATATATCTTTTTCTTCATCATCTAGCACAGAAGACTCAAAGAGACACAAGTTCTCAACATTTACAGGTAAATATATTTTCATATAAGGAGGCAGATCCAATTTGAAGGCATTCTTTCCCACTTCAAAATGATAAATGGACCATATCTCGGAAGGCTTAAGCTTACTATTTTTAACTTGGAGCTTTTCTCTACTCAAGTACAACCATACATTGTTCTCCAACAAGGAAATTATTTGTAGTCATATGTTGATTATGTCTTTGTTTTTACTTGGCTTGAGACTTTTTCAACCACTCTTGCACTTGGAGGTGAATTTTATGAATCTTCTCAATGAACTTTTCAAACTTGTGGATTTGTAGATCCACTTTCTCATTTTCTTTGTATGGCTATCTCAAAACAACATAAAATGCATAGGTAAGTAACCAAAACAAGTTTAAAAATGATATCTATTGGTAGAAGAATGCAATGCTTGTTTTAGGAATTTTGAATAGACACCAAATTTTCATCCTATGTCTTAGGATGCTTCCTATTTTACTTTCTCAAGAGTTGCACCAAGGTTCTATTCACCACTTAGGTTTTTCCATCAGTTTGTAGATGAAAAATGGTAGATTGTTTTAGTCTACTATCCATCTTCTCCCTCAATGTAATACAAATTTTACCAACAAATCTTGAATCTCGATAAGAAATGATAAAACTAGGCAATCCAAAGTGAACCCACACATTTTCAAAAAACAACTCAGCTACATCACTTTCTAGGTCTTTTCACAAGGAATAATAATACACATCTTAATAAACTGGGCCAAAACTAAGAACAAATAGTCATGTCCCTTCTTTAACATAGGCAAATCACCTACAAAATCCATGGAAACACTTTCCCATGACTTGGAAGGAACCAATAATGGCATATACAAATCTAATTTTTGATTGTTATGCTTGCTTGTATGACACAATACACATCATATTATAAATTTTGCAACATCATTTTATGCATTTGGCCAATAAACATACCTCTAGAAATGTGCCACTATCTTTATAACTCCAGATAGACCAACAACTCTTGGAGTACATGCTTCTCTCATTAGTTAAACTCTTCCTCCTTTAGGCACACAAAGCTTACCCATCTTGTAGAGAAACCTATTTTTGAGATGGTAAGCTCCCTTGGGATCAAACCCTGCACCTTAGGGCCTCTTTGCTTAAAGATATGCTTCCCCAATATTGACATCATGCTCATATCCTTCTACATAAAAATCATGCATAAAAGGTTCAAAAAGGGTTACAATGCCCATGGCTAAAATGGTCTATACAACATGTTCAATAGCTTGTAAGTCACACATTTATTATATTTAAGAACCAGATAAAATATTTGTAAGAAATACATCCATTTATAATGTCTAGCTTGTTGAAGTTTAATTTGTACTTGCAAATATTGGAGTGGTTTATGTATAAACAATGGTTTCCTTACCCATTAGATAGTGCTTCAATTTTTTGACCGCTTGAATAAGGGCATACCAATTTTTATCATATGTACAATAATTTAGAATAGCACCATGAAATAACTATGAATGGTAACATATGGGCTTACATCCTTGCAATAGGGCAATCCCCATAGCATATATACTAGCATTTGTTTCCACCTCAAAAGGCGGCTATAAGTTAGGTAAAGATAAAACTGGAGCATTGATAATCTCATTTTTAAACTCAAAAAATGTAGTTGTTGCTTCTTTCCCCCAGAAAAACACTTGCCCTTGTTGTAATGGCATGCAAAGGTGCTCATATGGAAGAGACACCCTATAAGAACTTCCTCAAAAAATGAATTTCACCTACAAAACTTCTTGTTTTGGTCACATTGGAAGGCTTGGGACAATTCATGATGGCCTCTACCTTTTCTGAATCAATTCTCAACTTTGCATCTCCAACCACATGCCCTAAATAGATGAGTGATTATTGTGCAAACTCTTTTTTTTTCATTCAACAATAACTTGTTTTCCTTCAAAATTTACAAAACTTGTTTCAAATGAATTAGAGTTCATCATAAGTTTTTCTAAAAATAAGAATATCATCCATATGTTTTCTTATTTAAACCTTACGTTGTGATATCTAGATTTGAGATCCAACTTATCAAAATATTTAACATGTTGGAGTTGATCTGAAAGATCATCAATCTGGAGAAAAGGATACCTATTCTTGTTGGTAATTTCATTAAGTGCTCTATAATCAACACACATTCTCTATGAACCATCTTTCTTAGGTAAAAAAAAATTGAGATCTACATGGAAAAATACTAAGACAGATTAACCTTGATTAATCAAAGATTATAACTATTGTTTTACTTCATTAGTATCCACCAAAGATTGTCGATAGAAACCCAAATTTGAAAGAGGACAATCCGGTAACAACTAAATCTCATGCTCAATAGGCCTCACAAGTGGCATATCCATGGGATCTTGGAAAACTTCTTTGAATTATTGTACTAACTCCCCCAATCGTCTATGCTCTTTGTTAGTAAACATGCTACAAGAAATCTTATGTGCAACCACTTCTTTATCTTGTATGTATTTTAAAAGAATAAAGCAAACATCCCACTAGTATTAATCAACCATTTGTCTTAAGAGGCACTTACCTAGGAGATCTAGTTTTCTTCATATCCTTTAATGATATAAGTTTCACCATCCTTCACCAAACGATATTAATTGGCTCTTCTCATGAAGATGGCATCCCAAATATATATGTAAGGGTTGCAAACACTACACCACACACATGTGTCAAGAGGAACAACATCCATTATGATTCCATCCGTGTACTTTTAATCAATAACAAATGTGACTTTGCATTGCTTAATCGCCTTTAAATCTAATTCTTATTTTACCCAACCTAAAACATATGGATTAGGAAGATTGTAATTTTATAACCTCAATTTTTCTACTAACTCCTTGTGTATAAATTTTTCTTGAGAGCAAGAATCAATTTTAAGAGAATCCACCGTAGTATTATTAATTTGAACTTTAATATGGAAAAGTTTTGTAAGTTCGCCTTGATCTTGAGCACTGTAGCCATACAAAATGTAAAAATTAGTAACTTGAGCTTGGCTAATGACACCCAATCCATATGTCCCTCTTGCTTGCTCTCTAAACCCTCTTAGGTTTATTTTCATTGATTCACAGTCATCCGTGGTCTTTCAAACTTGACCCTAGCTGAGCTAGGACCCTCTCTTCATGACCAATCCATCCCCCCAAGTCTCATCTACCTAGGACAATAGTGCCAAAGTTGGACAGTAGCGCTAGACCCTAAGGTGTCCCCTTTTCAGCCCTCTTATCCAATCACATTTCAAGCCTAGTTTACTTTTTTTCTCCTATTCCTCTTGTTTATTATGTTGGCTTAGTTTGGTTCCATCTAAACCATGACCAATATATCCATATATGAGCCCATTCAAAGATCATTTGGAAGGGGTTGGAAAATATCATTCAAGCAAGCAAGACCACTCAAACAATCTTCCCTATTCTTTGCATATAGCTAGCGTATACACTTTCAATCTAAATCAAGTCTTCAGACTAGTCCCTAACCATATCAAGCATACCCAATTTTAGTATTTCTTGCATTTCTTTCACTATTTCACCAAGCACTCTTAAAGGGAGAGCTACATATGACTTGATCCCTCCTTAGAGTATTGGTATGTAGGCAGCGTGTCCACACACAGGGTGTGAAGCACATCCAGTGCATCTTACACACACTAACCCCTTTTCCTTATTTGCCCAAGTTCATTCCATTACATATAAAATACAAGTACATGAAGATCATCTCTACAAGGAGTTCTGTTAACAGTGAAGACCTAAAATTTAGTGCACAGGATCACATTGAGTAGGCAAACAAAACCCAAAAAGCTCATATCTTGAGAACATTAGCGTCGAGGAAAGACTACAATGCCGAAGCCTAGGGTGTCCAATTCTAGTAATCCTATTCAATCAAAAAATGAAGTCCAGGACCCTATTTGTGACACTGTCCCAGTCCTGCACCTGAATTTCTAGACCCTGTCTCAGTCTGAATAGTCCAAAATAAACTAAGTTACATTTATCCTTGCTCTCTTACTATTTTTAGAAAGGTCAAATCATAATTAAATTTCACAAATCAGTAGTTATAATTAGGAATAATATTTACTGATTTATCCTACTAAGACTTGATTAGTTAATAGGAATAAAACTTCATTATTCCCAAAAATAACAAATCATTTGGTGAATCCAACTTGCTTCGAATTTTGCATAAAAACCTTAGAAACCCTAAGATAAATTCCTACCTAATTTTTTCCATTTAATTATGAATTTTTTCTTGAATATTAAAATAAAAAATTCCTCTCAAATTTTAAAATTTTGTAGTAAATTTTAAAATAAATTTATTTCAAAACCCTAGTTGCATACACTAGGTCCCAACAATTTTCTAGCATTAATCCAATAATTTTTTTGATTTTTGGTTTTCACATATAAACTAAAAATTTAACTCAAATTTTCAAAATCAATAGTAATTTAAAAAATAATTTATTTCAAACCCTAGTTGCATCAACTAGCTCCCAGTAATTTTCCAATCATTTTTTGAATTTTTAGTTGCATATTAAAATTAGAAAATCAATTCAAATTTCAGAAATTCTTAGCGATTTTCAAAAACTTATTTTTCTCAAACCCTACTTGCATCTACTAGGTCCCATTAAATCAAACACTTTCCCATAAATTTTTGAATTTATCTTTGAATACTTAACTCAAAAATTTTATTTTATTTTAAAAAATTCATAGTATTTTTCAAAAATATTTTTTAAGAATCCCTAGTAGCATTTACTAGCTCCTATTCTACTTCTTGAGGTATCACCTTACATGTCAGGCAGCTCAGTATCTTTTTTGCACAAATTTCAATTCACTATTTTTAGGACTTTGTGTCTCTTATATTTAGTACCTTCCCTTTCTAGCACATTACCTATTAAAACTTAATGCAAAACATTCAAACACATTTCAAATTGTTTTTCTACTTTAACAATGGTCCAATATAGTGGTTTTATTGAAACTAATAAAAGAGAACTTCAAGAACTCTTAACCAAACATCTGAATATGCAAGATGACATGCTTAAAATTCTACAAGAGGAACAATAAAAAGTGGACAATGGCCAATCTTCTCAAACCACAGAGCCACTAGTTACAAATGACACTACGGGGGCAACTATGTCTCAACAACCCCCTATAACAGCCCACCCTGCCTCTATGCCACCAATTACAATGTGTACATCCTTATCTCATGATGTGACAACCCTTGTGCAAGAGATAAGATCTTTTCAATCCTAGGTGCTACATCTTGAGCAAGGTGCCACTAGACCTATGTAGGCTTTGGATTCTTTTGCTCTTCTGCATACACTATTGGCATGTCACATTGCCTCTACACCTTTGCCACAATGTTTTGTTCAACCTAAGCTTACTCTATATGATGGCAAGGGTGATCTACAGACACATTTGAGAGCTTTTCACATAACATGCTTGAACTATGTACCAAATGATTGGCTACTTACGAAGCTATTTCCACGGATCCTAAAGGATTATACTTTACAATGGTTCTATAGTCTAGCAAATCAATCGGTCAATGCATTCAATCCTTTAGCTGACATGTTCCTAGCACACTTCAGTATCAATATTGGTGATAAGGTTTCATATGCTCAATAGAACCAATGACCAAATGAGCATCTCACAGACTATGTTCTTAGGTATAAGACCATCTTGGTTAAGATGACTAGTTGAATGGCAGATTAGGACTTATAGGACCTCTTCAAATAGAGTCTTCTATCAATATTTCATGAATCAATCATGTTCAAAAGATTCTCTTCCTTCATTGAATTGTGTCACACATTAAAGGAAAGAGAAGTCAAACTAATTTCAATGGGCAAACTAAAGTACACTAATACATCAGACACAACTAATAAGAGTAACAACAAAGTCCCATATAAGGTCAAGTTCAATAATACTAAAGGACAAAATCAACCTACCGTCAATGCAACTTTTGAGCCTCCTTAACGAATAATTTTATCAGCACCCCTCGGTGTACTTTTTCACATCTTTCAATTTCTCCAGCCAATGTTTTACAACAACATTTGGATTGTAATATCATATCTCTCCCTCCTATTCAAGAAGTTGATCCAACAAAGCCTCTTCCAAAGGGATATGATCAGTAGGCATTTTATGACTACCACAGGGCACCAGACCATACAATAAGTATATTTATTAGTTTAAAGCACAAGATACAAGACCTAATAGATTCAAATGCTATTGATCTTGGCATTTCAGTTGAGCCTCCACCACCAAAGCAAACACATGATAAAGCATTGAAAATATTCTCAGATCTGTTTCCACAATATTCAAAACAAGATACAAGGGACACATCAGGGGTTCATCATGCATATCATGCACATCCACCACCAGATACATACAGGGCACCTTCAGTTGAGTTACATCCTTTAAGCAACATGATCAGTGTATACAATTCCAAAGTTCTAGCTAGACCTTCTATCTCCTTCTCAGAGTAGGAGATCATCAAGGATGATTCATATTATCATGCACTCTTTATCAGAGCTCACATTCATAATCAACCTATTTGTAGTGTGCTAATTGACAATGGTTCTAGTCTTAACATGTGGACCTTGACACTACTACAATATTTGGGTTATTCAGAGCAAGATATCACTCTGACAAACATAGTTATTAGTAGTTTTAGTGGGTATATACAAAGTTCATTAGGAAAGATAGTACCTCCACTAAAGGTTGGTCCTATACATGTGGCCACATAATTCACTATAGTTCCTAGTGCAGGAGTTTTTGATATGTTACTTGGTTAACCATAGGTTCAAAAACTTAGAGCAGTACCTTCTATATTTCATCGATGCATGAAATTCATTCACACTAATCAAGTTGTTACAGTCGGTGAAGTTCCAAATGAGTTACCACTCCCCACTTCAAAGCCACTATCAGTTTGTAGTCACTAGTTTCTATTTCGCCACTAGTTTCAGTTTTGTCACCAGTTTTAGCTTCTCCTCCAGTTTTAGTTCCTCTTCCACTTTAGATTTAGACATAATTGAGGCATCCATTGCCAATATAGAGGGTTCATACACCTCCACAGCCTCAGGATTCTAGACAACTTTCAGCTACAGTATTCACACCCAGATCAGTTTCATTGAGATCTAATGTGTCTACACATACATCATATGTTCAGAGAGATTCTCCTACTTCCAGATGGGTCCCTAAGAGCCCTACAGTTACATCTACTTCTTAGAGTTACAGAGAGACCCCATAGTTAGTTTCTATTTTAGAGATTTCAGAACATTTATAGCATATATAGCTTTCAGAGCCACAGTCTCAACATTTTCATCATGTTTCATGATCATGCACGATTCCACTCCTTGTTATAGGACACCATGATAAGGAGTCTCGCATGAGACTCATCAGGTAGTATTATTTCTCCTTAGCTTTGCTTGTACATAGTTTCTTCTGTATTGATTGTACATAGTTCAAAATTTCCAAAAATACAAAAATAATATAACATTTCAAAATCTAAAAACATTCAAAAATGTCAAAACGCCAAAAACATTTCAATTGTATGCATCATCCATATTTTACATTACTAATATCATGCTAGGACTTACATTTTTTGTTTCATGCTATTGTATGTCACTTTATCTACATTACTATGCTTCACTTGATCTTCTTTGAGTGTGTGCAGTGACATCCAACTACTTGATTGCTTCACTCTACCCATTCCGGAACATCTTACTTCTATATTCGAGACACTTCGATATACATACCCACTGGGGGCATCTTAGACATAACTACACCATCTAGGTTATGTCATTCCTACACTACACACTCCAAGTTATCATGCTGATGTACATTACTTACTATATTACACAGATTACTATATCTACATTGCACTAGTACCTATCAATTGTGTATCTCTTAGCATATACCTAGTCTTATACTAAACATGTCTTAAATGATTTTGCTCTTGCTTTGATTAGTTAGATGTGATTCTATCTTTTCAGTTATTACATGCTTTCTCTTTTGCTTAGCATAGCTTGTTGGATTGCATTTCCAGTTCTCGATTGTTTCCTGTATGTGCCTTAGGACATTTACCAATGTCCTCTTCTATTCATGTGTGTGTCTTAGGACATTTGCCAATTTCCTTTGCATGTACTCCTTTATGTGATTGTGGCTTCCACACCAACCTTGTTTGTTTCAATTGTATGTGTATGTGGCATTTGAACATGCTTTGTATAATTTTTTTCAGTGACATGTGCCCATGTCCCTTGTTTACTTGGCTCCTTGGCCACCCTCACATGCATCTTGCTTCTTGCTTGATTGCTTGCAATGCCATGATCCATATCATGCATTTTCTTGATCTCTTGGACGCCATGATAGACATCATGCTCCATCCTTCCAACTAACAACTAAAAAACTAACCAATAACCAAACTTTAAATTCTAGTTCAGTACATTACACAGGCTTTTAAAATGTTATATCTATCTAGGCATACCCATGTTGATCTAACAATCTCTCAATTCAAACCATGCTATATATTGAGATATCTTGTCAATTATCATTGCTAATTCATGTATTTTTTAGCTTAACACACTTGCAAGGCTTCTTCTTCTGAGGGCAGTCATTACAAGGTACCTATTCCTACTCTCAGAAGAGGGGGAAACAAACATGGGTTTTGCTACAGAGATTAGAGCTCTTAATCAATCAAAAATTCTTGTTTTAAAATAATCAGAACATCAACCAAGCATCAAACCACTCAGAACAGACCAGGCAAAAAGTCAAGACTCCAAAATAGTGATCAGTTTCAGCCCAAGCCAACATCATCAAGGTTGGTCTATAGTGCCAAACTCCAGGGTGTCCTATTTTTAGTGCTCCTATCCAAACAACAAAAAAACTAGGTTTTCCAAAAGTAGGTAGAAAAGTAGGTTCAACTACAATTTTGCACAATCAGACTAGTTTAGATTAGTAGTTTTTAGTATAGTTTTCTCATAGAATCCAGACATATGGAACATCATATGTGACATGATTGGCTCTCACTTCCAGTTTAAGATACGACACTTGATATAACTTCTAGATCAAAATCCATGTTTTAGACACCAATGATTGGGGGTAGATTGCATGACACTTTTGCTTCTCTTCTTTTAGTTTTTAGCATTACCTAGGCATTCTCAGTAGTTACATGCCTTATTCTATCTATAGGTGGTTGTCATCATTTTGGAGTGGCTTTTATACAAGCCTAACCTCCACATTCTTGAGTACCCGAGTTCTCGAGTGGCTTCCACATAAGCCAAATTTTCAATGTTGGAGTGGCTTTCATACAATCCTAATCTCCATCTTTTCCAAGTTGGCCAACATTGGCCTAGTTTCTAACACATATTCAACTATCCACACCATATTATCAGATTTCTAGAGCATTCATGGGCTTCAAAAACCATCTCATATGACATACACATTCATACATACAGGTATCAGTTCTTAGCTTCACTTCATGAGGCAACGATGGAGCCAAAGGGCCAACCTTTGCATTCTTGAGCCACTTTTCAAGGAATTGAGCACTTAGCTCTATTCACGATATAAATTTTGGTATAGCATCATCCATCACATCTAGGATTACTCAGCTTTACTCAATATCACTATAGGTTTTATATTGGTTCACATACTCAGTGAGGTGTATTCATTTCTTTCTCTTCCTCTCTCTTACCCAGCTTTGTACGTTCTTATCTTATATCACATATAATAAGAATTGATCTACTCTTTTTTTCCTTTCATAGATTCAAACTTTCACAACTTGCTCTCTATGCACTACCCAACATTACTCAACATCACAAAAGCTTCGCGGGCTTCACCTTTGTAGGTAAGTTCAAGTACGTTTTCTATTTTTATTTATCCTAGTATTTCACTTTGTTGCATCACTAGATAAAGGTGAGGCAAATGTAGTCATATAAAATGGAAAAATTGGTAATTTAAGCATGGCTAATGACACCCAATCCATAAGTCCCTCTTTCTTGCTTTCTAGACCCTCTCAAGCCTATTTTCACTGATTCCCAGTCATCCATGGCCTTCTAGACTTGACCTCAGTTGAGTCAAGACCCTCTCTTCATGATCAATTCATCTACCCAGGTCTCATCAACCTAGGACAATGGTGCCAAAGTTAGAAAATAGTGCTGGACCCTAGGGTGTCCCATTTTTAGCACTCCTATCCAATTACATTTTGAGCCTAACTTACCATTTTTACCTGATTCCTCTTGTTTATTATGTCAACCTAGTATGGTTCCATCTAACCCATGACCAATAGAGCCATATATAATCCCATTCATATATCATTTGGAAGGGGTTGGAAAATATCATTCAAGCAAGCAAGATCACTTAAGCAATCTTCCTTATTCTCTACATACAACCAGCCTAGTCCCTAACCATCTCAAGCATACCTAGTTTTAGCATTTCTTGCATTTCATTCACTATTGCACCAAGCACTCTTAAAGGGAGAACTACATACGACTTGATCCCTCCTTAGAGTATTGGTATGTAAGAAGTGTGCCCACACACGGGGTGTGAAGCACGTCCAATGCATCTTACACATACTAACCCCTTTTCCCTATTTGACCAAGTTCATTCAATTGCATAGAAAAGATAAGTACATGAAGAATCAACTCTACAGGGAGCTTTATCAATAGCAAAGACTTAAAATTTAGTACACAGGCTCACACTAAGTAGGTGAATAAAACCCATAAAGCTCGAATATTGAAGACAACAATGTCAGGAGAGGACTACAGCGCTGGAGCCTAGGGTGTCCAGTTCTGGTGCTCTTGTTCAATCAAAAAATGAAGTCCAGGATCCTATTTATGACACTGTCCTAGTCCTGCGCTTGAATTTCCAGACCCTGTCTCAGTTTGAATAGTCTAGAATAAACTAAGTTACATTTCTCCTTGCTCTCTTACTAATTTTAGAAAGGTCAAATCGTAATTAAATTTCATAAATTATTAGCTATAATTATGAATATTATTTACTGATTTATCCTACTCAGACTTTTTTATTAAATACGAATAAAACTCCATTATTCCCAAAAATAACAAATCGTTATTGCTACCCAAATGTACCTCTTTATGAATAGATGTACAAAATATTTATCTCATCCACATTAGAGCTGCATCCAACCTCCTTACCTTATAATGAAGTCAAAGCCTTCCTTTTCTTCTTGCCTTTGTATATATGTCATTCTATATGCAACTTCCAACAAGTCTCCTTTGAATGACTATCAACATCATAATGCACACAATGCCTTTTAGTATCTTTTTACTGGTATTATCACACTTACCTTTCCATTTACCTTCCCCCTTTTGTTTAAAATCACCTTGTTATTTTGATGTGTTAGAAGAGGTAGACATAACCTTATTTTTGTCCATCTCTAAGTAGTGAGCTTGAGAACAAGCCTCATCTACATCTATCCAGGCTTTGATAAGAGCATGTATCTCCTCAAATAGTTATGGAGTCCACCCACATACTTTATCAGGATGTCACAGTTTTTTATATCCATGCTCATCAGGGTTTCCTTCTTATAAAAATCGCTTGTATACTCCTACACACTTTAACCTTGATTTTGCCTAAGATTTTGCCAAAACATGGACCTCTCTTCCTCATAACAAATATGATGAAATTGTTTCTTGATAAATGTTTCAAATTCATCTTGTTGACCAATTTTGACTTTTAGGTCAAAATAGGGCACCCCTAGTAAAAAAAATCATTTTTAGGCATATAATGGGGTATAATATATTGTTTTAAGGTGTTTCATAGGTCAATTAATGTCAATTGATGTTATACTAGATTTGGTCATTTGTTTTCTAGGTCCATTTATCCTTTTAAGTCTTTTTAATGAGTCGAATAGGTGTATTTAATGTACAAGTGTCAAAGAGTTGTATCATGAGCCATCTGTCCTAGGAGGTCTATAGTAATTGTCACTAACTAAAAATTATTAGGTTACTCAAAAAAAGGTCAGTTTTCTTGAAGAAAAGGACACTTGTACAGTGCCTTGAGAAGTGTACCACATGGTATAAGCTCATGAGATGTCCTTTTATATTCCTCAACTCAAATCCACATTTGGGATGATCTGAAAGTGTCATTTCCAAGCCAAAACCATTCAAATCCCTTCTTGCTCTTTTTGTTAGATTGAAGTGACTTGTAGGTTCTTGCTTGGTATGGCTAACACAATGGGTTTCAGGGAAAATTCTCTTGGGGGCATATTATACACTCCAATAAATTCAAATCCATATAATAATTTTGAGGATTGGTTAATTGTGCTTCATGAACCATCCATTCAAAGTGTGTTGTGCAAAACTGCCTGTTTATCTATGCACCCTTCAAGTTTTGCTTTGGTCTGAGTGATTTCATATAAACCAATTTATCATATTTGCTCCAGAGGATGTTGGCTATGTATCCTTACATATTTCATGCTTGGTTTAAATTTTGAATTTGTTTTGATTAGCTAATAACCTTGAAATGGCAGACTAGCATATTCTGTGTTGATGAGCAGGTTTCTAATGTTTGTTGAGTTTCATGATTTGAAGATGGATTCAAGGGGTTGTAACTTGTCTTTTTCTTGCATGTTTCAATGGGATTTAATTCTATTTACCTTCTTGGTCTGTTTCTCCAAACAACATCCCATAAATTGCACTCATCCTACACATATGCACATGGTCTGCCATTGGAGTGTGCATCTACAGGGGCTTTGAAGGGATTTTCACATTGAATGGAATGTGTTAGTTATTGTTTTGCATCCATGATATTTTGAACACTCTTTTGGGAGCATGAAAATGAGTTTGAGATCTATTTCAAGGCCAAATTCAATGTCTTTTCCCTCAATCCTACTCATAATATGCCTGTATATAGCTCATTCACACCAACAGAGACCATTTCTAATGTCATGCTGCGTTGTGAGAGGGTTCACATATGTGACAACCTCTTAACATGGATAAGATGCATTGACAATGCTTAATGGAACCATTTTCAAGCTAACTTTCACACAAAATTCCATATGGTTCATACCCAACTCACTGTTGGTAAGTCAAGGCATCCACCTACAGTTGGTAATAACAGAGCATGGAGGTGCCTTTTGAGGCATTGACTAAAGTTTGAACCCTTTCCTGAAATCTTGACAGGCTAAAGGCATCAAGATAGATCATACAAGGTGTTGAGGTGGCAAGGAAATGTTTGAAACCAGTTAAGGAGATGAGGACTGTATATTCAAGGCTCTCATCCCTATTTTGAGCAAATAGAGGCCCAAGGGGTTTTGGTGACCTCAAAAAACATGCCTTATAAGCATCCCAATGCATCTCAAGGATTGAACATGATATCCCTATCATAAGGCAAGATAGCCACAAAGTTGGAAGGGCAAAAGTTGAAAGAAAGGTGGTCTTTTAGAGGCCCAAATATGCTCTCCAACACACTAAATCTTAACAGTGGAGTCTATAAGACTGTGACCCAAATAAGGTCTTTTCCATCAAAAGTGGAAACTTATTCTTGTTACCATAATGTAAATTTTTCATTGGGTGAAGGAAACAACCATGAGTTAGGAGATCATCTAAAGGAGTGTCATGCAGTGCTCAATCTCCCATACACCACCTACAGTCCGTACACTATAGAAATTCATACCTATAGCCATCATATGGATTGTCTCAAGTGCAAAGAAGTAAGCAAAAAGGAGAAAGAAGTGTTGATGATAGAAAATTTAAGGTGGTTTAAAGATATTCAAAGAGGATATATAGATCTCTTTCCTCAAGCTAAACCCCTATAACCACCTATAATAGGGGTCAATTCAAGTAGAAATCTCAGTCTGTAGGGTAGTGATATAAGAGGAGAATCTAAATGGTGTTCTGACCCACTTAAGGTGAGACCAAGGGACTAAATAAGTACACCATGATCCTAAGAAACTCAAAATAGGTTAAGCACATTATTCTTAAACTTAAAACATTCAAAACAACTATGGAGGTTAACCTACAACAAACAGGGCCCAAAAAGGGAAGTGTCTCAATCCCAAAGGTAGGCACTATTTTGAACCTTAATGGAATATATAGGTAAACCCTAAATGAAGTATACATTGTTTGACCTGAGATAATGGATAAAGGATTTATGAACACCATGATAAAATAACAAGGACCCCTATATAACCACCTACAACAGGGTTGTAGGTAAGACACTCCAAACTAGACAATGTTTAGAAGATTGATACAAGATGGTGTCTTCAACCTTAGATATAAGGAGAAGTATTATTGGAGAGGTATGGTATGAAATAAAGACAAACTCAAGGTTTTTACTACAATTCAATCAGGCTCCAAATAAGTAGATCAACCATCTACAACAGACCCAAAAGAGTGTCTCGGTCAGTTAGGCAAAAGGCTCAATTTTGAGGTAAAAGGTGCAGGCAAGGTAAAAGGGAGATAAATATTGGTAGGAACAGTGAGTGGTCACCTAAATGAGCATGGTATTGATGTTATCAACCCATTACAAATGAAAACAAGTCTTGCATAGAGTCCCAAACCCCTGTCTCAGTCACAACAGGGTGTCTCAACCAACAACCCATAAGGTTGGGAAACAAGGCTTGTATGAAGTGTTTGGAGGTTTAAAGTGATAAGAAATATTGAGAAGAAAAAAACTTAAATAACCAAAAAACTTAGTCCAAAATGCAAACTGTGCAAACAAACCCCCTTTTTACAAGTTTGTCTTAGGTTTTCAAGCATTTGAAGGGTCAGATTGCATTGTAAGAAGCTCAAATTTGGTACAGAGCATATATAAAACTTTTATAATTCCCTCCAATAATTTGTCTTGGTGAGAAAATAGGGGAAGTAACCCCTATTTTGTCTCAAATAAGGGGCATTTCCCTCATGCAAAAGACTTGCAGATTTGTAAAATGGGGATAACAGGGTAGATCAAGAGTTGAGTGAGCATGAAAGGGATGTGTAGTAAGTTTTATGCATCAAGGAAAATATGGAAATCACATCACAAGAGTATGGATCTTAACAGGGTCATCTAATCATCAAAGCTTGCAGACAGAGTTATAAGCCTTGAGGGGACCTAAGGCTTAATGAGAGGTCATTCTCCATTTTGGCATAAGATATGCATTATAACTTGGTAGATAGTGTTTTTAGGATGAAATTTAATGTGTCTAAGATAATATAATACATGGAGACCCTCAGTAAAGTCATTTTATGCTTCAAGCTGCAAATAGGCCTATTGAGAAACACTAGGCCTAATGCCCAAATGGGGAGTCTTTTTAATTTACACCATGTAACATGTTGTAAAACCTATTTAAAAATGTCCATAGGAACACTAAAGAGGTTTTTCAACTATTATAATGCAAAGGAATCCAAGAGAATTCATTTTTGGACCTTGAACCACTCATACTTGCAGGAAATGGTGAAAACAAGCATGATAGGCTAGTTTCAAGTGTTCACACCTTTCATGAGACATTGCATGTATGCCAAAGAATTTTAGGGATGTTCTCAGGGTCACCTTAGACCAAAATTATGGAATTAGTTGACAACTTGGACGTCAGGATTTTATGAATCATCTTTAAGAATCCAAACTACTCTAAAACCCTTGTAAATCCTCAACCAGGACCAGTCTTGAGAAATGGAGCTGAATAACTAATAAAATGGAATGGTTTACTCATGTAACATATTGGAATTTTAATAGGACTCACCCAAGCTCCTTCCCATGCTAGTTATCTATATGGACTTGTACATACAAGGGAAGAGACATCATTTTTCTCATTATTTTATGTGTTGTACAGCTACAGGAGGAGTTAGGACATGAGATAAATTTTGAGAGGAATTTTTAGACTTTTTCTAATTCCATATGATCACTATATTTCTTTAAACAAATCTTAAGGGTTAAAAAAATAGCCTTCAACTCAGCCAGTCAAACCTGGCATATTGGGCAAGCTAGAGAGAAGGGAAGAAATCATCAAGTAAAGTGATTTTAAGGTACCCCTATTAAAATGAAATGTAGGGTATTTAAAAGTTTCATACACTCCCTCCCATGTATTTTCATGGATAATTGATGTCGATTTTGAAGCCAAGTGTGCAAGGTGCATGGAAGGGCAATTTTTAGGATAACAAAGGATGATGGCTCCTTTTAAATTGATTATAGAAGGCCAAGAATGCAAAAAATTCATGGAGAGGCATGTATTATTTCCATAACTTTCATTCCAATCATTATAATTTCTCCAAATCAGTTACAAGATGTTTAAATAGGCCTAATCATGAAGGCAGTTTTTCTGTGCACAAGGAGTTTTGTGCCACTTTGCATAACTTTGATGAATTGTATGGACACTTGGACTTCAAAACCTTGCATGGTTCATCCAATGTACTTCTCACATGCACAAGTAACTCCTTGGATTATATTTTCAAGTGTCTTTGTGACCCTTGAACTTCTCTTTTTCTCTCTCTTTCTCAAACTCTATAAGAGTTGGCCATTTCGGCATTGTATTGGATCTCTCCACCTAGGTATGGCGAAGCCCTACCAAAATTTTACCTTGAGATATAAATAGATTTATTTTTACCTCATTCAATAATTCACTAAGTGTACACAATGGTTGTTGGTCTTGTGCAAGTGTAATTTTGTTTACCTTCACATATTACTCTTTCTAGTACCTTGTGTGTGTTGGAATCTCTCTTTTACAAGTCAACAAGTAGTGTCTAATATTGATGTTGAAGGTGTAGTGAGTAGTCTATTCAATAGTGTGTCTTATAATTCCTATTGTCTAAGTCCTCCTAGCCTAAGCTATCTCAAAGACCCCATGCTAGAAACATTGATGTGAGAGAGAAGATTGTCATTGGATGAAATGTATGTGAAAACTTCTCCTTGGTTCCATGTGCAAGTTAAAGGGTGTGAGTAGAGCATATATTTGGTGTATCACCTCCCATATATTAGATTTACTTTCATCTATTCTTATCCCTTTTCATCCCCCCAAGTGTTAGTAGTAGGATTGAGTTATAGTGATGCATTAAGGGGAACTAGCCCCTAATCTAGAGATCCACCTCACATTTGGGTTACCCACATCCCTGAGGTGGTTCCATTGTGCCACTTGAATGAGGAGAGACTTGTCATCTCCTCAGTGGGTGCAAGTTCAAGTGACAACACATCCCACGTAGTGATTGGAAGAAGTTTATTAACAACCAAGCTATGAACATGCCTTTCAAACCAAGTTAAAATATGGTTGGTTTATTTCAACCTTTCAAAAGAAATATTTTGATTCTCATCAATTTGATGCTAGGACTAAAATATACCTCAAGTTGAGCTAGCCAATGGTTTAGCCTCTCTACATTCACCTCTCTTTCATATGGCTGAATCTCAATCTTTACTTCATCATTGAATAGTTGTGGAGCTTGGTTGGTATGGGGCTTTCCTTCCACATGCTCATGTTTAGGAGCTTTCATCTCCTCACTCGCTTTCATAGCTTCTATAGAAATTCCTAACTTCATCATGAGAATCCCCATAATGAACTCCTACTTATTAAGCTTATCAATCTTGCCCATGGATCTTTTGTGCCTTGTATCCTTAATTTGTTGCTCTTTCCCACCCATTGTGTGTCGACTTGCGCATTAATAGGGCCTTAATTTTAATTTGATAAGTTTGAAAAATACATAGGTGCACTAGTGCACATACGACATGAGATGTAAAAAAATAATATTCACACATTTATTTAAGGAACTTATTGTGAAATTACAAGAGAAATTAATCCATGCATTTAGAGTAGAATTCAAGTAAAATATGAAGCATTTATTTATTTGCCATGCATCATTTCTAGTGTGAAATTTTATATAGGACTAGACCTTACACTCACTGAATTGCTTGCTAACATGTATTGAATGATGATTGTTGAATGTGTTCCCTATTTGAGGCCTTGATAATAATAAAGGGACAACACATGTCCCTGAACACATCCCCCATTTTTGGACGTTATGTTAGGGTTTTGGAGGAGATCAATTTCCTTGAGAATTGTGTGAAATTTTGGAAAAACAAGTGAGGTTTTTTAGAGCCCTGAAATAAATGAACATGATCATAAAAACAAATTTTACCTATGTGAAAGTTGCTAGAACCGTTGATGTTTTTGAAAAAGTGCATTAACATTTCTAGAAGATTGCACTGAAAAGGAGTTTCTGTTTACCTTGATTCTTCTAGTTTTTGTTTCCTTTGTTGTTTGGACTTGTTTTACACTATCTGTTTTTGACAGTTGTCTCCATATCTCAACAAATCATATATCCATCTAAAACTCCACTTGTCATTTAATACTACATTCTAGAATATGCTTTTATTCAAATTAGGTTTGATTCGTTATTTAAATCTGTTCAGGGCTTGTGATATAGTTTGACCTTGATCTATATTTAAAAAAATTACTAATCTCAAATAGTTTATAATTTCACCACATTGTAACTAGGATTATATAACACTCATAAGTTTATAACGACATGCCATTTCCATCAAATATCTAATTAAATTCATGTTTATAGCCTATATTTATTAGAGAATCTTTAACCTCTTACACTTGCTAATTTAATCGTTTTATAGTTAGAATTGAAACTTTTTCCTACTTGATTCAGATGATTAATTGGTAACAACTGTATGTAACTATGCAATATCTAAATCATTTTCATGAATTGTGAAAACATCAAAACTCTTATTTTTCCTATTTATTCTTATTTAAAAAAATTATCGAAACAATAACATATTTACGTTAAACATCACATATCCAATTAATAATAATTTAACTCTATTATAAAATCCTTATCAAAATAAATATCTCCATCATGTAGACCCTACTAACTTGATTCAGATGATTAATTGGTAACCACTGTATGTCACTCTGTAATATCTAAATCATTTTCATGAATTGTGAAAACATCAAAACTCTTATTTTTCCTATTTATTCTTATTTACAAAATTTATCGAAACAATAATATATTTACATTAAACATCATATATCCAATTAATAATAATTCAATTCTATTATAAAATGCTTATCAAAATAAATATCTCCTTCATGTAGACCCTACTAAGGTATATTTTTGTTTAAGCTTTCTCTTTCATGGGTTTTTAAGGTAAAAGTGTGAATTGGAAAACATTTTGAAAGGAAATTGTGAAAGTTGTCTTCATCTAGGTTGTAATTTCCCTTTCCCAGCCGAATGACTATACATTCTAATGGAAACCTGGGAAGCATCCACATTATATTTCATTTAAAAAATGTAGAGAGAACAAAATGATGACTTAATCAGATGTTATTGGTTTTCACATCAAACCCTAATTTACAATTTCTATGTTACAAGAAAACCCATTTGTTGTGGGTCCTTTGCCATGTGGCACACTCCTAGGTAAAACCCAAAAATGTGTTCATATGAATGTGTGAATGGTCCATTGGAGAATATGACTAGGTTTTGTATTTTTCAAAATAGATATCCATGGAAGGCAACTCCAATAACAATGATGGAAAATATGAATTTTTAGTTGTGTAATTTCAATTTCAACACAACTTTCAGAGGAAACTTTAATTAATGATGATAATGATGATCTAGTTTGGTATGTCCTCTGCTAATTTGTTTGTTTTGGTTTGTGATTTGGAGATAAGATTAGATTAGATTATAAATAAAATTTTAATGAATGATTATGATGTTCCAGTTTAGTATGTAATTTGTTAATGTGTTTGTTAGGTTTGTGGTTTTGAGATTACATTATAAATAAAATTTAAATGTGACAATAATCTTTAATTATATATAAATTGGTTCAACTCAATGTTTAAAAGTTAATCTCAATTATATTATAGTTTAAGGGAAAAAATAATTTCATATTATTTAATTGTATTATAGTGTGAAGGAAAATATTATGAAAATATATTATTTGATTGAAAAATCAACTTTTAAGAATAATTATTATTATTTTTATTTAATATAATTTATAGTGGGTTAGATTTTATACTATAAATATATTTTATAGACTTAGACCTTTTTATTTATCATTTTTTTTTTTAATCATATAAAATAATCAATTTTCAAAAATAGTCAACTCAAATATTTAGTCATTTAGAATAATATTAATATAGTTTTTGAGTAAGAATTTTATATTAACTAATTTTTTTTTTATAAATGTGATAATATTTTTATTTAAAGTGATTTGGTTGTGTTTAGTTCTATTTAGAATTAAATCTTGATGCTATGTTTGGTTGGTTGTGGTTGTTGGTGATGTTTGCGAATCTTTTGTGGTCGTTGTAATAGTTATAAAAGAAATTTCATGACAGTTGTGATAATTGTAAGGGAGATCTGGGCCTCTCTAGACCTCTCATTTATATCCCAAAGTAATTCATAACTCCAATAAAAAATATTTCAATTCATAACTCCGAATTCTATGAATAATTAAAAAATAAAATTTTTATTTACTAAATTTTTAAGATAATTAAATTCAATTACAAACTATTTTAAAATTTAATAAAATTGTTAAAGAATTTACATTCAAAAATAAATACTTAACTATATATAATAAATTAAACCATACAATAGATTGATCTGTATATATTTAACTCTCATAAATATTGAAATTTTAACACAAATTCTCTTTAATTTTGAATTTGTTCTCTGTAATTTTGAATTTACATAATAAAACATATAATTTAAGAAAGTACACACATACCTGATGCAAATTAGCCACTCCATGGATGTAAAATCTGGACTCAAAAACTCCAGATCTTTATTTATTCTTTGAAAAAAAAAAAAACCTGCTTCCTTAACTTAAAATCTAAATTTATGTAAGAAAAACGCTATGGTTTGGTTAAACAGTTGTGGGGGGTAAGTGGGGTTTGTGTGTGCTTAAAACCAGGAAGCCATTGCCTTTGTGTTATTGACTTTGGAATTGCACAAATGTTTTGCATTAAACTAAACCCCACAACTAACTTTATTGCTTTCTTTTTAATATATATATATATATATATTTTTGTTAGTGTTTTTATTGGTTGGCATATTTTTGTTATACAGTAAAATAATTTTTTTATGAATAATTATAATAATTTTGGTATGGTATGTATAACACTGTTCATTCAGTAGGGCAATGTCAAATTTAGACTATTTACATGTCACACAGATGTAGGTAAATAATTGGCGTGTTTAATTTGATGTGATTGAACAAGTAATTTAAATTTTTTTAGTATGGTTTTTTGTCTTTTAGAAAACATTTCAAGGAGGTGTTACATTTGGGTGAGATGAAGGAAGTGGGGTATCTCTTTCGTCAAAATTGTCCAAGGCTCACCTTTGACCTGTCCCTTCAGTTTATTTGAAAGCACACCTAATCTTAAGAAAATCAGTTATCGGACCATGCATATACCGACTATAAACCAACAAAACTGATGACTCTAATTTTATGTAAACAATCAAAATCAAAAGAAAAACCAACACATAACCAACTTGACCCATGCTAGGAGCAAATTAACCAACATAAAAAAAAATAGAACTTCCATTGCCATTATATTGAAGAGAAAAGTCTAAATGGATCCAAAAGCTTCAGAGTAGTTTGGTTGGTTAATTGTCATCTAAAACAAGTATGAACAAGACCGTTTCTTTGAATTGAGAGGGCTACCATAAGGGAGGAACACTATAGCATTTTAAATTGGAGTGATCAAGAGTCCAATTAAAGAGAGCATAAGCCACCTTATTTAACTGTTTAGAAATGTGCATGAATAAAACTCTATCATAAATTTCTTTAAAGATAATAGATTTTATGAAAATGTCAATTCATCCTCCATTCTTTTGAATCCTTACTTTCGAATCAACAATTTACTGTATCAATTTCCACTCTAATTTTCAAACTTCACTAAATCCTTCAATGATAACTTGTCTTTCAACACTATTATTAATATTAATACCTTATATTAGTATGATCATTTTACGTATAAGAATTAGCAGGTTCAATAAGACAATATTGAATCTATAAACTATTTACTTCATAAAAATGTAAAAACAATTAATATGTTTAACTTGATCAGATTAAATATGTCAGCTTTATAATTGTCAACATAATAATTTATTAACCTATGAATATATTTATTTCTTAGGCTTTTCTTTTCATATTATTTTATAATCTCACAAAATCACTTTCAAATATATTTATTTATTATTTTTTTTTTAATTTAAAAAAAAAAAAAAAATTTCAAACATAAATGTCTCTTTTCAATAATTCTCGGAATTGCTTTTAAGACTCTAAAATCTTAATCCGTAAGGTTGGGTTATGATGTCAAAGTTGACTACTTTTTTTATTAGAAAAATTATATTATAATTTCTAATTTTTTATACTTCATAAAAAAAGTTTATTCCATGAAAAAGATGATGTTGCCACAATGAAAATTTCTGATAAAACCATGTAAAATTTATGATAATAGAATAAGCTTATTAAAAAAAAAAAAAACTTTTAGTCAACTTCCAAAACTTTCAATCCATTACAACTGAATCAGAGGTTGCATAACCCCGGTAGGGGAATCAGCAGGAATTATTAAAATAATATGGCCAGAATCTTCTATATAATTACTTTCAAAGGCCCAAAGGATTCATGGATTGGTGCCTCCACTTCTTGAACTTGTTTATGGTTTATTTGGCTTCTCTGTAACCCTAGTCTTTGTTAACAATTTAGAGAGAAAAAACCTGGTGAATCCATGTAGTTTGGATTCAACATAACACATTGATCTAATTGGTGTTTGAGGATCTCTTCATTATATATTTTACAGTATATTTTGAAGTGGATTCAGTATGACATATTGATCTAAATGGTCTGTAAAGTCTCTAAAATATTTACTGGGTGTTTGTGATTCTCTCTTCATAATCCATTTTGTAATACACTGGTTCAAGTGGATTCAATATTAGATACTGATCTAAATGGTGAGGACTGGTCAATAAAATCTTTGTTGGGTGTTTGAGGATCTCTTCATAACCCGTTTTGCACGATTGAAGCTTGGACAAGATGACAGTAGTTTCTGAAGTGTCAGGAGTAAAGAGAAGGGGATGCGGGATTGGAAAATTCCTGCCAGAGGAGTCTTTCCAGAGCTGGGGAAGCTATGCACATGCCCTGAAGCAGACAAAGAGTAGGCTTCAGGACAGGGTGTTTACAAGGTCTATGGATGAGAAGGAGATATTTGAGATCACAGCAAGGAGTGGGCATGAGATGAAGAGGACCCTTACTTGGTGGGACTTGATTTGGTTTGGGGTGGGTGTTGTTATTGGTGCAGGAGTGTTTGTTCTCACTGGTTTGGAAGCCAAAGTGGATGCTGGCCCTGCAATCATATTGTCATATGTCATCTCAGGAGTCTCTGCTCTGCTTTCTGTGTTTTGTTATACTGAATTTGCAGTGGAAATTCCAGTGGCAGGTGTGTTTCATCGTATTTCTCTTCTTTGATACCTCAAATTGAATACCCACAGTAGACAAATACTTGTTTTTTCAATTGACAAACCCCTTTAAATGTCACTTGGAAAGGGTAGAGAACCCAGACATACCACTAGACCAGAGCCTGTAGGAAGTATTGCCCACACCAATTTGGAAGCAGCCCTTTCTCTCCAAGTCCTCAGATTGACGTGTTAGGAACTTAGCATCTTCCTTCCCTTCAGTATTACCATATGCACTAACATTGCCTGCATTTTTGTTGTCATACTTTTTGGGCTTTAGGTGTCATGCTTTTGGGCTCTTTCTATTTTATGGTTGTTATCTATATGATGTTTGTAACTTACAAGCTATTTACTGTAGTAGCATATCCCATGATGGGCTTTTGTTCCACAGTAACACTCTCCCTCCTCCTGGTGGTGGTCTTATTATGACTGTAGGGAAGTATCTCAGTTGTAGAGCAGGTCATTGGCTGTATTACGAGTCTTTTCTTCTCCGAGGTGAAAATCCATGTCATAAAGAAATAAGGTAGGAAGCTACTGAGACAAGGCCAGGCACAATAGAAGATTAACCTCCAATCAAGAGGGTTAAAGGCCAACAATCAACTGCTCAATTATGTGTTAGTTTGTCTTTGAAAAATGGATTATTTTGATGCGTCTGGTTTTGATTCCCTCCCTCATCTTCGTGGTCCAGTTTTCAGAGGTCTTAGTTTTGTATCCTAGACTATCCACGTTTTCTTGGGTACTAATATCACAGGCAGTTTTGGGGTCATGACGTGTGGGCCCTCTCTAGCTTTAGGTTATTATCTATGTGATGTTGGTAAGTTATTAGCAGATTACTACTATGGCATATCCCTATGATAGGACTGTGTTCCACATTAATAATCTCCTCCCAGGTTATTCTGCAAGCAACCACTATTAGGGTTCCTAGTTTGGAATCCTATACTGTCCACATTTTAACCCAAGATGGCCTTTAAGCGAGCTCCTCTTCCATGGACAACTTCAATAGAGCTTTCCATGACATTGTTTTTGGTTTATTTGCAGTTGGATCTTAGTATATAAATATGAATTTTATTGTATACTTTGAAGCTGGAGCAATAGTATAAATTTTTGTTTGGTTCGATGTTGTTTAACTGGTCATCTACATCAAATTAAAATGGTTTTCCGCTTGGTTCTGGATTGTTCTCTCTTGCATTACAAGTTGAGAATGGAACAAGAGACTTGCTGTTAGCAATTTGAATTGTTTGACTACATTTATGTTGTGTAATCATTCTTCCAAATATCTATCTAAGACCCGTAGCCTCTAAACTATGGAAGATAAAAACAGAGTATTGTACTTAAAATTTTGAAGCATATGAACATGAATGCCTTTCTTAAAGTGTTCACAACGCTTAGTCATCTAAGCTACGTTTCTTGTCCTACCAAGACCCTTAGCCTCTCATCTCATGCCAAGTTGATCAAACAGCCATCCTTAAGATCCAGGATGTCTAATACTACAAGAGCGAATATGCGGGTTGATTTGCTCCTAGAGATTTTTGAGATGGTCAGCAGGTCGATGCCCCCTAGGACACAGAGACTGCAAACACTGGTTGCGAACCAGTACCTGAGGGTGATGAACTCCTTGATGTTGGGTGGGGCTCCAAACAGAATGATCAGGATCTGTCTGTGGCTGGCCTCCTTGCCCTTGCAGCTTATATTCTTGTTGATTTTCTAATGTTTGGATGATGTAGTATGTAAATCTGTTTATTAAGTAATATAGTGCTATTTCATCCGATACACACACACACACACACACACTCTGGTTGATTGTAACAGCAAATATTCTAAAAACATCCATGAATTCTAGTGGGTTGAGAATTCATATTCACAAAGCAACCAGAGTGTTACTCGTGAAAGGGGTCTGCCTTTTTTGGCCAGCCTATGCAGCTTCACAAAGCAGCAGATAAGGTCCCTTCTTATAATCAAATGAATTCTTATAGCATAGAACGAATTATATGGCCAATGAGTTGAACCGTAGTTAAGAATTATCACAGCTTATCTTCTTCATTCCTTGCATGCATATGCAGTGTCAGTGGAAGTCAAATCTATCCAAGCTTTAGGAGGAAATTTTAACCCCATCCCTATAGGAAGAAGTGAACGCTAGGTTTCTAAAACATAAATTTGGATCCATAACCAAATGACCAAAACAGGGTCTTTGGAAAGGTGCTCACTTTCTTTTGTCTAGTGCTTGAATTCCCTTATAGGGGAACACTCATATTTTCACAAGCTGCCCCTCTTTTTATGGATGATTGGATCTTGTGGGAGCTAGCTGGAACCTTTTCTTTCTCTCCATAAAAAGAAACACTAATAAGTGCATTTATGTTCATATGCTTCAAAAAAATCTGTACAATACTCTTTTTATCTTTCATGCTCTTTGGGTTACAAATACATAATGCCATTTGTTAGAAAATGCATGTCTAGGTGGTTGTAGTTTAAATTTTAGACAAGGTACACAGTCCATAGTATTGTGAAAGCAGCAAAAATTAATGATTACTGCAATTTGCATCACTTACACTGGCAACTTATTGTGGATGTGCAGGTAGTTCCTTTGCCTATCTAAGAGTGGAATTGGGAGATTTTGTGGCTTACATTGCTGCAGGCAATATCCTATTTGAATATGTCATTAGTGGAGCAGCTGTTGCCAGAGCATGGACGTCCTACTTTACCTCACTTCTGGGTCATGACTCTAATGATTTTCGCATTCACACAAATCTAGCTGAAAATTACAATCAACTGGACCCCATTGCAATTGGAGTCCTTTTGATAGTGGGGGTAATAGCAATGAAGAGCACTAAAGCCACTTCTAGATTGAACGCTGTTTCAACAATTTTACACATAGCACTCATCATATTTGTTATAGTAGCAGGCCTAGCAAAAGCTAAACCTTCAAATTACACACCATTTGCCCCCTTTGGAGCTAGGGGAATTTTCAGGGCCTCCTCTGTTATATTTTTTGCATATGTAGGATTCGATGCAGTCGCAACGATGGCCGAAGAAACCAAGAACCCTGCAAAAGACATTCCTCTCGGACTCGTAGGATCTATGGCTATTATCATAGCAGCCTATTGTCTCATGGCTCTCACTCTGTGTCTGATGCAGAGTTATGTTGATATTGATGAAAATGCAGGATACAGTGTTGCTTTTGAAAGGGTTGGAATGCATTGGGCTAAGTATATAGTAGACCTAGGAGCCTTGATAGGAATGACCACTGCATTACTAGGGGGAGTTGTAGGTCAAGCCAGGTATTTAACCCATATAGCTAGAACGCACATGCTGCCTCCATGGTTTGCATTGGTCCATGAAAAAACAGGGACTCCAATCAATGCAACTGTGACCATGGTTTTAGCCACAGCAGTAATAGCATTTTTCACAGAATTGGATGTTCTTTCGAAGTTAGTTTCCATCAGCACCTTGCTCATATTCACACTAGTAGCCATAGCATTGATAGTTAGAAGATACTATGTAACTGGTGAAACAAGCAAGCAAAATCAGAAGAAGTTAATTGTGTACATGTTGCTAATTCTAGCATCCTCATCAGCTACAGCTATATATTGGGCTAGAAGCAAGGGATGGTTTTGTTATGTAATAACACTCCCAATATGGATTTTATCTACATGTGGATTATGGTGGCATGTTCCCCAAGCAAGAACACCAAAGCTTTGGGGTGTGCCGCTGGTGCCATGGCTACCATCTCTGTCCATTGCCATAAATATTTTTCTTCTGGGTTCTCTAGATTCTGAGTCCTTTGTTCGTTTTGCAATATGGACTGGCATATTGGTAGTGTATTACCTGCTTTTTGGCCTCCATGCATCCTATGATACTGCAAATGCTGAGAAAACGGAAAAAGGTGTGAAGATTGGGGTCACAGAGGATGAAGAAGATGGAAAACAAGCCTTTGATGACCAACATGAAACAAAAAGTAGCACATGATCTTAGCTTTATGTACTCGCTAGTCTCTTCCAGGAATAGTTTCAACTTATCAACAGCTAGTTGGATCAAGTGGATCAAGGTTTTCCAATACTTTTTCAATAAATTTAGATTTTTGAATGTTTTCTTCTTTATGATTGATATTTTCACATTTCTGTACAAAATCAATTGGCTATAAATTCTAATGGATTCTAACTGCATAAAATTCTTCTAGAGTTAACTGCTTAAGATACATCAATAAAGATGTTATGATTTAAATTTTTATTATATTAATTAACATCAAAATTATTTACTACATTCATATAACAACTTTATCACCCTCTCCACATGTTTTCTATTGATTGGTGACAAATAATCTCAATCTAGTTGTACCATTATGTTGGGCTCAAAAAAATATTTTAAAAAAAGAGATAAACACGTTCCAAATTCCACTTGTAGTCCAAGATATGTGATTTTTTGTTTGCCTTCTCCAAATAAAAATAAAAATTGAACTATGACAATCAAATGGACTTTCGTTTAAGATGAAACATTTTTGTTAATATATGATATGATTAAACTCTCTCCTTCTACCCTTGATCTATTATTATAGTTACACCTCCCAACATTAATTATCATATAGTATATTTTATATACATTACATATGTAACATTATTCATGGAGGGAGCATACTTTTGATATACTCTAAATCTTATTAAAAGAACAAGAACTCTACCCCCTCTCCCTCTTCAACTCCCTTTGTAGAAACTTAAAAATAGCTATTCAGTATTTATCTCACATTATTTTATATATTTTGTTTACATTTGTCTATGTATCCATGGTGAATGGTTTGAATTTGGCATTATTGAATTATTTTGGCAACTTTCAAAACTTGAAACCTTCTTTATCTGTCCTAGCACAACCACCACATCCACCTTCTAATTGTCATATCCTATGACTAGGACCATTTGGACTATCTAGTCACATTTTCCTAGACTCTCATTTAAATTGGGTTGGCTCAATTGTCTCTCATTTATACGCGTTGGATGTTGGTCATGCATGCCAATCCAAAATTTGAATTTGTTCGTCTATAATCACTTGAACTTCAAACATATATAAAGTTCTCATCTAGCATACCCTTGGAGCACTTCGTTGGCACTATTATTTTTATTTATCAACTTGAAATTTATCTATATACTTTGAGGGGTTTGAAAAATTTATCTATATACTTTATCTACACAAACTCCCAAACCAAAAATTTATCAATTTTGGTAGATTGTAGTATTTGCCCATTCCCGAGAGCTAGGAGTTGAAGCACACAAATTTGAAAAGAGAGGAGAAAGACCGAAGACAGATGAATATGATCAAATATTCACATTGTATGTTTATAGGACTTGATCGGGACCATCTATAAAATCTTGATAGTGATCAGGATTGTCCATATAATGGTCATAACACTGTCCCAAGCTCGATTTTGGTAGGTGAATAATTTCACATTCGTTTATTGGTGTGGATAGTTCAAATTGTTAAAACATACATATTTAAATAGGAATATATATATGTATGTATGTATGTATGTATGTATGTATATATATATATATATATATATATATATATATATATATATATATATATATATGTATATATATACACATGTGTGTGTGAGACATATATATATATATATATACATATATATATATATATATATATATGTATATATATATATATATATGTATATATATATATATATATGTATATATATATATATATATGTATATATATATATATATGTATACACACACACACACACACACATATTCACTAAAATTAATGTTTAATGCTAAAACAATGCACTTGTGATCATCATCTATGCACACTTAATCTATGCTCAATTTTATGATTCTAAACCATTATTCCTCTACTTTTATATGAACGATCCTCTGTATTTAGGTAATTATAATATTGAATATTCCTATTCTTCATTCCAAACAACCTAGACTCACTATTAGACTGATTCACACTTCTAGTTTAGCCATGTTTGCTCCGCATACAAGGCTATTCATTTAGGATAATCCTGCTAGTCAGTAGTGTCTGAAGCTATTAGTTTCATTCTCCTACCAAAAAAAAATTAATTTATGAATTTAAATTCATCTAACAAAGCATCCCACACGTTTCACAAGTCCCATTCGATGAAATCTCAAAAAAACCATTATATAAGCACATGTTATATTCATTTGTTCACTAATTGACAATAGACTTTATATTGCAATGCCATAATTATTCTAACTACACATTGAGAGGAAAGCACCTATTATTCTAAATTCTAAGCTCATATATTCCAAGTAGCCCTGAGCTAGGTTTGTATACAATAGCAAGGTCACAAGTCATTGTTGAAGCACATAATTATATCATGACTATACCAGGATATAACATTTCACTAGTATTTCACATACATCACCATAGGATGGGAGAATTACATCCAATTTTATCCCTCTTTAGAGTATTAGTATGTAGGCAATGCTCAACATAGAAGATGTCAATGTCAAGTACAACTTCAAAACCTAACCTCTTTTCTTCTATTTTATTGTATTTGGTTCTCTTTGTCATTGAGGTAGGGTTTCAAGTGAAGGCATATAATAGCTCCTGCAATGAATCGAGCAAATCCAATCATACACATATGACCTACAATGAAGGTGCAATAGTCAAAACTCAATGAAGGTCAAAAACCTTAAAAGACATCGATGCACTCCATAAATGACAACGTAGACCAACCTTGTCACAAAAACATGACCTTGTCCCAGAATCAAACGGATCCCTATTCTTGATTCATAGTGACCACACACAGTCCCATGGTCGATCACACAATCTTTGTTGTAGTTCATCAAACCTGAGTGTCAGCTAAGTTATTTGTCTTTAGTAATTTTTCATTTTAGTATATTTTTAAAATATCAAGTTTTAAATTAGTTATGTTTATTTATTGCATATCTTATACATTTTGATTTTACTCAACAGTTTATCATAATTAAATTAACATTATACTTAATCACCAATTTAGATAAAAATATTGGTGAACCCACTTTATTTATTAAATATTGCAAGCCCTAGTTTTTCTTCTAAAACTTGTTCATAGGTTTTCAAATAAAAATTTGATCTGCTTCTCATGTTAGAGTGTTTGCTAGCATTTTTGTGTCTCTCTCCTCTTGTTCTCATTTTAGTTTAAAAAAAAATTAAAATGGCAAACAAAGCATATTTTCCTCCTCATCATGTTGATGAATTTTTAAGAATTCCTTATAATTATAATAAAGAATGAACTAACTATCAAAATTGTGTCCAAGATTCTAATGAATAACATGACTATGTATATAATGATGATACTAACTATTTTTATAATGAAGAATATTATTCAAGTGATTATCAATATATTAAAGATATTAATGTAGATGAATGTTCTTCTCTTGATTTTTATTATTTCAAGACCTTTGTTATGAGAATATAAAATTAGAAGAGAAATCGGGACTTGTAAAAATGAATAAAGAGATAGATTTTAAATATTAATTTGTTACCACTAGAGTAATCTAACTTTGTTTAGGAACTTGATCCACCTTGTCCTAAAGCAAATCTTCTGCAGAAACCACAAGTTAAAGTACCAAATGAAGGGAAAGAATCAATTTTTAGATTAGCTCCTATAGTGACTAAATATCCTTATGGTAAAAATCAACCAACCAATTTGATTCATTTAGAGATAGGCCCCATAAAATTATTAAGACATTATTGGATAAAAGGATGATTACAATTCCTCCCAATCATTATCATCCACCACATCGATTGGACAAAATTAGAAATAGACCTTATTGCAACTACAATCACATTAATTATCATTGGGATAATGATTGTGCACTTATAAGCAAGATTGATCAATATGTTGATAAATTCATGTTTGCTAAGGGGACATCCCAATATCCTTATCCTCCTACTAGGTCACATTCTATCATGATTGAGTTATTCCAGGGCATTCCTATAGAGGAACCAATGGTCACTCATCATGTTGTTATAAATGCATCTAGAGAACATCATTATGAGAGATCATATGTATCACCGGTTCAAAAATGGTGGAAGCCAATACATAAATATTAACAAACATATAACAAAGTTGTCATACAAGGAAATATAAATCAATCAACAGTGACATTGTACAAACCGATAAATATTTTTCAATAGATGTTACACATATTCCTACTACAGTTATTCACAACAAGAATTTCTAAAACCAGCATATAGTGCTTCAGATATACAAGATGATCATGATGGTTCATAGTTTTTATTCACTTCAGGATAGATGTTCCTATATTAGATTACAAAATTTATTATGAAGAATAAATCACAATTAGAAGCACTCCAAACTACTATAGTGTCACCACCAAAGATCATACCTATAGAACACATGCATACATATGAGGTTGGTGAATCTAGTAAAAAGATGTTTTAGAACAACAACATTCATCTAAAAAGGTAGAACAAGAGGAGGATGTACATGAATTACTTTTATTAGTAAATTCATAAGATCCAAATTTAATATCTATAAAAGACACTAATGATTATTTGGATACCAGTTTCAATGAAGATACAAATGCAATACAACTAAACATTGATGATTATTTATATGGTTTGACTTTTATACCAATTAGCCTAGGTGATTACAGAGATTATTCAAAGGCAATCATTCAGAGGAACACATAAAAAGGAAAAATAATGATTTTATATTGATAAAGGAAAGAATATTTATTACAATATATATACTACACAACATACTACTTTATTAGGTGTACCATGGACTAACATATTTTTCAAATCTATAATTACTAGAGAATAATAGGCACAATACATAAATCAATGCATTATAGGTACAAATCGCTCACCTTTGGCAAATTCAGTAAATAATGTTGAGGTCATAGATATAGAACCGATTATTATAATACAAGCTAACAATAAACAAGATATACCACACATTATATTACAAATGTTATTTGAGACGGAATTAATGGCTTTACCTAAAGTGAGGCATATATCTAATATTAAATTATCTAACTAAGAGGGAAAACCTTTTTGTCATTTTCACAAAATAATAGGGCATACTATTGATACGTGTTCAACATTACGATATAAAATTTATAAATATAAGGACAATGGTAATATTCAAACCATACAACCCATATTACCACCTACTAGGGCCTACAACAAAGGTCAAATACACCAAAATTATAAGTATTCAAGAATATAGATAAAATGTGTGAAGTAATGAAGACACAAGCCAAATGTATGTACACTTGCAGTTCTTTAGTGCATAGGACATAATCAAGATGAATTTTAGAAAGTTATATATTTCCAAGATTCAATATAGCATATTACAATACCAATTGCATGTGGTCCCAAAGTTGTGGACAGTTTTTTTTGTTATGCAAACAAGAAATCAAATAAGTACTAAATTTGGTCAACAACAGTTGCATAAAATGGAAGCTACAGTTGATAAAATACAATGTTTTCTTACATTCACATTTTAGGATACTATGATTCATATTATTCATGATGGTATTGATGACAATCACATATTCATAAATGATAAGCAAGGCTCAGATTTTATTTTTCATAAACCACACATGAGGCTTCCTACACAATAGAGAAACATGCTATACACATGCATAATATTTAGAAAAATGTAAAAGATAAGGCTAAAGTTATAGACCATGAGTGGTATGACATCACAATGATGATGATATATGAGAATTTGACAAGATTCAGTATCTAGAAGTCAATAATCTTTCCACCAAATCCACCATTCAATTATCTAAATCCCTTGCACATGTTGCTAAATGTTTAAAATATTACACACACACCAAAAAAAAGTAGAATATTTAAAAATTGGGACCTATGCATGATATGTGTAGTTCATTTACATTAGTTGATTGGTGCTTCAGTATATGTAGTGCTTATCTATATCTAGTTTATATAAAATATGCTTCATAAGTGTACATGAATAAGTTGTAAAACATACAAGTTGTCACCTAAAGATGCAGTTTTAGGTGGTGATATTGTCTCAAAAAAAAAAATGAACAAAACCACTCTCTCTCAAATAGTAACACACTACACTCTTATTCGATTCTAGTAGACTTGTCCTAATGAATACAGGCTCTAATTTCTCATATCCAAAATAGTCATAGGCCTTCTAAAACTTTTTTTCATCATAATAAGTTTACTAGGGGCATATTTAACTTAGGATTTATCATTTTATGGCTATCCTTTTTTTTATTGATATAGTACAATATATAAACGTAGAATCTTTCTAATTTTTCTCACTTACTTTCATATCACTATCTTATTGGACACCTAATTTTATATAGATCATAATGTTATCAATTACTTATTAGATAAATTTCACTTATTCATGCATGTTTATTATATCTACTTATTTTTTTCCTACTTTGTGTGTATTCATTGCTTTGGATTGTAGACATTTGAGCATGTCCTTGTTTGTGTCTCTAAGCCTTATTATGTGTTTCTATGTGTGTGAGTGACATTTGAACATGTTCATTGATGTTATCCCTTGGCCTTATTCCATGTTTTGTGTGATTTTGTGTATGTGTTATGGCCATGAATTTTTTTTTACTATTTCTTGCTTACTTTATGATACCATGATAAATATCATGCATCTCCCTAGTTTTTTGATGCCATGATAAATATCATGCATCTTCATTGATTAGTTCTATATCAATTTCAAGTAATCAGTTATGATCATTTATTCATTATATTCTTAATTACTAACATATATCTAAACATGAAACTATGTATGCTTGATTCTATATGTATCATTTATTACTATTTTGCTTAGAATATTAATATAATGCTATGATCTCAAATGTTTTCATTATTACTCCATATTTAAATAATTTGTATAACATCATTTGCATAAATTTTTATTTTGATCTAAGTTATATTGCATGCTTCATAACTCACCTCAAACAAGGGGGCATACACAATAGCTGGTCTTAGATAATAAGTTGAAATGATACATTGCACAGATAAATAAATACAATATTACTCATTTGATCACAATAGATACTCAATACTTTCCCAAAAAACATATTCAAATAGAACCATGCCATTTAGACAACATCATAGGTTGTAGTTGTCCATAACAACACACTTTCATCCCAAAAGTCAAAAATAACATTTTAAAAATTTCTTAGAATTATACTCAGTCTACAAAATAATTTTGAATTTGCTCAGAGATAGTTTTAAGATTTATACACAAGATTATCACAAATTTTGGTCAGTTTAGAGGCATCATGCATGACATGTGTTCTAGGTTCTTGCTCAGAGATATAATAGATATTAACTAGTTATCAAAATGAATATACTTAGATATCATATTGGGGGCATGTGCATAACAAGTGATCACCTTCTTGCTTAGTTTTTCCACCAATTTCCATAAAAAGAATAGCAATTCATGTCATTATCTATGTTGAATACACCAAATTTAGATCAAGATATTTTTGCACCAATTTTCACAAGAATCAATCTTATTCTATCTACAATAGTTGATTCAAATTTTTGTACCAGATTTTGTACCAAAATGATCTATTGAAATTCATATAGGGACTCTAAGCTATTATACTACCTTTTGAGTTATGTGACAATAGATTCAAGTGTATCTTGAGTTCTTAAGCACATTATCATTCCAGTGATGATTGGAGTATGGATAGTCCAATCTAAGTTTTTCAACAAAATAAAATATCCAAGGGTTCCACCCTCTCTAGTCACTAGTTTTACACCAAAAAACACAATGGTTCACATACATGATAATGTGTATTCATTCCTTGTTATTTGATCTATAAGTTTCATGTCTTTACTTTTAGATTTATATCCAAGTAAGGACTGGTTTATACATGGTTTGCATGAAGCATAATTCTACATAAGATCTACATCCAAGCCTACCCAACACATGTAAGCTCAGGTACAACTCTCTTTCTTTTACTCTAGTAATTTCACTTTGTTGCATTCCCAGGATAAATTAGGGGAATTGTAGTCACTAATATTGATATTTAATGCTAAAATAATGCACTTGTGATGATCCTTTATGCACACTTAACATATGCTCAATTCCATAGTTTAAACCATTATTCCTCTACTTATATGTGGGTGATCATCTATCCTTAGAAAAATATGATACTAAATGTTCCTATTATTCATTCTAAGTAACCTAGACTCACTATTAGAATGATTCACACTTTTATTTTAGTCATCTCTACTCCTCAGATAAGGCCATTCCTTCAGGGTAATCCCATTGGTTGGTAGTGCTTGAAACCGCTAGTTTCATCCTCCCGCTAAAAAATGATTAATTGATCAATTTAAAATTCACCTAATGGGCCATCAAACTCATTTCATAAGTCCCATTTGAGGAAATCAATAAAATAACACTATATAAGAACATTTTATTTTCATTTGCTCCCTAGTTGGTAAGAGGCTTATATATTGCAAATGCTAAAATTATTCTACCTACACATTGAGAGGAAATCACTTATTTTTCTCAATTTTGAGTCCATACATTCCAAATAGCCTTGATCTAAGTCTAAATACAAAAACAAGGTCACCTGTCATTGTTGAAACACATAATTACACATTTTACTAATGTTTCACACACATCACTGTAGGATGGAAAAATTACATGGATTTTGATCCCTCTTTAGAGTAATGGTATTTAGGTAGTGTTTAACATAGGGGTGTTGAGGTCAAGCAAAAATTCATCCCTTAACCCCATTTCTCCCATTTTATTATATTTGGTCTTCTTTGTCATTGAGCTAGGGTTTCAAGTGAAGAAGAAGGTACATAGTGGTTATCATAGGGAATCGGGGGAATATGATCATACACATAGGTCCTATAAGTGAATATGCATCGATTAAAACTCAAATAGAGGAAAAAACCCTAAAAGATGTTGATGCACCCTATAGATGATAACACATGCCTACCTTATCCAAATAGCATAACCTTGTCCCAGAATCAAACAGAGCCTTGTTCTTAATTCACAATGACCTCACACTGTAGTCCATCAGATCCAAGTTCAACCTAAGTTATTTGTTTTTAGTACTTTCCACTTTTAGCATATGTATAAAAATAAAAAGTTCCAAATCAGATTTCTATATTTATTACACATATTATATTATGGTTTTATTCAGCATTGTCATAATTAGACTAACATTATACTTAATCACCAATATATATATATATATATATATATATATATATATATATATATATATATATATATATATATGAGAGAGAACATAATTTTTAATTTTTTTTAAACATTAAATTATAGTTTTTAATTATTACCTAATTTATATCTAACATACATCATTATGGTGTGTGTGTGTGTGTGTATAGTGTAATATATTTTTCATAGTTAATCAATATTTTATAAATTATATCTCAAAAATGTACACATCATGAGAAATGACATATAAATAAAAATTAAATTTTAAGATGTTAAGGTCAAAAAGTTTTCTCTGTACACTTGCGATTATATTTTTTCAATTTTATCGACTTGTAAAATTAATTAAAAATATATTATTTCAAAAATTAATAAAAAATATTCTCAAAAATCTATAACATTTTATTTATCCCTAAATACAATTTCATATAAAAATGCATTCGTCTAATTTTAAAAAGTGTGTTCATATACATGCTTGTTTGTTATGTTTTCACCAAAACTTATTATACTATTATAAAAAATTCATATATTTTACATACTTATATTATATGGGTATTAAAATAAATTGTATATTTAGAATCTAGATTTGAAATTTTACAATTCATCATCTTACATTATCAAACAATTCTTTATGCAAGTGCCTCTAAAAGTCCCTCCAAGTTTAGGTATTGTTGTTTTAAGGAAAAAAGTGTCCCCATGACTCAAAATATTTTTTTGAGCCATATGTTCCCAATAGTACCCAATTCAAAATTTTCCTCTTGGAAATCCCTCAACAAGTTATAAATATATAGAATATCCTGAACTAATTTGTATGTGAATGTTCACATAAAGGTGTATCCACTT